>JAVGWX010000003.1:117467263-117924763 GCA_036924085.1 Ariolimax columbianus
GTGGCCAGTGCGAAGTCTGAAGACAACGACCTGCTCTCTTCTGTTCAACTGGTAATAGGCATCGTTTTTGGTGTAACCAGTATGTTCGGTTTCCCATTTGGTCATGTTTCTGGCTTTGATAAGCCGTTTTGACTCTTCGTACGTCATACTAGTATCTGTTTGTGGTAGTCTTGTACCTTCCTTTGCCATTCTGTCTGCCTCCTCATTGCCTTGGATGTTGCAGTGTGATGAGACCCACTGTACCACTACCCTTTTTGATGCGGACTGCTGGCACAGTTTGCAGAGTGCTGCTCTTAAGTCATTAAGCTCAGTGTTTTTCTGGCTTTTTAGCGCTGTGACTACGGCGAGAGCATCTGTAAGCAGGACTATATGGCTTTCATTTTCTTTATGTGTCGATTGCTCTGTCTAACACTGCATCCAAAATTGGTTAAATACTTATAATTATTGAAACGATGAGGCTAAGGATAATACACGCTTTGTCAAAGCCTTTTTTCAAAACATAATCTGTGTACGTACAGTTGTTCTTGCACTTTAGAGCACTGCTGAATTGTGTTTCTAACGGAGAAGAAATAGCCTGTGCGTACATATTCTGCTGATTGTGAACTCTGCTTATTCCCTTTTCATTTTTGTTTTGTTTAGTGCAGTTAATATTCTTTGAATAATTATTCTGCCTAGTATTTTCCTCAGAACTGAGAGAAGAGTGATTCCTCTTCAGTTATTGCAACATGTAAGGATAGTCCTTTGTCGTAATTTCATAATTGTTTCTTTGCTACATTTCCTTGATGTTGTCTTTGTCTGTTTTATTTGTATGTATAGTCGATTCTTATTGTTTTGCATTCGTCGTGAAAAGGACGTTTTGCTATTTTGTGTTGTAGTTTACAACAAGGCTGTGATATCTGCACTTTTTGGCACAACACATGGTTCTTTTGTGACCAGGTTTTCCTTCCTTCTTACCTTCTCTCAACGAGGCTGCTAATGTGCAGTCTGTTTCCACGGCCACCACTTGGAGGCAAAATATGTATTTGGCCAGCTCAATTTCGCTAACCCTGATGCAAAAAATTGACTATGAGTTGCTGACTGCTATCAGCTCATTCACTGTACTTTATCTTCGCCAACATTTTCAAGTTGTAGTTCGCCTTCTTGTAGTTTACCAGATTATTTCCTTGTATTTTCTCTAAGAAGTACACTATATTAGAAAACAATTTTGCCCTGGTCATCACTTTGTGGGTTTATGCAACTATAGTTTCAGTAGCAATTTTGTTAACGTAGTGAGTTTGCTAGCCCCATGCACAACTCTATTTTGTCTCCTTTTCATATATGCATGGAAGGTAAAAGTGGCCCAATCGTGTGCTCCATAAAAGTGGATTCGGCATAGAGTCATCAACCTTGTCTTGGGATATAACGTTTTTAGTTCCTCCTTTGATCCTTCAACTTCTCTCTCTGAGGGATTTAACACCTGGCCTATAACATCCCAAACTGTAGTCAAATATTAACCCATTGTGCATTTGTTTTATGAGTATTTATAACATAATTCCTCTTGAAAGCACAGTACACCTCTTCATTACCATGTTAGTTATTGTAAAAGTATATTTGTTATTTGTGCACGCTGTGCTTCTCAGTTGCTATCACCAATGATTAACTGCATGATAAATCTCATGTGAGCTTGAGATCATTGTTGTAGTGCACAGTTGATGTTATTGTAACCAACATATATGTTAAGTCTTGCGAGTAGTATGGTGTAAAGCATAACATCACATATTTTGTTTTAAAAAGAGGATGTTAGGAAATGTGTCAGCTTCTTCCATCATCTTCTTTCCCTCTTTTCTGTAGTCGAAATTTGAGGCCCCCCTGCAGTATGCAGGAAGCCTGTGCCAAAATATGTATATGCTCCTCCTGCAGTTTGAATTTCTCTTTGTTTTATAAGATTTTGCAAGCTCTACACACAACCTTCCTCAGCTGCTTTTACAAAGATAAGTGAGTGCAGAGGCCGTGTTATGCACTTCCCAATAAGGAACTGCATAATCCACTTGAGAAACAACAAACAACTTATAAATGTTGTTTACGTGCCTTGACTACTTCCTGCGAAGTTTACCCTGCAATTTGGTTCCTTATGACAGAGCACATCTGAGCAAACTTTCACTGCTGTAGTTGGTAGACCACCACTGGGCAAACAGTCATCATGATCATCTTTCACATTTTTGTTCAATAAGCATAAGCATGGCTCCAGTTAAAGGAAGCCTGTGTCCAGGATTTTGCTGATTACATTATGTATGACAAGGACAAGAATAGCATCACTCCCACACAGAGAGCCTGTTGTAAGAGCTGACTAACTGTGACATGGCATAACACCAGCCAAGGTTAGGTGGTTTGTTTAGAGCAGCATAGATGGCGCCTAACAGGCTGCAGGTCTACTTTGCTCTAGTGTTTGAGTCCATTAAGATTAACTTGCACATCGGTTAACCACCCTCTGTAAGTGATTGTCCCAATGCAGTGGAGTATTAAGCTGCTTGAGCCTAGCCTGCTAAGCAGGAAATTCTTCTCCCGGCTACATACAGCTCATACCAGAGCTGGGAACTGCACATGGGCATCTGCCCCTGTAGAAGTACAGGTCGACTTAGAACTAAGAATGAGCAATTACAAGAAAAGTTGAAAAGAAAAGAGAAATTAAAAGATGATGTGATAAGAAGCAAAAAAAGAACAAATTATTATGTTAATAATGATGAAGATGAATGATAAATGTGATGGATAGCTTCATTAGACTAAATATGATCCAAGGAACCCACAAAAAACTGAATGTATTTTTAATTGGAATGTTCTAACTTACAAAATGACACTTCATGCCAGGAGAAGAAACAGTGCAGACAGAGACACATTTCTGACATCAAAATAAGGAAACACAAACAATCAGGGCAAGAGAGGCAAATACAGTAATCTTTGGTCACATAAAAGCATTTACAATATAAAATCTGTGTCGCATCATAAATGAATCAATGCAGGGCTTAACCACAATCAGGCAAATGATGAACTGGACTGAAATGATTGTAAGGAGATGGAAAAGACTGGAGGAAGGTACTAAGCAGACAGAAGGAAAGATTGACAGGTAGATGAACATGTATTAATAAGCTGATATGTGGACAACAAAATAAAGAGATTGATGATGCATAGGTAGATATGCTAAATGATGAAAAAAATTGATATAAGAAATATCAAGCAAAAATGAGACAAACACATAAAAACGATTGGGACTTTAAAAATACACAATAATAGTTACAATAATAGTATAAAGACCATGTGTTCAGTTTTAGAAACCAAAAGACCAGGTTATACTTCCCATTTCATTATGTCATTCAAATGCATTATTATCAGCTAATATAATCATTATATTAACATTTATAACAACACAGGCATAGCTTAGCAACCATAAATACTGTATATCACGTAATTATACAGAAACATTATGAAACAGATATTTCAACATACGTAACAGTGATTACAACTAAGTCAATGGCCACAGGACATGTATGCCAACCTGTACTAGTTACCTATAGCTTGTTTGGTTTTTTTTCACATTTCCTTCAGTGTAGGGCCATAAACCATTTTGTAACTTGTTTGTCCCACAAAGAATATTGTTTTTGCAAATTATGAAAATATGTTTTGTTTTAAAAATCATGGGTGCATGTATGGTATAGGGCATCCTATAACAATTATCTAATTGAAGAAGTACACCATTTTACGTATCTGGAAAGCAACATTCATAAGTATAGAGGAACAAACCAACATCAGGATTAACATGGCCAGATTTGCTTTAAACTTTCCTTTTCCAATATGAAACTTGGCAGTATTCTCCATGTAGAATAAGATTAGGCTATAACACAAATATAATGTCGGTCTTGCTATATGGCTCGTAGACATGGCATGTGACCAAGGGTATCACATCCAGACTGCAGACATTCATCAAGTGTCTTCACAGCATACTCTGTGTTAAATGGCCAGAGGTAATGTTAAACACAGATCTGTAGGAAAGAACATGGCAACAATAAATATGGCAGGAAATTGGGAAGACAAAGTGGGGATTGATAGTACACACTCTCATAAAGGAGCCATAAAGTATAACCAAAAGTGTGCTCAATTGGAACTCACAGGGAAAGAGATGAGTGGGATAGCCAAAAAAACATATAGGTGAAGATTGGTCAAAAAGGAAACCAGTTGAGTCGGGGTCTTGTGAGCAGAATTCAAGAAGATGACAGAGAATAGAAACAGATGGAGAGTGTTGTGGTCGGAGAATATCTGTTGTGGTCCTATGTTTCAAGAGGAACCAAACGGATAAATGATAATGATAACAATCAATCAAAATAATTCAAAATGCACTTACTGATTTAATCTATTTCTAACAGCAAACCAAAGTAGTTGTGGCTGCTTCACTACAGAAAATTGATACCTGACAATAGGTTAACACACTTGGGCTACAAGTTTCCTGAAATCAATTATTAAGAATTGACATTTCAGATGTTTCTATGACTGATAGCTAGACTTATATTCACTTGTTAAGACCTAGAAAGTTCAGTTCAAACACCCCTTCTACTTGTTAAGACCTAGAAAGTTCAGTTCAAACACCCCTTCTACTTGTTAAGACCTAGAAAGTTCAGTTCAAACACCCCTTCTACTTGTTAAGACCTAGAAAGTTCAGTTTAAACACTCCTTCTTCTTGTTAAGACCTAGAAAGTTCAGTTCAAACACCCCTTCTACTTGTTAAGACCTAGAAAGTTCAGTTCAAACACCCCTTCTACTTGTTAAGACCTAGAAAGTTCAGTTTAAACACTCCTTCTACTTGTTAAGACCTAGAAAGTTCAGTTCAAACACCCCTTCTACTTGTTAAGACCTAGAAAGTTCAGTTCAAACACCCCTTCTACTTGTTAAGACCTAGAAAGTTCAGTTTAAACACTCCTTCTACTTGTTAAGACCTAGAAAGTTCAGTTTAAACACTCCTTCTACTTGTTAAGACCTAGAAAGTTCAGTTTAAACACTCCTTCTACTTGTTAAGACCTAGAAAGTTCAGTTCAAACACCCCTTCTACTTGTTAAGACCTAGAAAGTTCAGTTCAAACAGCCCTTCTACTTGTTAAGACCTAGAAAGCTCAGTTTAAACACTCCTTCTACTTGTTAAGACTTAGAAAGTTCAGTTCAAACACCCCTTCTACTTGTTAAGACCTAGAAAGTTCAGTTCAAACACCCCTTCTACTTGTTAAGACCTAGAAAGTTCAGTTCAAACACCCCTTCTACTTGTTAAGACCTAGAAAGTTCAGTTTAAACACTCCTTCTTCTTGTTAAGACCTAGAAAATTCAGTTCAAACACCCCTTCTACTTGTTAAGACCTAGAAAGTTCAGCTCAAACACCCCTTCTACTTGTTAAGACCTAGAAAGTTCAGTTCAAACACCCCTTCTACTTGTTAAGACCTAGAAAGTTCAGTTTAAACACTCCTTCTTCTTGTTAAGACCTAGAAAGTTCAGTTCAAACACCCCTTCTACTTGTTAAGACCTAGAAAGTTCAGTTCAAACACCCCTTCTACTTGTTAAGACCTAGAAAGTTCAGTTAAACACCCCTTCTACTTGTTAAGACCTAGAAAGTTCAGTTCAAACACCCCTTCTACTTGTTAAGACCTAGAAAGTTCAGTTCAAACACCCCTTCTACTTGTTAAGACCTAGAAAGTTCAGTTCAAACACCCCTTCTACTTGTTAAGACCTAGAAAGTTCAGTTCAAACACCCCTTCTACTTGTTAAGACCTAGAAAGTTCAGTTTAAACACCCCTTCTACTTGTTAAGACCTAGAAAGTTCAGTTCAAACACCCCTTCTACTTGTTAAGACCTAGAAAGTTCAGTTTAAACACCCCTTCCATTCTTTTTGCACACACAAAAAACATACAGGTACACACTTTCAGTTCAGGTGTAAGACTGACAGGAAATATGTTTTAAATCGAACTAGTGTACACATGTTCATCTGGCACAAGTTGTCATGTCTGACAGGACATAAAATGCACTTCTGTTCAGTCTCTTAAAATAAGAAGATCTAGATTATTAGTTTATATTAGTTCAAAGCATAAACTATAGAACATATCAGCCATTTTAATATATTTGTTAAAAACAAATAGTATAGTTTATTGATAATTTAAATTAACAATATAATTTTATAAATGTTGCCATCAAGGCAAAACTTAGAGATACACACATCACACATTTTTCTTGCTTGTACATTTTTGACATATTTCTTGAGAGGATGTGAATTTTCAGCACTAGAAGATAACATTATTTAATGTTGATTACAAACATAAATGAACAAAACACAGAAGCTATTTATAAGCAGCATTTCTAGGGAAAAGGGTATGAAAAATTTAGCGACAATGGACAAAGTAGAGGTCAAAAGACAGCAGCGGAGAACAAACACAAAATATCTAGGATGGTGATTTGGTCAGGAAAACATATATACTTAACATGTTAGAATGTGCAAGAGACAGATGTGCACAAAATTGATTATCATTGCGACTCAGCCCTGACACATGATGATAGAAATATGATTGTCCATTTATAGGTTATTTCACTTTGCAAAAACAAAATAACATTAAGCAGCTAGCTGAAGAAGGGGATCAGCTGTTAGTCCTTACCAATAAGCCACAATTATGTAACTATGTGTACCAACAGATAAATAATCAATGTACCCAAGAGGTGCCTGAATTAAGAGTTAAGAACGGAGTCACTGTAGCCTTAAATGCATGTTGTAAAGGATGACTAAAAAGGGTTGTGTTAGCAACTTCTTCATGTGAAACAAACTGCTACAGAAACCACCTCTGGAAGTACATACAGAGTAGCATAATGCAAGTTTCCTGTATTGGGCAGTAGTGGTACTATGGCTCACAGAAAAAGAAAATGGAAAAAAAGGATTAAAGGCGAGGGCTAGACTTCATCGCTGCCAGAATCCCCATATAGCTCGGTCTGTCTCTCTCCGCAGAACGGTTTGCCACCTGCCTAGAGCATCGCACAAAGCACAAACTCCATAGTTCCAGCAATAAACCCAGGGACCTCCAGAAACAATTGCCACCATGAACCGACAGCCACAGTTCGAATTCGAACCACGGCCGTTTGAACACGAGACAAATGGCTAGACCACTTTGCCACGGAGACTCCCAGAAAATGGAATCAGTACATGACATTTTGTTTACTGATTTATGAAATCTTAGACCATGCTTGTCATATCTCTGCAATACATTTTAGTCATATAGTGATTTGAGAATAAAAACAGAACAGCAATAAGAGAAAACATGAATATGTGACATTAACGATTGAAAATGGCAAATAAAGACACATGAAGAACAATCATCTGCCCAGTTGTTGTAGTTGGTCAGGCACCACAGGTGACTAAAGTCATGGTAGTCCATTATTTAAAAGCAAAGCATGAGTTGATTGCACCCTGCCATGCATGTTACAAAAAGCAATTTAAGTAGAGTTGTGCATGGGGCTGGCAGCCTTGACATGTAAAGTAGATTGTTACAGAAAACATCATTGCAAAAGCACATAACGTGCTTATGCATAAGGTTCCTGAGAGAAGGTCAACTGCTGTGGTGGCCTTGTGCTTATGAACAGATATCAAGTACTGGAAGAACAAGTTGGCAAAGGCATGACGATCAGTTACCACACTAAACTATTGTTTTGTTAGAGTGAGTTATCCCACCCTGAACAATTCTATCTAATTTCATCCATTTCCTTCTGTTTTGACTCTTTATTTTCTTTTTCCTCAAACTATTTACATGGAATGAATATAAGAGCAAGAAAAAAATAAAATGAGGGAAAGAGATAGAGAGAACATAAACTATATGTTTTTAAGCATACAAATTTTACATAAAATAAATATTTTTTTTATAAGAGAAAATTATACAGTATTATTTTTGGGACTGGAGGTCAGGATCTAATAGAAAATGAGATTCTGTTACTTAAGAAAATTGTAACATCAAAACTGCTCAATAATATACATACAAATAAATATAGAAAACTGCTGAAATTGTTAAAAAGCTGCACATAAATATAGGCTTTCGGTCTTATAATGAAGGTTAACTAAATGAGACATGATAGAAAATGTTAATGTTAAACCATGTGCTGGACACATATTCATGCACAAGTATGCAATTGCATGTACACACATATTCACAATTCAGTATCAAGACATATCCTCACAAAAATGATAATGTATGTGCATCAGTCATAACTACATACAGAATACTAGAAGCAGTCTGCAGTAAATATCTCCTGTTTCACTCCAATAGAAGAAAAGGACAACAACTACATTCAGCAAAGTTACAGGAAGCTTAATACATACAGGAATGTTATATTCTGATAATATTAAGCTACAATTTGTTGTCACTCCAGCAATGTAATGATATATTTTGTTACAAATCTAGTACTTCAATCATTAGAGTACTTTTTTTTTAAAAATTTTTTTTTTTACATTAAAGTACTGTAATGTCAGTATTACTGACTGACTGTTTGTTGTCATTCTTGTACTTTAATCATATATAATATAGCTAAGATTTCTTATCAATCAAGAGCTTAAATAATAAATTAATATATTTTTGAGGAACTGTTTCTTGTCAATCCAGTACTGCATTAATATATGCTGATGGGACTGTTTACTGTCAGTGCACTTCTTCAATAATATATTTTGAGGGACTCTTTCTGGTCAGTCTGGTGCTACAATAATATTTCTTTGAGTAACTGTTTCTTAAAACAAGTACTGTCTAGCTATCTCTATCTCACCTGCCATTGGAAGGTGCAATTTTCTTTCTTGTGCTATCTATGTGACCATTGATGCAGTATACTGCAGTCAAATATCACAGTTAACAAAGACATTTTTGCACAAGCTGAGCTCAATATTAAAAAAAATAGCAAAATGGTGAGCTTAATCTTCATTTATATTATCCAAAATCAACATTCCTGCACTTCAGGTATATATGTAGATGCTAAGTATCTATCAGCAACTAGTAACGGGTATGAATGCTGGTGGTTCTTCTAGCTCATTTGTTGTACACAACCCTGTATTCCAGGTATACATAGATTATTAGTCTCTTCAGCATACAAGAACAAGACCAAAGAGTAATGAAGGTCAGCTGAAACATACCAACCAAGACCTCAAATCACATTCTCATTCTTGCCTCCTGAAAGCAGGCTGTGTCACAGCCATGTGCCCAACAAGGTAGGAATTGACATTGTAATCCCCATAGTGGTGAGCTATCTGAGAAGCCTCATATTGCACTACAGCCAGGAGGGCCGCAGTCCATCTTCTCACAAGTACACATCAGTATGTAAGAAGAGTCACTGTAACCTGCTACAAAAGAAATATCATCAAGAGTTAACTCAACTCAGCACAAGCAGCTTTGAACAACAGCAGCAGCTCACATTCCCGCTATATCCTTTCAGGTACTCCATTTTGCTCAATCCGCTTTTATTTCACTCCTGCGATCAGTGGAATGCTGATTCCTCTATTGCATTGTAACTTCATATTCCAATAACTCCAAGCATTGCTGGGCAATGTAGTTAGAAGGAAACACTAACGCTGGAGGACAGCAACCACTCTGTGGTACCCACGTGGCAAAAAAAAAGACCACCTGACAGACACACACCCCCCCCCCCCCCCCCTCCTCCCCCCAGATGGCAAGATTCACTTGATCTGCACACCACTCACGATCCTGAAACAAACAAGTTAGCCATCAACTGGACAACGCGTGCCCGAGACAGAATCAACTTGAAACTGACATGAAACCAGCACAAAACTAAAAAAAAAAACACTGCTCGAGCCCAGCCCGCTAAGTAGAGAAATGCACCCGGCTACTACCAACTCGCACAAGAGTTGGGACCTGCACAAGGGCTAATGCCCTTGTAGATGCACAGGTCGACTAAGACTTACATTCACTATGACCCTTTTATTCCCATCCAATGTGTTTCCCTGGCGAGATCCCCAATTTGAACAGGGCAGTAGATCCACAAAAGTCCCTGACAGTTTGAGGCCTCTATATCTGCTATCAATTAATGCTGTACCATCTAAAACAAGATTTTAACAGTCTGAAATTGTATGGTGACAAAAGTGTGGCGAACATAAGCTCTGGCGACGGTCCACTCAAAATGCATAAATTTTGGCGATGGCATCTTCTGATGCAACAGTATATGCCTAAATTAAGTCTCAGAAAATCTTTCATTAGCTCACGGCCTTCTTTATACATTGTTGTCAAATAAAGCGCACCCAGAACCAAGCAGTCCACATCATAACAGGAGCCCTCAATTTCACACAAATAAAAGACCTGGAAGCCATGACTGGGCTACAGCCAATGGAAGACTACAGAGACTTGAATCCTTCAGCAAGCGAGAAATTCAAAAGAATCATGGACCACGCAATGCACCACAGACTAAATGGGCTGGGATACGGCTGGCTAAAGAAGAAAAGTTTTACAGTCCAGGCAAAAGAAATGATTTAAAAAAATGCTGCACTTTTAAAGGAAAAAATAAAACCAATACCAGCATGCTCCATCCCCTGCCTCTGGAAAGAAAGGCCCTTCCCTGATCTTATATTCCATATCCCCAACATCAAAGACAAAAAGTCACAAACAGAGAAACATAAAAAAAAAAAAAGACAAATTACATCAACCAAACATTTCCACCAACACACGCCTATATGGATGGCTCAGCCAAAGATGTGGTTGGAAACGAGGTAGGAGGCATCAGTATAAAACTAAAAAGCAAAGTATACTCAGCAGGATTTTCTACTGGTAGACACTGCAGCAACTTCAGTGCTGAAGCCAGAGCATTGAGACAAGCAGTTGATGCCCTTATAGACCATTAGAAACAGGCAGAAAAGCAAGTGGTCATTCTCAAAGACACCCTCTCAGTGTTAATGGTACTCAAGAACCAGCACAAAAAATTAACTGGCAGACTCACTCGAACGTCTGTCCCAGTGCTTTAAAAAAAAAAGCATAGTCTAGTGGATACGAGCTGAATGCAACATTCCAGGAATCGAGAAGGCAGACAGACTCGCCAGAGAGGGAGAAATGCTGCAGCAGAGTGATGCAGAAATCACATACAATGAGACTAAAGCACTTATCAGGGCAATATTCAGTGCAAAAATGAAAAAAAGACCACGCTGGCCACATAGAAAACGATGCCTACCATCAACTCTCCAGGCAAGACCAGGTGATCATTCTCCGACTATGCACAGGTCACAATAGACTGAGATGTCATCTGTATAACAAGTTCAAGATTGGCACTACAGACTTTCATGTCTGCGGCACAGCTCTCATGAAGGCAGAACATATTTTGCAGTCCTGTCCACTGTATACCGACAAAAGAAGTAGCATTTGGCAAAAGTCAGTGTCCTTCCACGAGAAGCTGTACTGAAGTGTACAGAGCCTTGAGTCGACTGCAGCCTCCATTAGAGTCATTGAAGTTGAGATCTGAAGACTAATGAGAAAGAAGAAGAAGAAACATTGTTGTCCAGTTTTTTATTGTTATCTTCAATACACTTATGTCACCATACACTGCCTGCATTCTGCGATGAATGTCAACTGGTCGACATCCTTCAGCTGTTAGAAACTGAATCACCACTTGCTGATCAACTCTGGACTAATTCCGTATCAGACTCGCCATGTTTTCAAATGTCTGTAGAGGTATCCTAGTGCAACCCAGGACCGGTTGCATTACCTTTCACATAAGGACCTTGATATTACATGTACGTCCAATAATAATCAGGTTTGCAGATGTCATTGTCTTGAGTGCTGTCAGTCATCTCTTGCACCTTCTGTAAGTTTTGATCAACATGGTGTTTATGTGACAGTCTGTAAAAGTAAGTAACATGTCCTTTACAGAACGTCGCTTCTTACAACCACCACCTATTTGGCTGCTATATGTTTCTTGTCAAGTGTACAGTACGATAGGTTGCCATTACTTTCCATATGTGGAGGAAAAAACCCAATGTCTGCCAAACTGGATACTGTGGGAATTTAACCCGGTGCGTTGGGATTGTGAAAACCGAGCTTCCCCCCTAGGTCATGCAGCATCTGACAGTCTGTAATGAAATGTTATTCTAAAATATGTGAACCTGCCATGTCTTTCATAAAGAGTAATGCTAAAGAGGCCAACCCTATGGAGCTGTTAAAGCAATGTTGCATCACATAAGCCTTTTTGGAATGGATCTGTGAGGTGGATCTCTCATATCACTATGACATTTCTTTGAAAGTTTTCTGTTAGTCTTTGACAGTTTCATGCATTTCTGAGGCAGTTCTGAATGTAAAGATATTTTTTGTAATGTTAATATCTGTCATGACCCTGTAAATTGAATTTTGGCTACTTTTATAATGTAGATGATGGGGACAGGAGACTTACGTCTGGTAATGCAAATGCACTGAACAGACATGTTAGCCAGGGTCAGGCAAAACACATTGATGAGAAATGTTAGGCTCATGTAAAATATACTGGTCAAGATCCCCTCCTCACTTTCTCATAGGAAAGAGTCTGTTTTATGGCAGCTTGGCTAATGAGATGGGGGTAATCAATGTAATTCTCATAATAATGAGCTCTGCGCAGATGAAGTCAAGCATTGCATGATTACATGGAGGATACAGGTTCACCTACATCTGCACGCTCAGGAAGTGAGGAAAGTTACTGCAATCTGCTACTTAATTCCATTTTCAGAATGCGCAAAAGAGTAAAGTTACTCATTGTGGGCATTCAACAACAACAATATAATGTAGATGTTAAACACCACAGTCAAACTTTGGGACAGTACCAGACATATATGTATAGATTCTGATGTCCATGATCCAAAGTGCAATGCAACTGTTCACTTCATCAGGGCAGTGGCTATCTAAATCATGGGTTGATTCCCCATTCCATTACACAATCAAGGTACCAACGACAACTTGCTTATATACATCCTCCAAGTTGAGGGCCAGTGCAACTGTTTCTTGCTTCAACTGAAAGCCTTTATAAACAATCAAATGTCACAGCACTACTCCAGGTCTCCATTAGCAGCCATTAGCTATACAGTGTATCAGGATGGGTGTGCTTGTTCAAACTGTATGGTCCTACTATAAATCTTAGAATAAATCAATCAAATGTAGCTACTATTCATTAATATCACACAGCAAAGTCAGAACTTCAAATAAACTTTCTGTGGTATAATTAATATCAATCAATCAATTACAACTGGTTCACTTCCTGTGGAGCATAGGTGCCCCAAAGAAAAGTATCCAAGTTGGTCTGTCAATAGCCAGCTCATACAGCTAGTCCAACGTTAGATTTGTCCCCATTAAGTTTGCATCAAATTTCCTTCTCCATGAGTGCATTGGTTATGTTTACCATGATGGTTCCAAAACAATGTCTTGCAATGTTGTTATGTTTCTTCCGCAAAGCATGGAATAATATAATAAAATATAATATAATGTAAAATAATATACATTAAAAATAATAAACATATAATTAATGACAAACAGTAAAATTATAATTAACACCAACATTAAACTACAAAATCTAGTTTCTAGTATATTGGATATAATATTACTAATTTAAAATAATGGAACTAATATTCTGATAAAAGTTGTAATATCACCAAAATGAATTTGCAGAGTTCACATTCAAATAAACTAGTTTTGATATCACCAATATCAAAATTAGACTTTAAATAAAATGGTTATAATATGAAATTGCCAAATTAATAATTACAACAACAAAACCATTACAGAATTTATCCTATTACTAGTATCTCCTGAGGTAATTTATAGGGCTGATTAGCAAAGGCTACTTGTCCCACCAGCAGTCACTGTACAGTGTGCAGCCTAGGTTTTTAATTCACTCCAGATAGAATAAAAAAAACCTTTGACATTACTGGGGTTTGAACCAATGTCTTCAGACAAAAATGTATAATTACTGTTCAGCGACAAACCACTTAGGATAAAATTATTACTCTAATAAAATTATGAAGACATCACTAATATCAAACAACAAAATTTGACGTTTAATTAAATTATAGTATCACAAATATGAAACAGACAAATTAATTTTATATATAACAAATCGATCATGACATTAAAAATATCAAACGGTGAAATCAGATATAAAAAATTATCCCAGCTTCTTTATTGTAAAATATTAAGACTAAATCCTCACTGGGATGACGAATGCAAGAAAATTAAGTTCTAACTGATTCAGCAGTGAAAAAATGTCAGGCAAATTCTTCTTCATCTTTGAGGAAATATAATATAAGAAATAAATATATAAATAAAAGAGGTCAAGGCAGTTCAACATTAACTTAAATTAAGTAACAAAAAAAAAACAGACATGATTAATATAATGTTGGTGTGTTTTTCTTCCTTTTGCTAATTTTGACTAACAAATTCAGATTTATCATTACAAAACTTTTGAATATTTTGTTCATGTTTATCAATTAGAATGTTTGCACATCTTTGAAAAGGAAGTTACAAAGTTAGATTTGGCTACACATTTAAAATTTACTAAAAAATTAAATTAATTTTATGGCAGTAAAACTTAGCAATTTGAAAATTTATGCATTCAATTAAATAAAAAAACTTGATGCCTTTAAAATTAAATTTCAGTCAGTTAGTGATTATGTTTGTGTCAAAAAATGAAAATGAAAAAAAACAAAACAAAAAACAAATAAATAAATAACACTAAAATAAATGTAAAAATAACAAGGGCAACAGTTGGGTTGATGGTGATAACAAATACACATGAATTGAGTGCACCATGCTTGTTTCTGTATCACATTATTACACAGTGTCTTGTCTTTCCTCTGGCTAAATTTTAACATAGTGCTCTCATGTTCACTTGACAAGGACCACAGGTCCGCCAATGCAAGTGACCTGCTTTTATGATGTTAGCAGATAATACTTACATGCTCTAGCATTTTAGTACATTTTTTTAAATTATGAGATTGCCAGGCTTATGCACAACATCTTTTAGTCACCTTTTATGACATTCATATTAGAATTCTATGGCCTGACATTTCAAATAAGGTGGCCTTTGATCCGCGTAGTGTTAGACTAACTTTGCGAATGGTTCATTTGAGTTAATTATCATATTTGGACCTCATTTTCTTAGGAATGTGCACTAATTCCAATACAAATTTGTGTATTTTTAAACCAATTCAATGAAAGTAAGAAAATAAACTACAAGTTAAATACATTATATGCCAGGTTCTTATAGCAATTCAAGAATGGATGGTCAGAAAAGGATTATTTAACATTGAAGCACAAACATTTTTCTTGATGACCTTACAATGATTTAGTAAGTCACTGTTGCAATTTCTTGTTCAAGTACTTACCATGTGTGTTTTATCACCAGCAATTTGCATACCCTGAGTATCAATTTCAAACTAAATAACAAATGTGGTAATGGTGGTTTCATTGTATACACTGCCACCATGGATGAAATGCTAGAGACTTCATTGCACTAGGTCTCAGATTTTATTTGGGTTTGGTGTTGTGACCAGTTCCATTTTTTTCCATTCCAAATCATAAATAAGATATCCACTACAGCTTGGTATACTAGAGTGTGTCAGGATTTAACTTGGTATCTATGCTGTGAGAAGCAAGCTCTCTAACTACTCCGCTCATTGAACACTTAAATTGAATATCACACTATAAATACAAGTAAAATATTCAACACTGACATGTACGCACATACAAATCAATGAATAGTATTTACCACTCTAAAGATACACATACGTGAGTGAATGAATTAAAAAGGCAATGAAAATCAATTATTGAAAAAAAAATATAAAGAGGTCATAAAGTCAAATCACAGTAAAAATCAAGATTACAGCTCAGAACAAGAACATGAAATCTTAAAAGTAACAAGAACATGAAAATTAATAATGCTTTATATTATATATTACCCATAGAATCTAGACCGTTGCAGGTTTGTGACTCAAGATCAACAGTAAAAATGTTACAAGTTACACAACTATGCAATTACTACTTTTCTTCATGCGTTACAATTTCATTCTTTTGTTTTCCTATAGATCATATACTTAAAAATATACGCTCAAAATATTTATTCATTTTCTGTTAGTAAATTTCTTTTAGTGTCATTTTCCAATTAATAACTTCGACGGTCTGATTGACACATAATATTTCCTTCAAAGCTTTCACGATTAAACAGTGATGACAAATGAAAACCGCTGTAATCTGGTGAGAGACAAAAAAAAAATGAAAACTGTTAAATTACAATAATGTGTTGTGTTTAAAAACCTATGTCTATACAATGGGGTAATAAGGAATAGCAAAATAAACAATAGCAGCAAGCAGAGTACTCATACAACAATTATGTTTTGTTTGATGGTATAAGATCAAGTGAATGTATGTTGGATAGTCAAAGAATGAAAGTTTGAGAAAGTGTTGAGCTTGTCAGAATAATGTACTTCAATTGGAAGCACTCCAAAACATTCGAAGTAAATATCACATAATTACTCCAGGTCTTTTTCAATGGTCTGTAATATCCAGGGCATTTGATAGAAAGTGTTCATTCTCTAAATGGGACACAACATTTCTGACCAATTTTATTCATTAATTTTCTGTACACCTTTTGCAAGGTAATGATTTGATAGCAAGCAGTGTGCAATCTTTATCAGGTTTAGCTAAGCATTGTTCAACATCAACACAATAAACATTCAACATGCATGGATAGGCCTGACATTTACATTTGCAGATGATATCCTCATAAACTGCTGACTCAGAAACATGAAATTGTCAAAGATGTACAAGAGACCTTACAAGTCATCTCACATTGGTGTAGAACGTCTTGCTCGTGTTTTATTCCATCTAGACATCATGATATGGTCCTCTTTGACCCTTGACAGGGAAAGCAGATAGTAATGAAATGTAAAAATAGAGCTTGATGTTAAACCCCTGATAAGTGATAACACTTGAGATGATGATGCTATAGAATATACCAATGGACCTTGCTTTGCGGTGAGGAATCAAGACAGGCGTTTTCTCTAACAGCAAGATGTAATGTCATTGCTGAGCGAAGTGGGACATATTTGACAACATCCTTCAGTACAAGAGTAGAGATTGAGGCAGTTACTTTAGCTCTGAGAGACTTCATTAATCATGACATTCATCGTGGCTGGCTCTTAATTCTTGCTTTTGAAGGCACACTAGACAAGACTACAGCCTGACAGGATAGTGACTTTAGAGGTCTCATACCTTGACTGACTTGTGTGGGTGTTGTACTGTCCTAGTCATGCTGAGGCTGAAGGAAATGTAAGAGCTGACATCCTGACCTCAAAAACATACATAATAGAGCCATTAGAAGGAAGGGGTAGGGGAAGAAGGGGGGAAGAAATAAAAAAAAGGAATCAATTACTGATCACAGGTTGGATGATGACAGTGGAATCAAATAATTTGTAATCCAGAATACATTAGTTTGAAATCAATTTTTAGAACAGTCAAGTGATGGAGATGGATGTAAAGGGACAAAGAACAGGATTATTAGGATAAGCTGCTGAAGACGGATGTGTTGGACCGAAAGGTGCAAATATCACTGTCACAACGCATTCCGTTCTCCGGACTACATCCTGCTACTTGCAAAGCCCTGTTCAGTGCTTGATAACCTGATATTAAGAATGAACGCAGAAGAAGAAGAAGAAGTATTAGGACAAATGTAGATAATAACAAAAATAAGCCTGGGACAGTTTCACAAAGACGTAGATAGAGAGATAAAGCCATAACAACTTACATTAAAAACAAATGCTGTCTTCAATGACTAGACACAACACTAATGATTATAACTAACTAATCTAAACAAATGATTTTGATGTATGTATGTATTTGAAGTTAGTAGTTACAAGGATGAAGAAGTAGACAGGCAATAATTGTAAAGAAATGGACTGAAATAAAGAATGATCTATTCTCAAGTCATGAGGGAATGTTAAAGAGCTATCTTTGGAAATGTTCAATATGGCAGAGCATGCTGTGTGCATTGCAGAGGGCAAATGCATCCATCAAGATTTCATCCTCAAAGCTGTGTTGCCAAATAAAGGTAATGCAAAACCATTTCATGTTAGCAACACCAAGCTTTACCTGGCTTGTGTTAAAAGGCAGTTATGAAGTGAACAGTTGGGTATGTGGAATATATCAGACTAACATAGTTGGTTGAACTTTGCTACAAAGACATTTTAGATCTCACTGAGGTCTGCCATCTGGTAAGCAAGCTCTCTAACAGGTAAGATTTAATAAATAATGCAGCCAAATCTAAAACTGATGCATTTTCTGCCATTAAAAAGAACTAAAAAAATTGAACATTATGCACTAAATTAAACAGTTTAGATGATAGGAATACATATAAAGTAGAAGACATGCAGAAAGACCTTCCAATACATGAAGAAGATAATTGGAGATAAGATCCAGAAGATCAGAGAAGATTTTAAAAAAGAGATACAGGATGTGTAGTGAAAGTATCCTTGAATATATCTTGTTTAAAGCTTGTGGCTGAAAGATAGATTAAAATGTTAAAGAAGAATCACAATTAATAGGTGGGAAATAAAATACAAATTATAGCTGACCGCAAAAAGTAAAATGATGTATGTCTAGAATTCATGTGTGAATCAAGCATTCATGATAAAATGCATTTTCAATGAACATTAAATGCACTGGAACTTTTGATTGTACAGAATAACATTTCCATTGTCATGTCACTACAAGCAACAAAACATTCAAACACAGCAAAATAGTCACAACATTCTGTCACCATAATTTAAAAACAAGACTTTATGTGCATGACTGTAAGTGAATGTGTGTAGAGACCTTTAACTCATTCAGTCTGTAATGAATTTGTTTTCAGACACATATACTTTGATAGTGAAATAGGGTCTGAAAAAAAGTAGCAAGTCCAGAAAGATTGTCCAACAAATTTTGTCAAACTGCAGAAACAGCAGCTGAGAATGGTGTATTGTAGACATTACTGTTCTTTGTCTCTATTTTTGGTTTTTAAGTTGAGGCCACCATCTTTGCTGTCTTCCTTTCACCAACAGTAAATTATCATTTACACCTAGATATATCACTGGTAGATAAGCCATTATTTGTCAGCAAACAATTTTCCAGGATTTTACAATAAATCATTAACTTGAAAAATGTCTGTAGCTCATGTGCATCTATTAACAACTTGTCTGCAGGATGACAATGAGTGCAGTTTGGTTGATGGTAAAAGCTAGTTTTTTAAATGTTTTTCCAGAAAAGTTTTCCCACTGCAAAATCCCAGGATAAAAAGAGTTAAAGAAAAAGATTAATTAATTGGAAAAATGATTAAATGGAGACATAGACTTGAAGACTAAAAATAATAGGAATCGTAGAGTTTAAGACGTAGATTAATTGGAGACAAAGAATTATAGACACAGACTATGATTTTGGTGAATAATACTCTGAAGCAACATTCATCAGTTACAATATAAGTAATTCTACCATTCAGTAACTACATGTATGCACTAATGTACAGTAAAGGTAGTTCCTGTTGTAGAAACTGCTGTCGGTGATGAAGTGTTACAGAGTCTATTGTACAAAGCTAGAGCTTATTTATGAGGAAGGTGGCTAGCTCCTTTCCTCTCTGCCTTTCCTTCCATAACAGTAAACCAGGTACCCATTTACAGCTTGATGAACTGAAATGTACCAGTAACTGCAGTTGAACTCTGTAACTTTGCTGAAAAAAGTGAGTGCTCTACGACAACGCTAATCAGACACTTTCTTCTTTTTCAAAATAAATTCAACATTGCAGCTAACTTGCCTTTGTCAGAAAAAAGATATTAAAAAATGCGAAAATAAATAAAGAAATTAATAAGTTTTGGATTAAATTTACAAAAATGTAAATATATATATTTATACATATAAATGTTATCAGCACTATGAAAAGGAAATACAGAGAGTGTTACAATGAAAAAGAAGACCTCAAGATTAAACAACTGATCGAGATCAAGATGTTGAGCAGCACATGAGCTGCAGTGGTCAGCGGCCCATAGCTGACTGCTAGCGTCAGGGCCAGCGAACCATAGCTGCCAAGACCCTTCTACACCTCCACGCAGTGATCCTAGATAACAGGCTGCAGCAGGGCAGACTGGCTAAGGAGAAGGGATCGAAGAGGGAATGCTAACCCGGTACTCAAAAAATGCTTGCGGAAGTCAGATGTGTTGGACCGAAAGGTGCAAATATCGCAGCCAAGCTTTAAACTACGACACAATGCATTCCGTTCTCTGGACTACATTCTGCTACTTAAGCCCTTTCAGGGTTTGGTAGTGGGAGATTGAGAACGAACAAGGAAGAAGAAGAAACAACTGATCATTGATAATGCTTGGAATAATGATGTTGTAATATATATTGATGGATCTATACTGCACAATAAGATATCTGGTTGAGGCTTCTTTGATAGAGTGAGAGGTAAGGTCATTGCTGGGTGAGATTAGAGATTGAAGTAGTGACTTCGACTATGAGGTGGCTAATGAGAGCCATTATCATTTATGACTTTCCATCTTTGATTCAGAAGGTACAAAAGTGTTGGCTATAACATGAGTGGATAGCAGGCATTGAGGCCTCAAACCTTTGGGATCTTATGTGGATCTACTATATTGGTCATGCTGGGGCTATACACCTTAGTTGGAGCATTGGAAATGAGTAGAGATGACAATTCAAAGTTGATCAATGACCACCTCACAGATAATGACAATGCAATCAATGAATCGACAATCCACAGATTGCAAAGTATTGAAATCATATGTGGATTCAGCAGAGAGGAATTCCTTAGAGGATGGAGTTAGAGTGCAAGTTATTTACACCCTTCATCATTTACTAAGTGAGACTGACTACCTATGAATCTTGACAGGAGTGCAGTGACGTCAATTCTTAACAGAACAGAATAGAAATTTTGAATTGGATTCTACAAATTTAAATTACATTATAACAAACAATACATTAAGTAAAATACAGTAATCCTCCATAAAACATACTTGAGTAACTTTACACACACATCTGTTACAGTAAATTGACAAGTAACCGTATAAATATTTTATCCACCAAGAATGAGTTACAAATTATACATTATGAATTACTATCTTTCCATGGGGTGTCTTCATGAGTGCCTCAATGACCATACTGGTTACGGGATGACCTGACCTAATCCTTCCCCACTTTAGATAGTTATTCAGTATTTAAGAAGAAACAATGAAACCGCATATACCTTGTCGACATTATGAAATACTTTAAATAAAATAGATAGACCTAGATATCTAAATAAAATTGGGACTATAAAAACTATTTCTCTAATTAAGCCAAGATAAACAGGTGCACAGACTATGTATATATTAAAATATATTATTGCTGATCTATGATTCAGTTGAGTATTTTTATTTTGCAATTTAACATTTCTGCCTGTATGGATCTTCTGGCCCCTACTGGGAAGGAATGATTAGTAGCACTGTTCTCTCCTGCATGTCCTAAATGGTGATTAATTAGAATAATATAAAGAGTTAGCAGCATCATGATGTAAAACCTATACAGAAACTTCTACTACAGAGTGCACCACAGAATCTGCTCTGGCACAGACATCCTGCCCTATCTAGTGTGCTTAAAATAGATACATAGGAAGTTCACACTGTATTGAAAAGCTAGTTAATTGTGCCTGATTAAGATACATTCTCGTTTGACCTGAGCTTTGTTAGAAGTGGATTGGAGAAGAAGAAGAAAAAAGGTAATATTTAACATTAAACTAACAAACAACTACAAACTTTTTGTCTATATGTGTAGTTGAGTTTGTTGGGTCTCTTTGAAATAGAACCCACGTGTGAGATTTTGTTTAAAAAAAAAGAGTAAAAAGCAAATACAAAACTCCACCCTGATCCGATAATTATTCCTTTCTTCTTAGAGGTTTAGAAAAATAAAAGGGTTTTATGTGCAAAAATAGTTAGATGTACGTACATGTATCAGAGACGTTATGTCTATTGATTTCTATGTCATTAAAAATGTTACAGAGGCCTGAAAGTGGAGCAAATAGTAGTAACACTGTAACATGCCAGGCATATTGTAGGAGGTGATTAAAGAGGTGACCAGGACATTGGGGCTAGCTACTACATTCTATAGAAACTTTATACTTCAAAAACTTAAACAAATATGGGCAGGTCAACATTTGTTGACTTGGTGTGTATTTTTTGAAGACCTATGCTCCACAGAGAGCTGAAAAGTTGTGATTAATTGATAGAAACCTGACAGAAAATAAAACATATTTGTACCATGCTGTAGTTTACACAGCTGTAAATTGGTACCTCATTCGGTGTTAGAGAGTTGACAAAACAGTGAGGAAAGGAGCAGATCAATTTCCCTAAAAAATGTCAAGACTTCTAGCATTTCATACCTTACATAAGTATCTGCTATTTTTTATTAATATAAGATTTTATCTGCTTGATCAAGCCATGTCCTGTTCAATCATGGCTATAGACTACCTGCTGGTTATATGCCGATATGTTTTGTTTTTGTTTGAATTGTGACCCTTTCTTTTATAGTGTCTTGTTGGGACCTTTGGTTGTTTATTTGATTGTGCCTTTACTCTCATTCAACCATAACAAGAACTTCAGCTCTGACAGGGGCTGTCTCCAGCTCTAAAAAGGACTTGTGCTTTAATTAGTGTGTGATGCATCCCAGAGGCTTGATACTTTTGGTTGTGTTATTTCTATTAGATTGTGTGACATTATTTATCTGTTAGTACCAAAAAGGCATTCAACATTGTTATTTTTTAACAGTCTGCCAGAAATGTCATGGTAATTTACAGTTTCATGAATCATATAACCATACTACAGAGACAGAATAGAAGTAAGTAGCTACTCCTTTGCAGAACATCGCTTCTTAAAACTACCAACATATTTGGCTGTTTTAGTCTTGAGCGTGATTTGAACCGAGTGCGCTTGGATTGTGAAACTGATGTTTCACCCCTAGGCCACGCAGCCTCCATAGGGACAGATGCAATCATAAAAGTTCAAAATTTAAGCAGCTAAAAATATAAGAAAGAGGCTGCCAAAATATGCCAGTGAAATGCTATCAGAATGTGTAAACAAGAACATGGAAGGATCAAAGCAGTGATGACTTATTCAAAATATTTAAATAGCAATGAGAAATAAGTGTGGAATAAGCAGTTACAGACAAGATAATAACAAACACACTTGTTGCATTTTTCTTCTGTCAAATCAATTTGTTGGAATGTGAGAGTCAAAGTAGCAGTAATATCAAATTATAAGACATTTAAAGATTAACCAAACAAATATGTAGGGGAAGCATATATCAATTAAACAAATGACAAGAAGACAAATTTATAGCCAAGTAAAAGTAAAATAAAAAGAGTTTTCAATGACAAATAATGCACATGTATAAAAGTTGTGATGAAATTCAAATTGAGACAGTCAAACAGGAGAAGATTGTTACCAATTTTACACTGAGCCATTCCATTGAGATCATATAATGAACTTATAATCTACAATTAACATCAGTCTGGTCAGTGAGGTGGAGATCAAGGGGATTGACAGCGTAAGTCTTCATAATGGTGAGTTTACTGAGCAGCTTTGCAATGTTCTACAGCCAGGAGGGTCTCGGTCCACCTTATCAATTATGTCTCGGGATGCATGACGTGCCACTTTAATCCACTATCACAGAAACAGCATCAAACGCTAGCTCAACTCAGTACAAATATCTAACAGACAGCAAGAATGGGGCTAAGATGCAGCATTGCATGAGATGATAGCAACTAGTGACTCATAGCTGGCTGCTTGCATCAGGCTCAGCAAACTATAACTGACCAAGACCATATTCTATTTCCATGTGGCAGCCCTAGAAACAGGCTGCTTTAGTCACTAGTGTAGTCTGGCCAAGGAATAGGAGTCACAGAGGGAAGGCAAACTAGATTCTCAAAAAAGCCAGCTCAAATCAAATGTGTCGGACCAAAAGGCACAGGTAATGCAGCTTAAAATATGACACAATGTCTCAATGTACTTTTCATGACGATCTCTGAAGAAGAAGAAGAACAGGAAGAACATTAACAGGCTCTTCTAAAATAATCAACTTTTCTCTGATACAATTTTACAAGACAATAACCGCATAGACTAGAGTGGCACCAGGGTAGAAAACAAAGGTGCACTATAACCTTACAACTGTCTTAGATAGTAGCTCCTCTTCTACCCTTGGGTGTAGAAGTTTGTAACCTTACAAGCATGTTGTAAATGATGACTAAAGAGGATTGTGTTTGGAACTAACAAACTTCATCATGTAACACATATTGTTACAGAACCACTGCTACAAGTGTTAACATAAGTGTTGTAATTCAGGCTTCCTGAAAGGAGTATTTAATAATGCTTTGTTGTATGGTGCAAAATGGAGAGTACAAGGAGAATTTACTACATAACAGACAATCAAGAAACAACAAAATATACCTGAAACTATAGCTATGTAACAATGTAGAAAACAAAATGGCAGCAGCATTTGATATTATACGATTTTAAGTTATTATTGACAGTAAGACATAAAAAGCAGGCTGAAAGCAGGATTTGATAGTAAACTATTTCAAGTTATTGTTGACAACAAGACATCAAAAACAGGCTGGCAGCAGGATTTGATAGTAAACTATTTCAAGTTATTGTTGACAACAAGACATCAAAAACAGGCTGGCAGCAGGATTTGATAGTAAACTATTTCAAGTTATTGTTGACAACAAGACATCAAAAACAGGCTGGCAGCAGGATTTGATAGTAAACTGTTTCAAGTTATTGTTGACAACAAGACATCAAAAACAGGCTGGCAGCAGGATTTGATAGTAAACTATTTCAAGTTATTGTTGACAACAAGACATCAAAAACAGGCTGGCAGCAGGATTTGATAGTAAACTGTTTCAAGTTATTGTTGACAACATGACATCAAAAACAGACTGGCAGCAGGATTTGATAGTAAACTATTTCAAGTTATTGTTGACAATAAGACATAAAAAACAGACTGGCAGCAGGATTTGATAGTAAACTGTTTCAAGTTATTGTTGACAACAAGACATCAAAAACAGGCTGGCAGCAGGATTTGATAGGAAACTGTTTCAAGTTATTGTTGACAACAAGACATCAAAAACAGGCTGGCAGCAGGATTTGATAGTAAACTGTTTCAAGTTATTGTTGACAACAAGACATCAAAAACAGACTGGCAGCAGGATTTGATAGTAAACTGTTTCAAGTTATTGTTGACAACAAGACATCAAAAACAGACTGGCAGCAGGATTTGATAGTATAAGATTTTAAGTTATTGTTGACAATAAGACTTGAAAAAAGCTGACTGACTAGAAAATTTAATTGAGTATTGAAGATATTTCGTGGAGCCCTAATAAAAAAAAATTGATGTTTTAACAAGCTTGTGTCAGATAGAAAGGAAGAGGCAGTATAAATGTCACATTCATGCATGACTAACAATGTGATTAGGTCATGGAGCTAACAATGTGATTAGGTCATTGAGATAACGATGTGATTAGGTCACGGAACTAACAATGTCATTAGGTCATAAAGCTAACAATGTGATTAGGTCATGGAGTTAACAATGTGATTAGGTCATGGAGCTTACAATGTGATTAGATAATTGAGCTAACAATGTAATTAGGTCACAGAGCTAACAATGTGATTAGATCATTGCACACCAAGAGGAACTAACCATCAACTCTTTAGGTAAGAGAAAGTACATGAATATGTTAAGAAAAATATATTATGGAAGATGTTAAAAACATAAAGTTAACAGTGCAGACACAAAACAGCATCATATGAAAGAAAGTTGTACTGACAGTCATTAAACAGAATAATAACAGTATAAGAAAGTAAGTTAATTTAAAATAAATGTACAGCTCAATAACAAAATGGTCAAAAACTCTACAAGAGTATGAAAAAAGCTGTCTATTAAAAGACATATAAAATTCTTCTTCTATATAGACAAAAAAAAACATGAATCAATCAGGGATCAAGATAATGTCAACAAACTGTTACATACAGATGACCAACACATGAAGACAAAAAACAGAAAAACATGTAAAAGCTATAAATATGTGAAGATAAACATAATAAAACTAAAATTTCAGCAGAAACAAGATAAATCATTATATAAAAACAGATTACAGAGTTGAACAAATTCAAGAACTGAAGAGTATAGGCTATATTTTTACCATCCATGGAAGACTTACATAGCTGAGAGCCAATTCACCAGTTATAAAACAGCTTAATCTCTTTAACACCCTGTTGTCACACCAGAGGTAAAACAACAAATGACGAATAGCATTGTGCTATTAAAGCCTAACATAGACACTGAATAAAGTATTTCTACAAAAATTTAAAAATTCTGAGATGCTTGAAAATTGTAGCACATAAGAGAAAGCAGAGATAAGAATAAGAAATGATCTTATATGGGAGTCAAAAACAAACTATGGATGGAAAAGAGACAAGGTGGAAACATGGCTGGCCTATTATTTTATGTTGGGTCAAGCAGTGCTGACATGACTTCATAATGAGCAAACTGTAAGGTGGCTAACACATTTCAGTGATGACAATAGGTATGTTGCTGATGATTTTCACATGCCACTTAGCTTGCAAATGTAGGCCACAAACGCAAACAAGATCTTAAAGGGCCTATGCTAGTCAGCATATCACATTAAGAAAAATGGTTCACACAACTTAATGATCTGTTATGTTTGATCTGCTAAATTTTCTGTTCTAAGTAAAGTTTCTGTTCATTCTAACTTGATAAACATTTTTACTATTTATGACTCAGTCATCTGTCTTTCTGCCTCTTCGTTAAATATGGCAGGATAAGCGGCTTGCCCTCAGCATAAAAGTTAGACTAATGCACTCATTGGTGCTCTCAATATTTTTGTAGACCTGTGAGACTTGGACCATTGCTGCGGATATACAGTGCAGAAAACATGCAATCGAAATGTGATGCTTTAGAAGACTCTTAAATTTTACATATAAGTATCGTGGCACGAACGTAGAAATATGACGAAAAGTGTAAAGTGCAATTGGACGTTTTGATGATCTGTTCACAGCTATCAAAAGGTGAAAGATGTCTTGGTATGGGCATGTCACGAGGTCCAACAGAATTACAAATTTGATACAGCATGGTTCCGTACCAGGAAAGAGAGGACAGGGACATTCAAGGAAGAGATGGGCAGACAACATCACTGAGTGGTCAAACCTTCGTCCCAGAGAAGCACGACTGGCGGCAGCAGACAAGGGAGATGGTGTGAGATTGTGAGAGTGTCTTCAAGTGTGCCCCAACGACCTGATGGGTTACGGAATGAACTGAACTGAACATCTGTCTTTTTTGTTTTTTTCTTTTTAACCAAAACAATTTCTTACTATTAATGGCCCCTCTCAAGTGGATCCTAGATGTCCTTTACTGGGGGGAGAGAACAGAACCACTGTATCTCCATGCATGTTATAAAAGGTGACCAAATCAAGTTGTGCAAGGCGCTATCAACCTAACTGCAAATTGTATAAAACAAATTGCCACAGAAGCCACCACTACAGAAGCATAGAGCGTATTTTGGCTCAGGCTTCCTAAATGAGGACAACTAATGTGCTGGCCCTATATTCCGGCTGGAGTGAAAAATGAACAAGAAGACTATTTTTGATCTAGTAAACTTGATGCCCTTTTATATGCTAAATATTCTTACTATTAATGATCTTGCAAAGAAGAAATTGCTGATCAAATATGACCACCATTTATCTACTTTATTGACTATGAAAAAGCCTTTGATCGATTCCCCAGGAAAACATTTTATCAGATGTTGCAACAATTAAGTATAGAGAAACCAATCATTAAGTTATCCAGAATCTATAAGAAAATTAAGAGACAATTACTTCAATCAAAGAAGCATTAACTGATTTAGTTTCATTAAGATAGGAGGTATTGACAGCGTTGCTTGCTTTCACAGGGTCTCTATAATACATATTCTCAGTTGATGATGGAAAAAGTTGTTCTGAGTTATAACAGGGGTGTCAAAGTCATTGGAATGAAAGTTAATGCTATCAAATTTGCCAATGATCAAACCATAGTTGGAGGATCAGTAGCAAGCAGCGTTGCAAGTGCTGCTTGAGAAAATGAACAGCAGAGCCAAAGAGTTTAGCATGAAAATAAACACATTGAAAATAAGACTGTATTAATAGCCTAGCAACATATGCAAATGAATATAATAATAAATGGAGAAATAATTGAAAAAGTACAGTTTTTTTTACATATTTAGGGTTAACCATTACAGTAGATGCCACCAGATGCACGCAATGCGACATAAATTCAGAGGACTGCAATGGCAAAAAATGAATTAAGAGAACAACAGAAACTGCTAACCTCAAAGAATATCAGGATAGAACTAAAGAAAAGAATGATCACTACTCATGTACGACTAATTGCACTATATGGGGCTGAAACATAGACTCTGGCAAAGAAAAATGAAAAAAGATTGGAAACATGGTGCTACCATAGAATAGAATGTGTAAGCTGGATAGAAAGAAGACCCAATGACAATGTCCTCCTTGAGGTAGGAGCACAAAGACAACTGTTGAAAATAATTAAAAAATGAAGATAGTGTTGGCAATTAAACAACATATGGCTTGGAAGTCTACTGCAGAAGATACTGGAGGACAAGATCTATGAAAAGGAGGAAACAGGGGACCAAGACTCACCTTTACATCTCAGGCCTGCAGAGACATTAAAGTTTGAACTAATGCTGAAATGAAGAAAGCTGTAGAGAATGGGGTCAAATGGAAAGAAACACTTACTGACAGTCTTATGACAGACCAACTAAATAATGATGATGAAACTTTATGATCTTTTATATCATAAATTTTCCTAATATGTTCCATTTTTGATTATTTGTGTTCCTTTTATTTAATAATCTTTCTTGCAACCTTTGCTCAAGTAAACTATCAGGGTACTAAACTTTCTTACTAGTTATGATGTAGAATTGTTTCTGCTTTATTCGGAATATGTTAAACTTTACAGGCTACTATTGACATAGTAAATTTGAGTGCTATATATTTTAGGCTGTTGTTTTCATCACTTACACAACACTTCCCACACACAAAAAAAAAAATACAGATACAAAAATAGCACCATAAAACTGGTATCACTCAACCCACTTCACACCGACACAGGCAAACCTAATACATGCACAGTCATGTGCAAAACAGTTATTAATCAAATGTTTGCATGTCTTCTAAAGACGCACTGGCTGGCATAGCATCCAGAAAGTAAGTCCTCATGTCACCCTTGCCTTTAACTTTCACTAGTCCTCTGAGACTCAAAGTGTAGCCACTAGAGCATAAGATATTGAAAACCTCTGAAGTTACCTGTTGTGAGGATGAGTTTGAAATATGTGTTAATGTGTATTGGAATTTGAATTTCATTTGGCGTCGTAAAAACAGCATACGTATATGTACTTCATATTCAAACCCAGAGTACTTACAGATGCCATTTACTGGGGAGTATAGAACATGTTACTGTACCCTCATGCATGTTGTAAAGGTGACTAATGAGGGTTGTGCACAGTACTATGGAGATATCTACAGTGGTGGGTGACCCTATAGAAGCATCTGCAATGGTGGGTGAGCTTATGAGGACATCTACTGTGCTGGTTGAGCCTATGGAGACATTTACATTGGTAGATAGTCCTATGGGGACACCTGCAGTGGTGGATAGCCCTATTGAGACATCTACATTGGTGGATAGCCCTATTTAGACATCGACATTGATGAATAGCCCTATGGGGACATCTACAATGCTGGGTGACCATATGGAGACATCTATAGTGCTTTGTAGACATATAAAGACTTCTAAAGTGCTGTGTGGACATATTAGGACATCTACAGTAGTGGGTGGACCTATGGAGACATCTACAGTGTGGATGTGCTACAGTGTGCCTGAAAAGCTTCAATATTGATGTCATCTCATTGGAGAGCTCTTACAGGCAGATGGGGAAGTAGTGGTGGAAGGCACACCACCTGACACACATTTGTAACAAAATATGGGCGATAGAAAACTGGCCGCCGGACTTATGGACAAAATCAATGGTTATACCGTTACATAAGTCTGGAAATCTAAAGCTGTGTCAAAATTACAGAACAATAAGCCTCATCAGCCACCTGATTGAAACCCCAAGCAGAGAACATCATTGCCGAGGAGCAAGCAGGGTTCAGACAGGGAAGAAGCACTACAGAACAGATATTTAATTTAAGGCTGCTAAGCGAGAAATATCTAGAACAGCAGCAAAAACTGTATCATGTGTTTGTTGATTTTAAGAAGGCGTTTGGTAGGTTATGGCATAACGCGCTATGGGCAACCATGAGGATATATAAAATCAACAAAAATATTTTAAAGGTCCTTAAACACCTGTATGACAAGGCGTCCAGCGCACTTTTTGTGAATGGGAGGCGAGGGGGACTGGTTTCGTACATAAGTTGGTGTGAGACAGGGTTGTACACTCTCTCCAACTCTTTTCAATATATTCCTTGAGGGAATTATGAGTGTAGCACTTGGTACTGTCAAGATAGGTGGCCGAACGATTACCAACCTTCGTTTTGCAGATGATATTGACGGGTTGGTGGTTTCAGAAGCAGAACTCCAGGAATGGGTCAGAAGGCTTGATGAAACCGCTCTTGACTATGGTATGGAGATAAACGGTAGAAAGACAAAATTAATGACTAACCATGCTGAGGGCTTCAACAGCAGGATAAAAGCTAATGGTCAGGAACTCAAAGTGGTTGACCGTTTTAAATATCTGAGATCGATTGTCAGTAATGAAGGATCAAAATGTGAAGTGTTGGCCAGAATAGCACAGACAATAGCGGCGCTTGCACTGCTTAACAAAATCTGGCAAGATAAATGGTTAGCACTAAGCATGAAAATCAGATTAATGGGTACACTGGTCTTGTAAATATTCCTCTATGCTTGTGAGACATTTGGACAGTTACAGCTGACCTTCAGCGAAGGATACAGGCCTCACAGATGAGATGTTTCCGAAGACTTTTAAATGTCATGTACAAAGATCGAGTTACAAATGAAGAAATATGAGATTGAATTACAACAGCAATAGGGCCTTTTGAAGGCCTCTTGGCAACTGTCAAAAGAAGGAAACTCACTTGGTACGGTCACATATCGAGATCAAATGGTCTGGCAAATACGATCCTCCACGGAAAGGTGCAAGGCACACGATGAAGAGGCCGTCCCAAAAAGAGGTGGGAGGACAAGATAAAAGAATGGACCAATCTCCGACCAGAAGAGGGACAGGCAGCAGCCACTGACAGAGAAGGGTAGTATGGGGTTGTGAGGATGTCTTCATGTGTGCCCCAACGACTTCATCGGTTACGGGATGACCTAATCTGACCATAGGAGATGCTTGCACAAGACTGTACCACCTTGTGAGCTAGTATCACCATAGGTGCTCCGATTGCAGAGAGCACAGCCATCATGGAGATCCAGTGAAAGCTTGCTGACCAAAAAAAACAATACTCACAACGATTCCACAGCCGGCTCCCCGCACGTGTGCCATGTATGTTGCAGGGTGTGTCGTTCCAGGATTGGTCTTCACAACCATCAGAGAAAATATTTCACAGCAATAGTCTGATGCTGTCCTCATCTTTGCTTGCAATGAGTAACTACTATTATGATCTACTGCTATAATAATAATCTAATATAAGCAAGAAACCCAAAAGAACATTGACCTGTATTTTGCCAGGCACACCGGTTGAATCCATCCTGCTGGCCACATTAACTGTGTTGCCCCAGATGTCATAGTGAGGTTTTTTCATACCAATTACTCCTGCTACAACAGGCCCAATGTTCAATCCTGTGAACAAATAAAAATACACTTATAGAAAATTAGCTCAGATATTAGAAAGAAAATTCAATTCATTCTGAACACTTATGTCTACAAAGGGAACTTCGACTACAAAATTATCCAGTTAAAAACATGAATTCATACATTCATCTATTGAAAACATGAATTCATATGTTCATCTATTGAAAATGTGAATTTATACATTTCTACTGAAAATCTACTAGCACAGTGATTAGTGCGCTGGCTTTGCATCTGAGTGGTCCTGGGTTCATTCCCCAGTTGAGGCGGTAGTATTTTTTCAGACCGCAAAGGCGCCCGGGTTGACCCAGCCTTAAATGGGTACCGGTTCAGTCCAGGAAGTAAAAGCGGCGAGGGAGAGGAGATGGCTACCGCCCTCATATAGCCGAACCTTTGAAATGTGAGATAGCTAACACCTCACACCCAGTAATATGGGTTACTTTACTTTACTTTACTACTGAAAATATGAATTAATATATTTATCTGCTGAAAATGGGTATTCATACATTTACCTGTTTTAAATTATAAATTCATACATTTACCTGTTGACAATGTGAATACCTTTATCTATGCCAAAAATAAATTGTGAGGATTTACATAGGATAGCAGCAATTGTATAAACACATATGTCAACAGATGAGAAATGACAAGGTAAAAGCTCACACATTCAACTGCATGGTTATTATGGCCATATTATTTACTGTTGCGGTATGAAACCTACAAAAACAAGATGCAGAGAAGCTTTGAATTGCTCAAAGGGCAATGGAGCGAAGAACATTGAAAATCCCTTTATGGGATTGAATTCAAAACATAGAAATCAAGCATCAAACCACCTTCAAGGATGTCACAGATACTGCATTGTTAAGAAAATGTAGATGGGCTAGGCATGTGGTGCATATTTCTGACAACAGATGGGCATGAAAAGTGATATCTTGGTGATCCTCACCTTTAATTGCCCACTTAGACATCCATCAATCAGATGGAGAGATGGCATGAGTAAAAGTCTTGGTCCAATAATGTACTTAAGGCAATATACCGAGATGAGTTCAAACAACATTTGGCTACGTGACATCAGACACGTTATGACTGATAGAATATCAGTATTACAGATGTAGGTGTTGAACCTGAGCCACATCTTCCCCTAAACTTTACAATATTCATTATTACTCTTCTTCTTCGATATTCATCCTAAAAAGGACATTTGTGACGTTGTGTCGTAGTTTACAGCTACGTTTCTATATATACGCCTTTCAGTCCGACACATCAATTTCAGCACTACATTTTTTTAACCAGGTTTGCCTTCCCAGTCTGTTTCCAGAGTCACCACTTGAAGAAGGAATAGGGTCTTGGTCAGTTATGGGTCACTGACCCTGATGTGGGCAGTTAGCTATGAGTCAGTGGCTGCTAACAGATCATTCACTGCTGCATCTTCAGACTCATTCATTATTCATACTTACAAATATACTCTTCATTATCCTTTCATGCAATTATATGTTTATTGCCAATTTACAACTTAAATCATTCATGATAACAACGCATTATAAAATTAAAAACATTAATTTTTATTAAACTATCAATAACAAACCTGGAACTAAATTTGAACTTATAGCAAAACACTTTTATACACATAAAGATGAGAACGATACTAAGAAGAATAATAAGGAATTTATCATGGAACATCTAACAGGGAAGAGTCTTACAAAGGGACCTGGGACCTCTGTGGTATCTATTCTAAGTACCAGCAAAAGATGCCCAGAGTTCTAATGATGCCTGGCATTATCACCGTTGCATCAGAGCGAACGACGAATAAGATGAAAAACCATTGCATTAGAGATTAGAAACTTGGTCGTCATCATTAAGTGCCATCTGTGCAGAGGAAGTCGATGGCAATGGATCTCCATCTGTCTCTGTCTCGTGCCACGCTAGTACACGCAGTCAAACTGTGTCCCCACCACGCCACATCCTGATGTTGTCTGTCCATCTGTACCTTTGTCGCTCTTTGGCTCTCTTGCCCTCTACTCTGACCTCCAAAATAACCTTTAGTAGACTGTCATAGCGCTTGACATGATCAAAATATTTTATTTTTCTGATTTTTATTTTCTTCAGAAGTGTTTTTTCCACATGGATTTGTACCAGAACCTCATTATTGGTTTTCCTATATTTCCAAGAAACTCGTCCAAATCTTCTGAATACCCACATTTCAAATGCTTCAATACACTTCTCCATTTTCTTTGTCAGGATCCAGGTTTCTACTCCATACAATAACATTGAATGCACATATCATTTTATTATTCTCATTTTTAAGATCTAAGATACCTGCTTTGACAGAAGTGTATCTCTCATGCCGTTAGATGTATTTTTGGCCATTGCAATTCTTTTAATGATCTCCCTTTCACATATGCCATCAGCTGAAATAAGTTGGCCAAATTATACATAGCTTGACACTTGTTCTAGAATTTCTCCATTCATGTGGATGAAAGCTTTTGGACCTTCTTTCTTTTGGTGAACACCATAACTTTAGTCTTTTTGATGTTGATTTCCAAACCATATCGCTGACTTTTGCTGCTTATCTTATTCATTAAGTTTTGCAGATGTACTAGATCCTCTGCTATTAACATTGTATCATCAGCATATCTGATATTATCAGAAACTGGGTACAAACCTCTAATGTAAAAAATGCAGCAAGTTCCTGCGAAATGGATACTTTATTATTTACAAGTTCCTAAGCCTGGTAAGACTCTCACATGGATAATAAGTAGCTATAGAGATGTTACCTTACTGCATCTACAAACGATTAACTCTAAGTGGATTATAATGTATTTGACAATATATTAGCTAAAACAAGCGCTCAGTCCTACCTATTCTCAATAAGAAGTTATTGAAAGAGTTTTCATTGATGTACTGAAGCTGTTTCTGCAGGGCAAATGTGTAGTCTGCTAATGCCAAAATGTGGGTCATGTCTAAGAAGTTTGTTTGTGGTGTCAATCCTGCAGCACACATGTAGGTGTGACCAACCGTTTTGATTTTCTCCACACAGTAGAATCTTTTGTGAGTCAATAACTGAAACAATGGGAACATAAGCCATGGGCACTCCATGCAAGCATATATATTATATATATATATATATATCAATGCACTTTCACAGCAAACAACATTTTTTAAAGAAGTTTCTACATAATAGTAAACTCAAAAACTGTATCAAATAATCTCTTTTAACAGTGTCACAAAACTAAATCATCTCAAAGTCAGTAACAATATACTTAAAGTGAAAAAAATGTATTGCCAGAAATAATCAACTTTAAGGAATATTAAAAATAATACCTATTTCATCAAAGTTAGCAACAATCTATGTTAAACAACAATAAAAACACTTATTGTTTTACCAAAGTCTGTATTAATTTATGTTAACCTTTTGAGGACGACACAGGCCGATGATCAGCCCGACTTACGTTAGCGAAAAAGACGAGCTGGCCGATTCATCGGTCCTGAGAAAGAATGCTCCTGTATGGCTAACTAAAAATAGTATCAAATGATCTCTTTCATTTCTTGCGCATTCTAGCATTTAAATGGCAGCCTCTTGAAAGTTTTCACAGGAGATTGAGAATTATATTGAATTTGTTGACATGTTGCTGTTATTCAGCTCATTTGAAAATGAGATATTGAGTGAGAAACGGAGAAACTTTGCAGAAATAGACAAAGCAAAGATGCACGAAGATCCCATAAGCGCACTAACAACACCAAAACCCATCACTACTGTACGAAAACCTACCTGGAGGCAGGATATATTTCCAGAGGTGGTAGAAAATATACCAGGTATTGGAAACAAAAACTCCCAGACTGAAAAAGAAAGGAGAGATACTACCCTAAGCTTCATATCGAAAAGCTACCCAAGCATGGACTGGACCCATGCATACACCGACGGTTCTGTAACAAACACTACACAGAACGGAGGGGCAGGAGCATTCTTGAACCTACCAAATGGAAAACAAATAACACTGTCATTCGCTACTGGTAAGTACACAAGCAATTTCAGAGCGGAGGCAGAGGCACTGAGGGCGGCAGTGGAAGAAATGGTGAGACACAATGAAAATGAAAGCCATATAGTCCTGCTTACAGATGCTCTCTCCGTAGTCACAGCGCTAAAAAGCCAGAAAAACACTGAGCTTAGTGACTTAAGAGCAGCACTCTGCAAACTGTGCCAGCAGTCCGCACCAAAAAGGGTAGTGGTACAGTGGGTCCCATCACACTGCAACATCCAAGGCAACGAGGAGGCAGACAGACTGGCAAAAGAAGGTGCAAGACTACCACAAACAGTAAATAGTATGACGTAGGAAGAGTCAAAACGGCTTATCAAAGCCAGATACATGACCAAATGGGAAACCGAACATACTGGTTACACCAAAAACGATGCCTATTACCAGTTGAACCGAAGAGAGCAGGTCGTTGTCTTCAGACTTCGCACTGGCCACAATAGACTGAGGTACCACCTATTCAACAAATTGAAGATAGGTGGTACCGACGAATGCCCGTGCGGTACTGGTAAAATGACCGCTGAACATCTGCTGCAGAACTGCCCGACATACGAGGATCAGAGAGAGCAGATGTGGCCATCACCAGTGGAACTGCAAGACAAGCTCTATGGCAGTGGCGACAGCCTCAGGATGACCGCCGCTTTTTCGAAAAAATAATGGTTACTGTCTGACTGCGTACGAAGAAGAAGAAGAAGAAGAGTGATTCAGATTTAAATGATGTTTCTATGTCAGATGTTACTGACAGTGATATAAATGACAATGAAAATAGTGAGGAAACAGCACTTTTCAAGAATATATATGCTTTTCTATATTTATTCCTAGTTATTGTATTTTTTTAAGTTTTTTAAAAACATCACCCTTGTCCTCTTTTTATTTCCTAAAAATGAATCCGTCTTTTATGCAGTAATACCATTATTAAGCTCTATCTCCAAAGGGTTAAGCAACAATGAAAAACACATATTGTATCAGTAGGTAATAATATATATTTTGTAACAATAAAAAAGGATTATTTTATAAAAGTCTGCAGGGGAGGAAGACTAACATCTGGTCAGGAAAAACATAGATCAGACATATTAGTCATGTTAGTCAGGTAAAATATACTGGCCAAGAACCCCACCTCGACTTCCACGTAGTCCTCCAAGGAAACAAACTGTTCTTCTTTGCAGTTTGGCTAACGAGGTGGGGAATCGACATGATCGCCGCTGTAGTGAGCGACACCCAGATGAAGTCAAGCATAGCACAACCTCCTGGATGACCCCAATTAACCAACTTCAGAAAAGCATACTTTATCAAAGTCAGTTATAGTCTATTTTAAGCAACAATACAGAACACATATTTTATCAAAGCCAGCAACAATCTATAAACAACAGTATAAAAACATATATTTTAAGTCAATAATAATCTATATTGGGTAAAAATTTTTAAAATATATTTAAACAGCAATAAAAATATTTTATCAGTCATTTTAACTCATCAACATTTAGGAACAATGGCAACAACACCTACTTTATTATTTCAGATATTACCTATCTTAACTATTTTAACTCATCAACATTTAGGAACAATGAAAAAAACACCTACTTTATTATTTCAGATATTACCTATCTTAACTATTTTAACTCATCAACGTTTAGGAACAATGAAAACAACACTTACTTTATTATTTCGGATATTACCTATCTTAACTATTTTAACTCATCAACATTTAGGAACAATGAAAAAAACACCTACTTTATTATTTCAGATATTACCTATCTTAACTATTTTAACTCATCAACGTTTAGGAACAATGAAAACAACACTTACTTTATTATTTCGGATATTACCTATCTTAACTATTTTAACTCATCAACGTTTAGGAACAATGAAAACAACACCTACTTTATTATTTCAGATATTACCTATCTTTACTATTTTAACTCATTAACATTTATGAACAATGAAAACAACACCTACTTTATTATTTCAGATATTACCTATCTTAACTCATTCACTCCCAAATATTGAAGACCTTATGTAAAACGATGGATGATCTGAAAGTTACACCTAATTTGATGTAGTTGTTTTCACAGTATTCATATTTTACTGAAGGGCCATGAAGTTGAAAACGTGCTAAAACATAAAAGCACCAATCAACACCAACGTGAGAGTTTACAATTTACGCACACCCAGAAAGAATGTTCCTGCTGTATTAAATATATATGTAAACACATTTATATTATACACACTAGTATGGTTGTGGAGGATCTTGAACCTTTCCTAAATTTGAGAATTGTTACTATCATTGCTTCAGACAAAAGAGGGCACTGCCCCCTCATCAGTAGAATTAGTTTCACTTTGATCGCTTGACTTAGAACTAGGACTAGATAAATAAATTGAAATATCGCCATCAGAACGATTGATTTCTTCATCATCACTTCAGTTAGCAATAATATAATCTGACTATTACCAAGCTTGTACTGTAAAAACTCTATTTGGTCTGACTGAAGAGGCATGGGCTAGATTTAAGGCTGCCCTCCGGAAAAACAAATTTTGTTTCCAAGTACGAAAACAAGCATTTTCTAAATGAAACACGCGCTAACTATTCTAGAAAAGAAAAGTACAAAATCTGGACTACCGCCAATAACCAAAATGAAACATTTAGGAGAACTATGAATGGGAAAATATGTGATTTTGTGAATACAATACCAAAAGCTGATATATCGGCTCCTGGGTTTTCTTGAAAAAATCCGGAAGCTGATGTATCGGCTTGCAGGAATGAATGAGTAAAGTGACGCAAAAACCTTATCAAAGAAAATAATAATCTACTTTAAACAACAAAACCCTACTTTATCACATTAAAAAATAATCTACTTTGAGTAACAAATGTTTTATTTGATCAAAAACAGCACTGTTCTACTTGATGTAATACTCATCAAACTTTATTTATTTAATCTAAATTTTTCTGTAATGAATGAGTTAAAGTAGATTTAATGTTAGATGATGGATCCTTCTTAAATACTTCTTTTCTTATGTAAAACTCAACTCAAACACATCACTTAGTTGTCACTTATTTATCTAAAAAAAGGTTTTCTGAAATACCACATGTTACACACTAAACTCTTCAGAATTAAATGTAGAATACAATGGGATGCAAACGTTTTAACATGTGAGGATGAACATTAATGTGGATAAGATTATAGCTGCAGAAGTTATTATCATGAACAAAAAATAGGTTAATCAAAAATAAATTACCAGTTAATTATTTAACTTTATACGAATAAATAAATGAAACAATGGCTTTCAATTGAAGGTAATCCATATGGGAAGGTGTTCAGAAAAGTTTAATCTAATTAGGCGCAGTACTTCTCACAATATTCACATTTTACTGAAATTGAAAAAGGGAGTATGAAGTTGATAAATATGATCCAAGTATGAAAATAGTACAATTTTTGCAAAGAACTCATGATGTCTGTAGAAACTCTTCTTGATATACCCATTGGTGAATGCAACTGGAGCTTTCTATTGAAGATAATCCATGTGCTTAAAGTGTCCCCTAATTATTAGGTATGGCAATCTACAATTTGAACATTTTACAGAAGGTAAGTGAAGCTTAAAAATACAATTTTGTTCCAAAAACTAAATTAAAAATTACCACAAGTGTTCCCAAAGAAACTTTGTTATGGCGCAAAAATTTAGAAAATGTAGAGCAAAATATCTAAACTTCCAGAAGGAAGCATTTTTATAAATTTATTGAAAGTTTAGTTACAAAAATTATAAAAGTCAATACATTGACATTGTGGCATAGATAGCAAAAGTCTACTTTAAGTAAACAAACATAAAAACTTACTCTATCACAGATAGCAATAATCTACTTTAAGTAATATATATATTTAAACTTACCGTATTGCATAGCAATAATTCACTTTTAGTAACAAATATAAAAACTATATCATAAACAGCAATAATCTACTTGAACAAACAAACATAAAAACTTACTGTATCAAAGTCCGCAATAATCTCATTCAACAATCTCAAGCATTCGACTCCTTCGTTGTTTGCCTCAAGCTCAATATAAAACTCAGAGAAGTTGACTATCGACGCAAACATCACGCCTACATTGTTTATGTCCTCATAGTAGAGATTCTGCAAAATGGAATACTTTAAAACACACAGATAAACCAAATGTTACTTCCACACATGAAAAACAAATGCTAAGTCTAATACATCGTGTTTTCAATGTTCAGTCACACGAATTACCATGTCCTTCCCCCTCAACATGTCATCCATATCGCATGTTTCCAGAAGATCTTGGAAGATCATCATGTTGTCTGGGTCTTGTGTTGCTTCACAGTCGCATGTCTCTTCATAATTTAATTTCGTCCTGCATCGTGATACACCAGTTCAGAGTCTTTTTAATGACTCCCATGTAGCATAAGACAAGCGGTGTCCAGGCACAGGTCCCTCTCTCTCACAGCTTGATCTAGGGAACCTGCGTCAGTTCATTCCACTTTTCGATATGCCGTTTTCCAGAACTCGTCTGTAAGAAACTTTGTCTAGATTTGAGTCTTGTGCATTGCACTTTGTGTTCAAACATACGGTGCCTTGAGTTGTTTGCATGTCTCTCTTTTTCTATTTCTGATGCAACACTTCTTCGTGCCTCCGGTGATGCTATGTCGATTATGGTGTATATTTTTTCAGCTGGTTTAGGTTTTAGGTAAACTGTAGCTATCCGGTCAGTCTTATTCATTGCTCTAACATTCTAAATCTAATTAATGTTGATTCATCTTTTTGTTCCAAGTGAAGCTTAGGGCCTCACTACATCCAACACCTCTATAGGGGGCCTGTCTCCAATAAATTGTAGTTGCGGTTTCAATAACAATGGCTCTACATGATGAAGTTGCTGGCCTCATGCATAACCTTCTTTAGTTACATTTTATGACATATCTTGAACCCACGTACCATTCTGTTGAATCTTAACAAATGGACAAACTATTATTCCACAAATCCTTAACTATGAAACAGGTGCAAGCACCTCCACTTGACACTAGCTGTAAAAAAGCAAATAGCTTAACAACTCTAGCTAAATAACAACAAACTGATATTAAAGAAACAATACAAACTGTAGAATAAATAGGCAGCTGTTGAAAAACTATAAACAAACAGCCATGATTACCAGGTAGCTTATAATATCCAGGTCACTGCAACTAGCTTACATTTTTTTGTGTCACTACTTTGTTCAATTTATTTCTCTATCTTCCAGTTTTTATCATCATTGATCCATTTAATTTTAATGCTTATTCACATAATACATTTTGTGCCACTAAAATTTCAAATTATCACCTGAGTGATACCTGGAGAGAAACGGACATTAGGACAACCTCACAAGAATTTAATTACAATTACTAAAAAGGACTGTTTATTAAATACATGGAAATCAAAGGAAATAAAAACTTATTACCAAAGTAAGATTGCTTAATTCACATTAAAAGTCAAGCCAGTATGAAGCAGAAACTTGGAGAACCAACAAAGGCAATACAAAGAAAACTCCAACCGTTCATCAATAAGTGTCTACGAAGGATAATGGGTATAAGCTGGCAAGACATGGTGAGAAACAAAGACCTATGGGAAAGGAGCCAACAACAACCAGTGAAGCAACAAATCAAACAGAGGAAATGGGATTGAATACCATACACGCTATGAAAAGAACCATCAGATGTGGCCAGACAGGCCCTGACATGCAATCCATAAGGGAAGAAACAGAGAGGTAGATCCAGAAACACTAGGAGAAGAGACTGTGATAATGAAAATAGGTCTTTGGACCTCAACTGGAGAGAGACAGAAATGGTAGCTCAAGACCAAACTTGCTAGAGAAGGGTTGTCAATGACCTATGCCTCAAAAAGAAACAACAAGCATTGATTGATTGATTGACATTTGTGAGTTATAAAATCATGATAAAAATGGAAGTAAAATACATTTCATTTGAATAATCATCTATAAATACAACACAATTTCCTCTTGAAATTGCCTTATATCCTTTAACTCTGTCTCTGGTCTCTCATGTCTCAAACCCAAACAGTGAACCTATCTTGTCAACACTTACTGTGTCACTCTTCATATTTAGAAAGTGCTTGGCCACATGCAATGGTAGAATGTTTGACAGAAGCTTGAGGTTATACTCTCTTAGGCTCTCCATTTGTTCCTTCTCCTCTTGTGCCTAAGGAGATACAAACAATATCTATCAAAAGTGAGCTTGAAGTTGTTCAGGATTACTTGCTCTGCTGAACCACGGCATTGGCAAATTTTAGTTAAAATATGGCTGATGTGCAAATTTTTAAATACATTTCCTTGCTTACTACATGTTCAAAAAATGTTTATATACGTGTACTAGTTGACTGAGTAGTAGTTTGGAAGTGCCTTTGCTTTCCATAGCATTATTGATATGCTATAAATTCTATATGCTAAAAGATGAAAGAGAAATATATGAACATATAATCCTTCTTGACAAATGATGAGCTGACGATACAGTTGTATGTTAAATCATGTTAAGTTAAATTGTTGAGTGAATATATCAATACGCCAGATTAATCAAGCTGCTACATCTCAACCTTTTTCCTCTTATTCACTCATTCCCAGATCAAGGCTTCAGTCCTTTATAAGACTCTTTTATCTATGTACAGCTTTTGACTCATATGTGTTTCACAAGGCCAGCATTGTTTTCTGTGTGAGCATACAGCTTTAGAGGATGGGTTCCACAGTTATGGTATGCTCCCTACTTTGAAACCTGTCATCTCACCTGTCCTTATTTTGTTGAACAGATGACCCTTAAGTCTAGTATGCTCTTTTCTCAATTGGAAGATGATGACTTGATCTTCTCTAGTTAAATCACAGTAGTTTTCTTTTTGGAAGTGGGGTTGTTAATCAGCCCATTTCCCCCTGAAATTGGCTTTAACTATGGTCTTGCGTTCATTATATGCGATGCACAAGCCTGTTTGTTGGAAAACTCCTTCTCACTTTGCTAGTTCATCAGCAGCTTCATTGCTTTCGATATTGCAGTGGGAGGGGATCCACTGAATGACAAACATTGGATGTTTTGCCGCAAGCTGCATCAGACAGTACATACATTGCTCAAGATCTGAGTTTTAGTGATGCAAATACCGACCACATCATCTGAAGCACTATGATTAAATGTGGCAAGCCAAATAATGTGCGATTTGAAATGCCAGGTGAAATAAATTATTACATATTTAATTTAATTTATATACTTGAAATACCCATATAATGTATATTTCATAACAACACGTTTAGTGAACAACAGAAAATGTCTGGGGTCAAATGTGTTATTTAAAAATATGATTCAAAATATCAAATTAGATGTACAAATCAAGCTATTATGTGAAATGTGTTTTTCAAACATCCGTTCAAATGTAATATTTAAACATCACTTCAAATTAAATGTACATTTCAAAATGCAATGCTAAATGCATAATTACAAAATGCAGATATCGTGGCAAACACACAGAAATAAATAGTTCATATATATTTAATAAGGACTGAAAGCTATTTATTTTATAGTAGCTTTTGTACATTTATTTTTCGGAACCACCCCTTCAATGGTATACCATGTCACCAATTTGGGGCTGGTATACTGGCCTAAGAAATCATATCTAATCCTAGCCAGAACTCTTAGATTTCATGTCAGCTTCTAAATATTTTGGGCAGTATGACATTCTTCAACTAAAACCTTTGTGGATTGTCTTCCAACAGCACTTCCACATTTATCATCTCAGCTGTCAATTAGATTCTCAACATTCTTCAGTACAACAACATCTCTGTAGTCTCTGGTGATTTTGTTACATTATTGGTTGCCCATAATATATGCTCCACTGAGACTAGTTTTATTTAGTATTGTAATGTAATAATGCCTACTGAAGTCAGAGGTCATAGTTCAGCATAACGGAAATGACAAACTGGCTGAGATGTCTTTATTGAAGCTGGTTGCCAGTGTCACAGCTGGAAACCATCCACACTGAATTAATTTAATTCTTGATGATCTTACTGTGGTGGTGAATTGCAGTAGCAATTCTTACATACTGAGATGTGCTTGACAAGGTGGATGGAACTTCTCCTGGCTGTGGTGCATTGAAAGATTTCTCAGTTAACATCTATACTTAGGGGATTACAGTGTTGATCCACACCTCCTTGGTCAAACTACTGAGACACGGTCTGTTATTAGGAGCCCAACAAGGAAGTCAAGTGAGGTATTGATCAGTATGTTTCACCTGACCCTAATGTTTCTTCGCTCTCATTTTAGATTCCGAAGTAACATGTTGGTGGGGAGAGTTGAGAGGTTTGTTATATATTAGTATTTACTTGGTTTTGAATTTGGTAAGGTAATATTTTGGTGGAGAAAGCTGGTATGTTTGTCCATTGGTGATTTTTTTGGGGTCTAGAAGTTTGTGAAGTAACATGTGCTGGCAGTTTTGTCCATTACTGTTTTCCTTTGCTTGAAGTTAGTAACACATAATAATTGGTTAAGAGATTTGCTGGTTCATTGTCCATTGTTTTCTTTGTTTAGAAGTTGATAAAGTAAGATGTTTGTGGTGTGTGTTGGCAGATCTACATATTACAGATTTCTTGAAGTTGGTGAAGTAATGTGCTGCCTGATTTGTTATCAGGTAATCTATTAATACCACTTTTGCTCCAATCCTCTTCTTGTATTTATTTCAACTTCAAGAAAACCTAATTGTATAATTTGCTGATACTTTTATTACTTTGATTCCAAAGATTGAAGTTATATTCCTATAAAGCTAGTATTTTCCCATCTGCTTTCCTTTCTTGATTTTTTACTTTGATAATGCAAGACAAGAAGCTATGATCACTATTATCTGCTTGTCACTTTTTGTATCTTTCTGCTTCATTTTATGCTTGTGTATATTTTGAATAAATAGATCAAGGCTGGTGGTACTGAAGGTTAAAAGCTGAAAAATCATATATAGGTAATGGTTCATTGATCACACCAGGACAAAAACAAAATGACATACTCTAGTTGTTTTCGTTTGTTATTTGTCCTTGACAAGGGTCATGTGGCTGTAACTTAGGTGAAGTTTTATTTTTGTTCTGGTGTGATTACTGAGCTATTAACTATGTGTTTTTATCCACTTTTGTATATCATGAATGAATCAAAGCAGATAGCCTTTAAGTGCTGCATGGAAATTTCAATATATGTATCACAAGATTCTTTGAAATTCAACTACATTGAAGTCTATTTCTTCTCTATTGAGTCTATCTAAATATACTCCATAGCTTTATCCTACTCATTCCTTTTGTTGACAATCTATATATCTAACTTCTTACTTTTTAACTTGTTTCATGTAACAATATTTCTAGTTTATATTGTTTTGGCAATCATCTAAGATCTTATATATTGTGATAACTATTGAGCTAAGACCTGAAATTTTCATATTAATGATGTATTACCATCTTAATGTTCATTATAATCAGAGAATATATAATTTGGAATAATCTCAGACTTTTCTGTGCAGAATTAGAATATGCATACTAATTTACTATCCTTTTTATTTATTGTTTCCTTTAAATAAAGTATACTTCTCTTGTAATATAAGTAGTATGTCCTTTATAGAACATCCCTTCTTACAACTGCCAACCTATTTAGCTGTTATAAGTTTCTCTGTAGGTGTGCAGTATGTTAGGTTTCCATTACTTTCCATACACAGAGGAGCAATCACATTGTGAAAAAACCTGGTACTGCCAAATTGGACATGACGTGTTTTGGATTATGAAACGGATGTTTCACCATTAGGCATGCTGCCTTACATAATTCTCTAAAATAAATAATTTTGTTAGTCATAAAAATAATGTTATATTTATAATATTTTTAATGTCATAATAAATAAGCTACATTTGCACTCCCCACCCTCCACTCTCATATTAAAATACTGTACCATAATTATTGCGTTATATTTCCGTCATTATCCACATTTTAAAACTGGTCTGACCTTATTAAGTACAGAAGGGAAAGAAAATGAGCACACATTTAAGATAGGGTAAATGAACAGTTGGCAATTCTAAAATTATATAATCTCAGTGGACTACAGTTGTGCCTTATAGATATGAGAAGTGAAAGATAATCTTATCTAAAGCCAGATTAGTGTTATGTGTCAGTAAAAGTTAGTATACTATTTTTGCTAGTATCAACTGGCAGAAGTACAATCATTTTAAGTACTCCCAAGTTAGTCTGTGACGAAAATTGAAAAAAATACATTTCTGAAGAAAGAAAAACAGAATTCAAAAACAAGAAGTTATCACATATTTATAATAAATTACTTCAATTTATGTCAACATTTAGTGAATTAGATTTGTCAACAAACATAACTAAATTTGCTGCTTGATTAGACTAAGAAAAATGTGTTAAAATTATTGTTATACAACTAAAGTGCTTGCAAAAGTTCATGCATGGATATTTTCAAATATTTTCAAATGTTGTTAACTTTATTTCCTTAATGATATATAATAGTTTTTATCTCAATTTCCTAATGTAATTATAGCTTTAATCATAATTTGTTAATGTGATTGTAGTTTTTAGCTAAATGTAACTAATGCAAACATAGTTTTAGTTATATTTCCTAAATTAATAATAGTGATGATTTCAATTTTTTAGTGCAGTTATTGTATTTAGTTACATTTATTAAATATAATTATAGTTTTTCTTTCAATTTCTTGTTGTAACTATAGTTTGTATCTCAATTTCCTATTGTAGCTATAGTTTTTAATCTCAATTCGTGGAGAACTGAGACGCTAGTCCAGTCAGGTACAACATTCTGACCAGGATGTCACGTCAGGGTCAGGTCCAATATTCTGATCAAGACCACAATCTCACTTCCAGTTAGCTTTCCTTGGAAATAGGCTGTTTTCAAGGTAGCCTGGCTAACAAGATGTGGATCGATGTGATCCCCATAGTAGTGAGCGACATGCAGGTGAAGCCAAGCATAGCACAACCGCCTGGAAGACCACAGTACAACTTCCTCAGCATGCTTCGGATGTGAGGAAAACTGCTACAACCCACCACTTAATGTCCTTTTCAGGGCGCATAAAAGAGTAAACTTACTCATTGTGGGCATTGAACAACAAAAATGTCAATTTCCTGTTGTAACTACAGTTTTTTAAAATCTCAATTTCCTTTTGTAGCTATAGTTTTTATCTAAACTTCTTAACGTAATGATAGCTTTTATCTCAATTCCCTGATGTAATTATAGTTTTATCTCAATTTACTGTAATTGGAGCTTTTAGCATAATTTCCTAATGTAATTTTACATTTTAAAATTCAATTTCCTAATGTAATTTTAGTTTTTATCTTAATTTGATAAAGTAATGATAGTTTTTATCAACATTACCTAATGTATTGACAGTACTTATCTATATTTCCAATATAATTCTAATATTTATAACAATTTCCTAATGTAATTTTATTTGTTTAGTCAGTTTCCTAGTGTTAGTATAGTATTTATTTCTATTACCTAATATAATTATAGTATCAGCTTTACTTTATAAGGTAATTATAGTTTTGACTCAATATCCAAATGTAAGTAACTACTTAATGTATAGGGGAGGAAGACTAACGTCTGGTCAGGCAAACTATACTGATTAGACATGTTATTCAGGGTCGGGCAAAATATACTGGCCAAGACCTTCAGCTTGGCTTTCTTGTAGCCCTCCCAGGAAATAGCCTGTTTTCATGGCAGTCTGGCTGAGTGAGAAATCTACGTGATCCCTGTAGTAGTAAGAAACACGCAGATGAAGCCAAGCATAGCACAACTACCTGGAGGACCCCAGTCCACCTTCATCAGCACACTCGAAATGTGAGGAAAGCTACTGCAACCTGTCCCTTGATGTCCTTTCAGGGTGCACAAAAGAGTTGACCTACTTATTGTAGGCATTCAAAACAACAACAACAACTTAATGCATAAATGTTTATTTTAATTTTATTTTCTTAGTGTAATTATGGTATATAGCTTAATTTTATTTCTGCATTTGTTGATGCAATTATGTTTATAGTTATGTTTGTAAATGCAATAATACTTTAAGTTGTATCAACAAATGTAAAAATATTTATAATGGTTTTTATGAAAGTAATTATGTTTACAGTTGTTTACATTGAAATAATTATGTTTATATTGGTTTTTATTGAAGTAATTAAGTTTGCAGCTGTTTACATTGAAGAAATTATGATTTTAAAAAGTATTTATGTCTATAGTTCTTTACATTGGAGTAATCATATTTATAGTTATATTTATTAATTTAATTGTAATGTTTAGCTATATTCACTAATCTATTGAAATTTACAATTGCATTTACTTCATTTATATTTACACATGAAATATAGCTTCCATTTCAGTTTTCTAATGTAATGTTTCTAATTCTGTTTATGTAATTAATTTCACATTATAACAGCTAGTCTCCATTGCATGCTTTACGTTAGATGACAAGCACGGATCTGAGGCAGTGAACACGGCAACCACTAGTGCAACAGGAGCTTTGGGAGACAGAGTGAAGATGGGCAAGATGTTCAGTTGGAAAGAAATCTTACAGTATAACCAGCAGCCACTAAACTGGAACCGACAAGGAAAGAGAAGAGTGAGAAGACCAAAGAACACATGGCAAAGAGTAGTTAAGAGTAAGTCAGGACAGCTGGGGTCTTATGGGCAGATCTCAAAAACAAGAATCATAGGAGACTATCTATTGCAATATTGTTTTAAGTTGAACAAAATGCAATAAGTCAAGTAAGTCATAGCAGCTAATATAATTATGTTTATATATAGTTCAGCTCAATTAAATATGTTCATATAGCTAAACTAGAGGTATATTTGCAAACGTAATGTTTATATTTGCATCACCTAATGTAATTAATTAGGCTTATAGATAGTTCAAATCAATTCTAAATGTTCACATATGTAGCTAAACTAGAGGTATATTTGTATGTTTATATTTCTATCAGCACTCAACTAGGTTCATAGATAGTTCAGCTCAATTTTTATATGCTCATATACAGATAGTCCCAAAATAATGTTTAAACTATTTGAATGTTAATATCAGAGAACATATTGAAGATACGTTGAGTGTGTGCGAGCGAGTGTAGTCATTTTACTGTTTTTAGTTTCCAGGAGAAGGGCATAAGTTACTAGATACAATTAAAGAAGTAAACAAGTTTTCTTTCAAACAAAAGTGGATTTTATAGTGTTTTTGGAAATGTAATTGAGGTGCAGAGACAATGAGGGACAGAATTCGATTCCGCACCATCGTTATATGTAACAATTACGAGATTACATGACAAGTTTGAGATGGAAACAACTATGTGGGATGTAAAGAAGAGACAGTGCAGCAGGAAAAAAATTGAAAACGGACAAAAGAAGTGCAGAGTTGATGTTGCAGATGATGTATTGCTGCCAATGGCAGTCATTTTTAACACATTTAACTTAATATATCACGTAAAAAAAATTTGTGCTTCCAGTTATTTATTTTATGAGTTATTAACGCTCAAAAAGTGTAAATAGTACTTTGGGACACTGTGTGTGTGTTTTTATATATATATATATATATATATATATATATATATATATATATATATATCCATGATTTGCAGCCACAAGCTATATATATATATATATATATATATATATATATATATATATATATATATATATATATATATATAGCTTATGGCTGCGAATCATGGACGATTACCAAAACTTCTAGACAAAGAATCGAATCCTTTGAGTCAAAATGAAATGTTATAGAAAGATCCTCAAAATACCCTGAAAAGAGAAAAAGACAAATGTAGACATTCGGCAAGGTTTGAGCATAGAGGAGAACTGGTTTATCATTTCCATTATGGCCAGAAAATGTAAATACTTTGGTCACATCAAGAGACACAATGGTCTTGAGAAAACAGTGATGAAAGGTATGGTGCCAGGTAAAAGAGGAAGAGGTAGACCAAGAAAACGATGGCACAAAGATATCCAGGAATGCCTGGGTATGACTGTGGCTGAGGCTGGAGTTTTGGCAAGAGAACGAGTTTCTTTCAGACAGACTGTGATGGGAGCGACGTTCTACAAAGGACATGCTACATGATGATGATATATATTTACATATGTATATATATACATATATATACACACATATATATATATATATATATATATATATATATATATATATATTTACACACACACACTCACACATTTACAGGTACAATTGCGCAATATTTTCTAATGTAATGTTATTTGCATCAGCTAATTTAGTTGTGCTTATAGAAAGTACAGCTAAATTAATTATATTTATAACCAAATTTGAGGTATATTTGTATCAGCTTATGTAATTATTTTTTTCTGTGCATTTGCATTTATGTTCATATTATTTGAGCTAACTATAAGTATATTTATGTATATATCGGCTAACTTTAGTGATAACTAATTCCCCAAATATAATAAAGCATTTTCCAAGTAAGTATACTATATCATGGATGATCAGACATGCTAAAGTTATCATCATAATCTTATATCCGTGTTCACTCCAGTAGGAGTATAGGGTTGCAATAAGAGTTGACTTTCTTGCAGGGAGTCAAAAGCATATATGTGCACTTAGAGGTGGTTGCTTGGCATTTTGTTAGACATGATAAGATTGCGTGCTTCATGCCCAACCCTACTTTGTCACCTTTCATAAAATTCATGGCAGTGTGCTGTGGTTCTATTCTGTCCTCCCCAGTTAGGGATTGAAGGACCCAAATAGAGATGTACTAAAGTAACAGTGTGCAAATGTCTCCAGGCTGTGCTTTCAAGTTACATCACCCCATCTCAAAATAAAGCAAACAAGAAGGTTAGAAGACAGTACCAAATTGTGTTTCTTTTTACAGAAGAAGTCTCTAAAACCAGACATGTGACATGGAACCACAAAATCAATTGTTGAGTGTTTTTATTTTGATTTGTTGTTTATTTATATGTAATAAGATTTTATTAGTATCACATGAAAGATCATTTGAAGATCATATCGATAAACAAGAATTTTAATAGAAATGTGAATTAGTAAAAGGCTGTGCTTGTCTGAAACGGATGAATTATCATTACTGTCAATTCTGTTTGGTATATACTTGACATATTTTCATTCTTGAGTACTTGTAAATCAAATTTACATAACATAAAACAGAAGAAGTAAAACATAAAACAGAAGAAGTATAACATAAAACAGAAGAAGTATAACATAAAACAGAAGAAGTATAACATAAAACAGAAGAAGTATAACATAAAACAGAAGAAGTATAACATAAAACAGAAGAAGTATAACATAAAACAGAAGAAGTATAACTTAAAACAGAAGAAGTATAACATAAAACAGAAGAAGTATAACATAAAACAGAAGAAGTATAACATAAAACAGAAGAAGTATAACATGAAACAGAAGAAGTATAACTTAAAACAGAAGAAGTATAACATAAAACAGAAGAAGTATAACATAAATAAAAAGGATAATTGCACTAGCTAAGGCAGACTTTCAGAATATAAGAAACAAATAAACATGCTAACAGACAGGTCTCTGAGATTCAGAGAGAGAATAAGAGAGAGAGAGGGAGAGAGACAGAGAGAGAGAGAGAGAGAGAGGGGGGGGGGGTATGTAGATTTCTGCATATGCACTATGGAAGGGAGTCCAGACAAAGAATGGACAAATAGTGAAGCCTTTTGCAGCATCAGATATGTGGCTATAGAAAAGAATGTTTTGTATATCTTGCACAGTCCAGAAATCTTTTGAAGTTCTTTTACAAAGAAACAATATTTATGAATCACTATTAACTGATATAGAATGCAGACAGACATGGTTCATGGAAAACAATATTCAAAAAAGAGGATCTAAACAGCTTTTTGACAATGGGAAACATCAAAAGAAAAGATAGGTCAAGAAGACATACTAAAAGATCTGGGATGGCATGACAAGCTGAATGAGGAAACATAGAGCATCTAAAGTGCTGAAACACTCAAAGAGCGGTTGGTTGTAGAACTTATTGATCATCAATGCAAAAACTACAAGCCCTATTGGAATGATGAATTGCAGAAAGCGGAAGACGAAGTCTCAAATGCTAGGAACATGGCAGAGAGAGAATAATCTATGGAGGCAAACATCGCCCTCAAAGCCATCACGGCAAAATACAAATACACTCTAAACCAATTAACAAGAGAAAGCTGGAAAAACAAAACAGAAAGCCTCAATTTAGATAAAGATGGGAACAAACTATGGAAGTTAGTCAGAGCCATGAATGACGAAACTCCATCAAACAAACAAATTACCATCAAGCAGGGTGATAACATGCTCACTGGAAAAAAAGCAGCAAACGCCTTTATTGAACATTATGCCAGAGCAAACCATATCGATGTCCCTACAGATAGGCATACAGACATTAGGGAAGAACAAAAGGGGCACGACAACATCAATATGGCACCAGAAGAGCACATGATGGCAAAATTAACAACGAATGAAATGGAAGAGGCCATGAGAACTTTAAAGAAAAGGAAATCACCTGGAAAAGATGGGGTAACAAATGAAATGCTGATGGGACTGGGCCAAACAGCAAAGAGGAAGTTACTATCAGTCCTGAACCAAAGCTGGAAAAGGGGTATTGTATCTCAAGCATGGAAAGATGCAGTACGTGTACCAGTACCAAAGAAAGGAAAAGACAAAACAGATCCAAATGGATACAGGCCTATCAGTCTACTGAGCTGTGTAGGCAAACTGATGGAACATACGATAAACACCAGACTGATGTGACATCTAGAAGAAAAACACATACTAATTCCACAGCAAGCAGGCTTTAGGCAGCACAGATCCACCGAGGATCAGATCACCCTCATAGCCCAGGAAATAGAGGATGCCTACCAGTAGCGGTTTTGGTGGACCTAGAAAAGGCATTTGACAAGGTCTGGAAAGAGGGACTTAAAGTCAAGCTACGAAGAAGTGAAGTCTGTGGGAAAATGTACAAATGGATCAGTCACTACCTCAAAAACAGAACAGCCAGAGTTCAAGTACAAGGGCAGATGAGCAAAAAGGTGACACTTGAGCAGGGAGCACCCCAAGGGGGAGTACTGTCACCCACACTCTTCCTGGTATATATAAATAACATCGCAGAGAATATATCAAGAAGAGTCCACAGCTCAATGTTTGCAGACGATCTGGCTATGTGGACCTCTGAAAATAATCTCACCATAGCAAATAATCAGATGCAGCAGGCCCTAACATCGCTGGAAGAGTGGGCGAACTCATGGCTGGTCAAAATAAATGAGGAAAAAACAACATGTACGATATTCTCGCTGTCAAACAAACCCCAAAACACCAAAATAAGTCTTAACGGCAAATACCTGCAGCCAAACGACAACCCAAACTACCTGGGAGTCACATTTGATCGGCGCATGACATGGAAAAGTCAGATCAAGAGAAACCGAATGAGAGACAGAGAAAGAATGGCAATCATTAGGAAACTTTCTGGCACAAGCTGGGGAGCAGACGAAAGTATACTAAAGAAACTGTACACTGGAAGAGTGAGACCATTTCTCGAGTATGGCATTGCAGCATGGACAACAGCAGCAAAGGCGAACTTCGATAAAATTAGCAAACTTCAAAACCAAGCCATGAGAGTTATAACAGGAGGCATGAAGTCAATGCCAATTGTAGAACTTGAAAAGATTACAAAACTGCAATCCATGACCGACAGAAGAGACTGCAGACCCCAGCAGCAAGCAGAGAAACTCAGAAGACTGACTGACCATCCAATGCATCAGAGACTTAATAATTTTGGAAATGGGAAACTAAAGCGGAGAAACTTTGCAGAAATAGCCAAAGCAAAGATGAACGAAGACCCTATGAATGCACTAACAACACCAACGCCCATCCCTACTGTACGAAAAACTTCCTGGAGACAGCATATATTTCCAGAGGTGGTAGAAAATATACCAGGTATTGGAAACAAAAACAGCCAGACTGAAAAAGAAAGAATAGATACAACCCTGAGGTACATAACGAAAAACTATCCAAGCATGGACTGGATCCATGCATACACCGACGGTTCTGTAACAAACACATCACAGAACGGAAGGGCAGGGGTATTCCTGAGCCTACAAAATGGCAGAAAAATAACACTATCAGTGGCAACTGGAAAATACACAAGCAATTTCAGAGCTGAGGCAGAGTTACTGAGGGCTGCAGTAGAAGAAATGGTGACAGGTAAAAAGAATGAAAGCCATATAGTCCTGCTTACAGATGCCCTGGCTGTAGTCACAGCACTAAAAAGCCAGAAAAATACTGAACTTAATGATCTAAGAGCAGTACTCTGTCAACTATGCCAGCAAATTGCACCAAAAAGAGTAGTGGTACAGTGGGTCCCATCCCACTGTAACATCCAAGGCAACGAGGAGGCAGACAGACTGGCAAAAGAAGGTGCAAGACTACCACAACCAGATACTAGTGTGACATACGAAGAGTCAAAAAGGCTTATTAGAGCTAGATACATGACCAAATGGGAAATAGAACATATTGGCTACACAAAAAATGATGCCTATTACCAGTTGAACAGAAGAGGGCAGGTCGTGGTCTTCAGACTTCGCACTGGCCACAATAGACTGAGGTACCAACTATTCAACAAATTGAAGATAGGTGGCACTGACGAATGCTCGTGTGGCACCGGGAAAATGACCGCTGAACATTTGCTGCAAAACTGCCCGACATACGAGGATAAAAAAAATCAGATGTGGCCATCACCAGTGCCAACACAAGACAAGCTCTATGGCAGTGTCGACAGCCTCAGGATGACGGCTGCTTTTTTCGAAAAAATACAGGTTGACGTCTGACAGCGTACGATGAAGAAGAAGAAGAAGATCATCAATGCCACATGGTGTGACATGTGATGATGATCAATTATTTACATAGGAATTGTAGGTTGTGAAACACACAAGTTGTACGCAGACTAAATTTGCAGTAGAATTCCAGTTAAAAACCGCAAGTATAAACTATAAGTAGAGAAACTGTAGGATGTGTTATATATCAAACCATATTAGCATTGTGAATTATATAAGTTTATAGACAGATTACTGATTATTATTTATCATTACCAGTTTATAGACAGATGACTGATTATTATTTATCATTACCAGTTTATAGACAGCTGACTGGCTATGTAGCATTACCAGATTATAGACTGATTGCTGGCTATGTATCTTTACCAGTTTATAGACAGATTGCTCCGCCGAAGATGGATGTGTCGGACCGAAAGGTGCAAATATTAGTCAAGCTGTAAACTAGTGACACAATGCATTCCATTCTTCCAACCACATCCTGCTACTGTTCAGAGCTTGGTAGTGGGAGATTGTGAACTAACGCAGAAGAAGAAGAAGACAGATGGCTGGCTATGTAGCATTACCAGTTTATAAACAGATGCTTTAATTTGTAGCATTACCAGTTGATAGAAATGTGGCTGGCTATGTATCATTACCAGTTTATAGACAGATGACTGGCTATGTAGCATACCAGTTTATTGAGAGACTTAAGGCTGTAAATCATGCCAGTTTATAGTGAGACTTAAATAATAAATAATATGAATGTATACATTGACAATCTATAAACCATGGTAATTTATATAGAGACTGAAAACTATAAACCATACCATTGTAGAGACTGAAGACCATAAACCACAACAGTTTATTCACAGATTGAAGACTAAATCATTTAAGTTCATATACAGATTGGCGGTTTAAAATTATTTCAGATTTAAGACAGAGTGAAGTTATCGACACCTTACCAGTTTAGAAGAGAAATTATAGTCTGTGAATTCTATTAGTTTACAAATAAATTAAACTAGGTCTGTGAGGTACACCTTTATAGTAGAACTTCATTTTTTATATACAATAAGATGCTGAATAATTCCAGTTTATAATACAAACATAAGAATTTATAAATGCATCAAAATCTCAAAATAAAGATATCTTGATAAGGATTTCTTTTTTCCTCGCAGTGTCTGGTAATGTTAAGGCAGATTTTGTCGTGTCATGTCACACCTATACTTGTCTAAGACAAGTGCTATAAGAACTAGCAGTGCTGAAGGAGCAAACCACTGTACCATTTTATGGTGGTCTTCACTGACTGGTCACACTGTAACATCTATATTAAATGAAGACATGGGTTTATCAATAAGTGTATCATTCATCATAAATACGCAAGCCTGGAATGATTATGTATACATAAGATAACATGAGGACATGTAAACTGTTATACATACAAACTCATGTCTTTATGCTCATTTTCTCAATATAAAAATAGATCCTGAAAGAGACTGAGGCATAAATGATGTAAATATGGAATATTATATAATTGAAAGTAAACAATTTGTTCAGTAAAATGATCTTCCATGTGTGCTTTCACATGTTAGCACACACAAGAAAGGCATACTTATTTGCTATTAAAATTCAACTGGTGAAGTCTATATCAAATGGCTGAAATATAAGCAAGGTTAAAATGCAGTTTTACATACAAATAGTAATAAACCTTTAACCTCAAATAGGTATTCATTAAGGATTGGACACACGAAAACAGTAAAAAAAAGACACAAATAACCAGTTTAAAAAAAAATTAGCATATTGTCCTTTATTCTCATGTTAAGGTTCACTGGTAGGATTTATAAGGCATAGGAATAAAGGCTGCCTGTACCTACAGTCGCCCTGCACTGCACAAACTAGGCTTTAACTGTATCTCTAATAGTACAAATCAAATGCCTTATCAAAGTATTGAATGTTTGTTTTAGAGGTCAGAAGACTGACATCCAAGCCCCTTGGCCAATCATTCCTCACAAATACTAGTGTTAAAGATAATGTAACTTGTGAATAAAGTTCAGATCCAAATCAAATAAACTGAATCAAAAACTTAGTCAAATAAATTTGATTACCAATGACTTAAACACATTGTGAGTTATTTAATCATTCAATCAATCAAAACCTTTACCACCCCCCTGTTGACCATATGTCTTCAACAAATACATACCAAGTTTTCCTGACATGGGCCATCTGCATCAGCTCAATCCATGTCTTCCTAGTATCCTTCATATTTGCTAAATGCTCTCTCTTCTATTTCTCATACCTCTGGGGTTCCAGAACAGAGACTGTCTTGTAATGCTTTCCACAATGTTTATCTTTTTCAAAGGCAACATCTCCTCTTCATGTCCTGTCCCACTGGTATCTGTCTGGCTCTGTCCCACAGATCCACATTATTGATCTTATACCATTCCAGTCCCTTTATTCTATGCAGACATTCATTTATGAAAGTCTTTGTTGTTATTTTTTTGTGGTCCTCCACATTTCAAAGTCATATAATACAACTGACTTTACATTGGAGTTGGAAGATTTGTGTGTGTGTCAGATCATCTCATAACCGGTGAGGTCGTTGGGGCACACATGAAGACATCCTCACAACTCCACGCCATCCCTCTCTGTCAGATGCCGCTGCCTGCGACTTTTCTGGTCGGAGACTGGCCCATTCTTTTATTGTTCTGTAATTTTGGCACAACTTTAGGTTTCCAGACTTATGTAACGGTATAACTATTGATTTCGTCCATAAGTCCGGCCAGTTCTCCTGTCGCCCATATTTTGTTACAGATGTGTGTCAGGTCTTCCACCACTACCTCTCCACCTGCTTGTAAGAGCTCTGCTGGTATATTGTCCACGCCGTCCGTCTTCCCTCTTCTCAATGTCTTTACCGCTGCAATTACCTCTTCCTTCGTTATCAGTTGGTTATCTTCTATATTTGTTGGTGTTGGGGGGAATGTTTTCTCAGGTTTGTTTCGCCCTTCATAATTATATAGCTCGGAACAGTACTCTGTCCATCTTGCCAGTACGTCATTTCCCTCAATGAGACACTTGCCGTTTTTATCATGGATCATAAGGTTCCTGCTTTGTCTTGGTGTTACCAGTTCTTTGACCACCTTGTAGGCTCCTTTAGCATCATTTCTGTTTAGTCTCTCTTCGATGTTTGCGCATTGCTCACATATCCATGCTTCTTTCTCCTCTCTCATCTTTTGTTGTATGGCTTTCTTGACCTCTTTATAACTGCCGACCTCCTCCGGTGGGTGATTGTGTGTGTGTGTGTGGGATTTAATTTCTTTTCATTTCCATAAGTTCCCCAATGCAATGAAAGCACTCCTTGCTTTATGTATCTGTATTTTTACATCTGTATCTATGTCTCCCTTTCTACTTACATAGCTGACAAATTATTTTCAATTTTTTCTTCATGATTTTCTTTATTTTTAATACTGTTATTTTCTTACCTTAGTCCATTCTTTTAATTTGTCTGCTTTCATATGTCTAGTCCCTGATAAGGTCTACTTTAGTTTAAACATTTGTACATGTCTGCTACTGTACTCATGTTAAACTGTATGTTAGCTTTGCTTGTATTTCAGTAATCATTTGCAGTGAGTTTGATTGCAGCCCCTAAAGTATTTGATATATGTCAATTGTGAATGTGTTCAGGATAGCCCCTATGAAAGGAGTTAATTAGACACATCAGGAAGATGAAATTCTCATTAACAACAGGAAATACTGCATGCTGGTAGAAGTAATGGAAAACAACAATGGGGAAGTACTGGACAGTTTATAGAATTACAGAGGCAAAAGTATATATTATAAATGATACTAATGGTTGAAATTTGTGAAGACTTCTTAGCCTGTGCCAGTGGACATGGCATTTGAACAAAATATAATATTTGAACAAAGTCAGGTAAAATTGAGATAAATAGTAACTGGAAAATGAATAAAAGAAAGAGAAAAAGCAATTTTGCAGTTCATATTTGGTTGAAATGTTGATGCTCATCTGTTACTGTGCCTAAGTAAATTCATTTAATTTTTTTTAATGCAAAGCTAGTTCAGGGTAATATACAGCAGAAGAAGAAAATGATTCCTAACCACAAACAGATTAAGTGACATTATGAAGCAAGCAAACTATTCATCATAGACTCAAATATTATCTTTTAAATAGATTAAAAATCGTGAATACAGAAAATGCATAAATGTGAAATGTGGGGCAGACAGACAACAAATATTCATATGTTCTCAAAATATATCAGCTCTGTGAGAGGAACAGAATGACAAGTCTCCTCCAATTTAACTGAGAAATAAACTATACAACTATGAGGATAGCCTGAGAAAGAGAAAGACCTTAAATTTATGAGCGAAATATGTGTGGTTATTTGAGTGATACATTGTACAGCAATAAGAAAAGCCACATAATTGTAGCAGAATGAGTTAAGCCAGAAACAGATTATCCTCGTTGTGATGGAAATAGATGCGGTTAATTCAGGGACAAATTGTACCAGAATGAGAGAAACCTGAGACAGACCATCAGTCTTTATGAGAGAAATTAATTGATGTGGTAATTTTGAAGGTCATAAACGAGGAAAACTTGAAGAATGTGAGTTCCAGATTAGATTAACCAAACAGATGAATACAAATTTAAAAATGAGAATGTATACTTGTAACAATTGAAAAAGAAGGTGGAAAAAAAATCTTAGTATTCAAGATGTGGGTTTATAGAAGTTAGAGCCTTGCCTCGTGGAAGAAAAGAAAAAGTACTGAAAACATTAGGTATGGCAAGGGAACTGCTGTCAGAAATCAGGGTTGGGCAAGATATTTTTGCCATATTACGAGACATACTACATTGGTGAAGACCATACCAGAGGGTAAAATTAAAATTAATTGTCAAGAGTTAAACGTTATAGGTCGTCGGATAACAGGAGATGGACTGGAAAAATGTCAGACTGCACCATCAGATCTATTGCAGATGACCTTCGTTGAAGAGACGGCACCTGAACTGTAACATACTACTGAATACTAGTAAATAGACGAGTGGAAACAATGCTTTTCATTGTATGAATGCGGGGGAACAAAGAAAAGGATAATAGAACCAATACAAACTTCCAAGCATATGATATAGCAAAACATGACTAATGAGTATCTTTCTTTGGAGCTAGCAAACTCATCATGTAAAATACAAAGCGCCCAAAATCAGCTTTGCAACAGCACTCAAACTATTTTGGTGGCAGCTTCCATAAAAGCACATATGCAGTGGTGGCATAAGCTTGGTCACAGGTGAAACAGAGACAAGAGTTTTGTTGACATTACTTCTAGTTCAGAGACAGTAGCTGTTTCCAATATTTGTTATTTAATTGTTTTACTTTTCATATCTTTAGAGTTTTATACTGATACAACATGAGCTTTGCTTAGTTCTCAATTTCTTTTGTCAAAGCTCTAGTGATGTGAAATTTGCACAACTCATTCTGTTTGCAATTTCTAGGTAAACACAACTACTTTCAACTCTCTGTGTCGTTCCCTTCCTGAGTTAATTACCATTAAGAAAATACATGTACCTGTCGGCCCATATTTCAAAAACACTAGAATTGTGAGATCTAGCAACATGAAATTTGCCCAGCTCATTCTGTCTAGAATTTCTACGTGAATGCACTATTTTCTATTCCTTGCATCATATGAAATTAATGACTGGTGTGTCTACTATGGCATCAGAATAGACAATCCGCAATACAATATCTCGGAGGCCTCATGAGGATAATCTTATCTCAAGAAAAAACAAAATAAAAGTACTCTAACGTGTTTTCTCATCGTGTATTATGGTATTAGTCAACTTTTGTGATGAACGCCCAGATTATTGTTCACACCAGCGAAAAATATGGTTATGTGCTGAATGCCTATTTATGTTTCAAACTACACCGAAAACAGATGGTTACCAAATTTATTTGTTTTAGTGTTTTTCATTCAACCAATTTCTTTTAAGTTTCCCAGCAAATATGAAACGATACATTAAAAAAATTAATCAGAATACAAACCAAGCGCAAAGCCGGTTAGTAAAACTAGTATAATTATGAATGTCAGAACATGTCTGTTTGTGTTTCTTATGCATAGCTACAGTTTTTATTTTCCTTTCAGTCTCCTTTGGTTTTCATGTTAATGGAGTTCCTGACAAGAACAAGAACCAATTATGAGAGTGGAATCAAAACAAATAGAACAAGCCAGACGTGAATTATATTGAATAATTGGGGTGACATGATAGTATACTCAGAGGTACTACTGCCCTGGAAATGCTGCTGTAGTGAAGGCAAAGAATGTATATGTACAGAATCGCAAGTAAACAAACAATGAATATAGTAAGGATTCACAAGTACAATGCAAACAAAGAATGTATATTGTAAGGACTCAATAGTACAGAACAAACAAAGAATGTACATTGTAAGGATTCACAAGTACAATGCAAACAAAGAGTTATATTGTAAGGACTAACAAGTACAGAACAAACAAAGAAGAAGATTTGAAGAAATTCTAGCTGAGAGTTATAGCCGAATAACTAAAAGCCCTTCATCAATTTACAAATCATTAATAGCACTGTAGTTGGAGTTTTTGTCTCTAGCAGCAAGGCGACTCGGCTTGATACCTGTTCTCAACATGCTTTATTTTACTCAGTTTTATATAGGTACCTGATTTACAGTTAGGGAAGGCAAGGCAGCGAGGAAGGGAACTGACCACACCACCTCAAAAAAAGCATATACCTAGTGCAATGTTTTCTACTCCTCATCCCCAATGGTACTATCTGATTAGGGACTACTTTAATCTTGAAAATTATATATCACTTTTACAAGTATAGATTACAGTGTGTCTATTCATAACGTCTATTGTTGTGCGCCTGTCAGATTCACTTTCATAACTACTTTTATGTTGCCAGATTGGCTTATGACAGGAGACATACCTGGATTTTCCAAATGAAGTCTAGTCTACCTGTAGACTCCACTTGCTGGGCATGCAAAAACAGGATGAGCACGACCATGAGCATGATAATAATGGATTCATACTCTATTGGGATCCAAGACACAGAATCTGTTATTTCCATCCTAGAATCACAGGGATACATGTACATTTTTTACAGGCTCAAAAATGTGAAAACAAAGTAGAGAGGGTGATTGCAAAGACAAGTTTACTTTGGATATGACTCTCAGGTATATTGCTTTTATTACCTTTCTCGAGAAGAAAGACTTAAACATCTGGTCATGCAAAATATACTGATCAGACATGTTAGGTTCAGGCAAAACATACTGGACAAGACTCTCACCTTGGCTTCCTCGTAACCCTTCCTGAAAACGGGCTGTTTTCATGGCAGCCTGGCTAACAAGGTGAGGGATTGAGATGATTCCCATAGTAGTGAGCGACACAGATGAAGCCAAGCATAGCACAACAATTCAATTCCAAGATAGCGCCTTATTGGCTGCGTATCTGAATTTGCTCTGGTGTTAGTGTTAGTCCTCAGGGCTGACGCCAACACACGAATTTGACTGGAATTTATGTTTGCATGACGATTTCTGTCTGTATCCACATCACCACGTTGTATTTTTCCATTAGATTGGATGCTAGTTAGTTTTGTGGTGTTTTTCATTCAAGTATTCTGGAAAGGCCATCATTCAGCTGTTCGAGATAGGGTTTGGTTACCATGAAACCATGTGACTGTGTTGTTTCTTATCGGCCCGGTTCAAACGTCTGAACTTCACGTGTTTGGAGCCCTTCACATTGTTTAAAATCAGTGTATAAAGGGCATGAATAATGTTGGACACTACAATGGTGACAGTTGGTCAGTTTGACTACAGCACTCAATCTACTTGATATTACACACGTTCTGACTTACTTACACTACGGCTGAAGCTACATACCCCATTTCTGATAACACGGGAGGTCAAGAGTAGGCTTGCATACCTCCGTATTCTGAAATGGCAGTGTGTCATGCTGATCAGAGCAAGCAGTGGACACAAAACAAGAAAATCTACAACCCTTAGGGGACGGAGAGGTGGTGCAAGAAAGATAAAGAAACAGCGTATGGATCGATCGTTACAATGTTCAGGAATGAGTGGGAGTGGAAATGACGTGTCAGTAATTCAACTAAAAAATCAAAATCAGAAACGGGAAAAACAACAACACAGTACTCTAAAATGTTTTTATGCAATTGTTAGAAGTATAGTAAATAAACGAGAGGAATTGGAACTGTATGTAGAGGTAGAAAAGCCAGATTTAATAGGATCAACAGAATCATAGACATATGAGGACATTTCGGATAGTGAACTTGAAATAGAGGGATATACAATTTTAAGGAAGGATAGGGTAGATAGGGACATGACTAAGGGAGGGAGCGTTTTATTATACTGTGTAAATAGAGCAATTATAACTTTACACGATGATCTATCATCTGGTAACAAAAATAAAAGTGTATGGGGAGTAATAGATAGTGGAAGGGGAGGGATGGCGGGGGAGGGGGGGGGTGTGAAAGAACAGTGGTTGGAGAATGCTACAGATGTCCTACAAGTACAAAAGAGGAAGATGTGGAGCTAACTAGTAACATTAAAAAAGCTAGTGCAGGGAAATTGTTATTAATGGGGATTTCAATTTTCCTGAAATAAAATAGGATATGGCAGAAGCATTTGCAGAGTCTAATCCTTTTGTTAAGTGCATAACGGACAATTTTTTGATTCAGCATGTAGAGGAAGCTACCAGAGGCAAAAATTACTCGCCTAATATTTACTACAGAGAAAAATATGATTGAAAACGTTATCATTGGGGAACTGTTTGGTTCAAGTGACCATCAGATCATCCGTTGGAATCTTATGGCGAGGAGCGATGTAAATATAAACTCGCGAGCATAAACATCTCTAAAATGGTGTACGTTGTGTAAAACAGTGAAAGAAATGTAAAAAAAAACAAAACATGTAGAGATTATAAGCAACCCATATAAGTTTACAGTTATGAACCCAATGCATGTTGACTATGAACTCTAAATATATTTACTACAAACCCTAAGAATATTGACCACAAACCAAAAACGTAGTGAATATGAACTACTAAAAATGTATGAATCCAAAACTTATCAACTATGGACCCTAAACATATTGACTACAAACCTAAAACATGTTGACATGATCCTCCAAAACTGTTGGCCACAATGAACCCCAAACATGTTGAATATGAATGCGAAACATGTTGACTACAAACCCCAAATATATTGACTACAAATACCAAATGTGTTGACTATAAACCAAAAATTTGATTATGAACCCCAAACATGTTGATTATGAACCCCCCAAACATGTTGATTATGAACCCCCAAACATGTTGATTATGAACCTCCCAAACATGTTGATTATGAACCCCCCCAACTGAGCTTAATGACTTAAGAGCAGCACTCTGCAAACTGTGCCAGCTGTCCGCACCAAAAAGGGTAGTGGTACAGTGGGTTCCGTCACACTGCAACATCCAAGGCAACGAGGAGGCAGACAGACTGGCAAAAGAAGGTGCAAGGCTACCACAAACAGATACCAGTATGACGTACGAAGAGTCAAAACGGCTTATCAAAGCCAGGTACATTACCAAATGGGAAACCGAACATACTGGTTACACCAAAAACGATGCCTATTACCAGTTGAACCGAAGAGAGCAGGTCGTTGTCTTCAGACTTCGCACTGGCCACAATAGACTGAGGTACCACCTATTCAACAAATTGAAGATAGGGTGTACCGACGAATGCCCGTGCGGTACTGGTAAAATGACAACTGAACATCTGCTGCAGAACTGCCCGACATACGGGGATCAGAGAGAGCAGATGTGGCCATTGCCAGTGGAACTGCAAGACAAGCTCTATGGTAGTGGCGAGAGTCTCAGGACGACCGCCGCTTTTTTCGAAAAAATAATGGTTGCTGTCTGACTGTGTACGCAGAAGAAGAAGAAGAAGAACCCCCCCAAACATGTTGATTATGAACCCGAAACATGTTGATTATGAACCACTCAAACATGATTATGAACCCACCCAAAAATGATTATGAACCCCCCCAAACATGATTATGAACCCCCCCAAACATGATTATGAACCCCCAGACATGATTATGAACCCACCCAAACATGATTATGAACCCCAAACATGTTGATTATGAAGCCCACAAACATGATTATGAACCCCACAAACATGATTATGAACCCACCCAAACATGATTATGAACCCACCCAAACATTTTGATTATGAACCCACCCAAACATGATTATGAACCCCCCAAACATGTTGATTATGAACCCACCCAAACATGATTATGAACCCACCCAAACATGATTATGAACCCCCCAAACATGTTGATTATGAACCCACCCAAACATGATTATGAACCCACCCAAACATGTCGATTATGAACCAACCCAAACATGATTATGAACCCACCCAAACATGATTATGAACCCCCCAAACATGATTATGAACCCACCCAAACATGATTATGAACCCCAAACATGTTGAATATGAACTCACCCAAACATGATAATGAACACACTCCCCCCCCCCCCCCCCCCCCAACATGTTGATTATGAAGTCCCCAAACCTGTTAATTATGAACCCCCAAACATGTTGATTATAAACCCCAAAGATGTTGATTATGAACCCACCCAAACATGATTATGAACCCACCCAAACATGATTATGAACCCCAAAGATGTTGATTATGAACCCCCCAAACATGATTATGAACCCACCAAAACATGATTATGAACCCTAAAGATGTTGATTGTGAACCCACCCAAACATGATTATGAACCCCCAAACATGTTGATTATGAACCCCCCAAACATGATGACTATGAACCCCAAACATGATGACTACAAACACCCCAAAATGCTTACAAGTCACACTTACCCATTATCTGTCATAATAAGGACATCTCTGACAATGAAGAGATTCAGATACCCAAGTAGCACCAGCAATAGGAATGTCACACAGATGACAAGGGACAGAATAAACTTGACAAGACTTGAGGACTCCAGAAAAACTGAATAGCTTAACAAAGCTATAATCACAGAATGGATGAAATGCTGAAAAAGATAAACACAATATAAAATGTGATTAGGATGTTAGAAAATAAAAGGTAACAAATTTGTGTCAATGAATGAAAGTGTGAAAAGAGAGTTCTTAGGGCGTTACGTAGAATCAATCTTGGTGCATGGAAGTGAATTATAGAGAATCAACAAATAAACAGGGTGATTACTGGAAGCCACAATAAAGTGGGCTGATAGAAGACTATTAAAAATCCAATAGACAGTAAAGAAAAGTTGATTTAGATGTGCTGAGGACAGTTGCTCATAAACAATGAACATATATTACACACATCAGCACAAAGTAATCATGTGTTTTGGACATATTAGGAGAAGAGAATTATTTGATCTCACTGTAACAATGGGCATACTTGCTGTGAGAAGAGACAGAAGAGGACACATGCTGGACAGTCTAACATCATGGGAAAAATGATGGATAACATCAGAATTGATAAACAACAAATGGGATAAAATGTTGTGGAGCAGCACAGCAGTCACCATGGCACATGAGAATAGTGATATCAGATGGAAACAAATAACCAAAATAAAAAGATGAGCATGTGCATGACTAAAAGGAAGCAATAAGTTGCAGGTTCAAATATTAAATATTTTGAGTTCACTGTTCTTCATTCCTTTCTAGTTCCAATAGGAGCAAGGGATACCAACTGGTGATGACCCTCTTGTAAGAAACCTGCACGAAAACATGAAAGTGATTTTATTGTTGGTGATTTCTGTATTACTTTGTTTTACATGATGAGGCTGCCATCCTCATACACGACTCTCTCAGTCACCTTTGATGATATGCAAAGCACGGTGGAGTGGCCTTGTTCTTTCCTGCCCAAATGTGAACCCTGGGTTCCACACTGAAGAATGAGGCTGAAGGTCAGAATAAATTATTCTATTCACTAAAAAACCAACATCATGATTACATCTAATTACTCTTACAAGTAACAAAGTTCATGTAGAAATGTCAAGAAAAATTATACAATTTATAAAACATTTATTTAATAAACTTTGCTGACAAAAAAAGAGTAAGCTCCAAGTAATTGTGTTTATGGTAACAGAATTGCAGTTTTAATAAGATCAAGCTGACATGAAACCAATACAATTTTAAAATTCCCAAATTGAGAAAAGTAAACAATTTACAAATTTCAAAATGAAAAAAAATTAATGTGTAAATAGTACAATAAAAACCATATCAAACAAATCCATTTGGTGAAGTATTGCTTTCAAGAATGTCACTGATACTAATGCTCTTACAAGATACTATTTTTATCAATATGATTTTTCTGAAATAAAGTTAAGTTTTAAAAAAAATGCTTAATTTAATGTCAATCAATGTCATTATGCTCATTTAAAGACATACATTTGTTAGTAATTAGACAGGCCTAGTAAGCCACAGGAAGTAAACTTTGCAAGATAAAGAACGTACTATGAATAGTCTTCTGCTACCGGACAGCAGAAACAGCCTGCCTGTTTGAATACCAGGATTTCAAGCATTCAAGTTCAAGTAGACATGAAGATACAGTCTTATCAGAATTATTTTTGATTCTTGGTTACATTATAGCAACTTCCAGAATTGTGAACCAAGACTAGCATTTGGGTCAAATGAAGCACAATGACAAGATCCAACCTCATGACCTCCCTGTGCACCTGAAAACAGGCTATGTTACAACAGTATGGTCAACAAGGTGGTGATCAACTTTGTGATCCCCATATTAGTAGGCCTCACATTGCACAACAGCGAAGAGGGCAAAGGCCCATCTTCTACAGCATTCCTCAGGATATAAGAAGAAGAGCCACTGTAAGCAACCATCAAAGAAACATCATCAGGAGTTAATAACTCAACAACTTTAATAGTCAGGTATATATAACAGAGCTATATAACAGAGGAAACACAGGAACTCATTGCAGAAAGGCAACAATTAAAACAAATGGGAAGTAAGGGGACCAACACAGCATATAAAAACTGCGCAAGAAAAGTTAGAAGAGAACTTAGAAAAGACTAGCTATGGCAATGCAGAGACTGAACAGCCTGAAGAAATTATGGCAGGGCACCAACAAAACGATAAAAGTAAAAGTCTTGAGAGCCTGTGTTTTTGCTGTGGCAGCTTTTGGCTGTGAAGCATGGATTATTACCAAAACTTCTAAACAAAGAATCGAATCCTTCGAGTCAAAATGTTACAGAAAGATCCTCAGAATACACTGGACAGAGAAAAGAACAAATGTAGACATTCGGCAAGAGTTAAGCATAGAGGAGAACTGGTTTATCAATTCCATTTTGGCTAGAAAATGCAAATACTTTGGTCACATCAAGAGACACAATGGTCTTGAGAGAATGGTGATGGAAGGTATGGTGCCAGGCAAAAGAGGAAGGGGTAGACCAAGAAGACGATGGCACCAAGATATCCAGGAATGCCTGAGTATGACAGTGGCGGAAGCTGGCGTTTTGGCAAGGGAACGAGTTTCTTTCAGACAGACTGTGATGGGAGCGACGTTCTACAAAGGACATGCTACATGATGATGATTCTGATAGCATTTATATGTCTTTACAACATGACATGATAGGCAGATGTTGAACCTTTCCTTACTCCCTGGACTAACCATAGCCTCTAACTCAAAATGGGTGGGGCTGGCTTTATTTTCAAGCAGAACTAAAAGGAATGAATCAACTCCCATTATCATATTTTATGCCTCCAGCGGTTCTTCTTCTTCTTCTTCATCGTATGCTGTTTACAGCGATATTTACGTTGCACTGTTTTATTTTGTTAAGCCTGTGGCTCAGTGCATCCGATTTCAATAGGCGTTTCTGTAGGGTTGCCCTCCTTAGCCTTTGGCTGTCCCCAGCAAACCTTTAGAAAATGCAGAAAGAAGCAGACCGTTACATAAAATGCACCCCAAAGTTGGATGCACTGGGCCGAGAGGCACAAAATAAAAACGCACACCACCTTGGGGAATAGAGAAATAAACCGAACAAAAAAAAAGTCTTTCTTGCAGTTCATGGGATCCGCATCATTCTTCTGTAAAACTACATCTCCGTTGCTTCCAAAGATATATGAGCTTGCTTTCTGATTGTCCATGATTTATTACCATCTGTCAGTACTAGTTCCAAGTTACATTCATGGACTCTCTTTCTCAGTGTCTAGGAAACTAAAATACCACATCAAACATCACAACAGTCTAGACAATACTATACTAGAGAGTTCAGTTCAGTTCAACTGCCATCTACACATCGAAGGTCGGCTGCAATGGATCTCCAGTGTACTCCACATCTCTTGTCGCAATGGTGTAATCTGACAAGCTTTTTCCATTCCATCTCCTGATGCTATTCGCCGACTTATAATGTCTGTCTCTTGGACAACTGCCATCCACCATATCCTCTAGTATGGTCTTCAACAAATAGGTATGTCTTGTTATATGGCCAAAAAAATCTTAATTGTCCAACCTTGATTTCGGTCATCAATTCTTTTTTCACCGCCAATGTTTTCAATACCTCCAAATTTGTTTTCTTCTCTTTCCAGAAAATGCAACCTATATATCCATATTTCTAAGGCTTTGATTTTCTTTTTTAACTTTTTAATAAGCGACCCTGTTTCAGTGCCATAAAGTAGTGGTGACTATTCATAACATCTAACAACTGCCATTTTCAGTTTATGATTTATCTTTTGGATTTCAGTTTATGTGTCCCATACTGCTGAAAACCATCTTGGCCATTTCTATTTTCTATCTGATTTGTTTTTCACAGCGCCCTTTTTCAGTTATTATATGTCCTAGAAAGGAGAAAACCTGTACCTGTTCCAGTTGCTGATCTTTTATTTTTATCTGCATGCATGGTTTCTTATCACTTTTCCCAAGTATCATTGTCTGCTTTCTTTATGTTTATATCTAATCCAAACTCTTGACTTATTTTGTACATTGTTGTCCCAAGCACTTACAATTCATGCTCACATATTGCAATCAAAACTGTATCATCCGCATATCTAAGATTATTTATCTCCACTCCTCTAATGACAAGTCACAGCATTTCTGCTATCTGTTTGAAAATCTGTTCTGTGTAGATATTAAAAAGACAAGGGGATAATACGCATCCTTGTTTCACTGCTCATATATAACTATACTTGGATAACATATCAATCCTGATTTTTTTACTCGAACGTATGGTACTTGAAAAACAAGGACACAAGGCATCAAAGATGTTCTGAAGACAGTGACTAAGGCTAATGATCGAGAGTCTAACAGGACGGCTGTGATAAAAGAGCCATATAAATAGTTCAATCAGGATTTTTTGTAATCTATATTTCCAAGCCAATTTAAATCGTTTGTGTGTCAATATTTCCTTAAAAAATTGAATTCTATAAATTGTCAAAATTTAATTATTTTTGGTCATATATCATTTTTACAATCAGCTTATTTTATAAGTGTTGTTTTCCATGTATTGATAATGATTATTGAAACCTTATTCATTGCTTATATTAGTACTTTTATCCATTTATGAATTTTCAACCAAAACCAAGAGTTTTAGAGTCATAACATCCATCAATGAATCAAAGCCTGCCGCTTCTCTGCATAAGCCAATGACCACATCTCACACGTATTCATGGTCATGGGACACTCTCTCCAATTGTAACAATTCAATCGCAGTTCTCTCTCATATCCTCTTCTCCGTGTAGTCTTAGATCCATCTTTCTTTCTCTTCCCCTGCGGATTCCATATGAAATCCTGCCTGGCTATGTTGGACTGTGCCTCCCTCATTGTATGTCCTATACCTCTCCATCCCCTTATAATTTGCTGTTCCATTGGCTGATGTTGGGTCCTTTTCACAGGTCTTCATTTCTCATCCTGTCCCGCCACTCTATGCCAATTATCCTTCACAGGCATCTTTTAATGAAAAACTGGAGTCTTTGTTGTATCGCATTGGTTCTCCATGTTTCCACTCCATACAGCAGCTCCGACTTGAAACTGGTGGTGAATATTCTAACTTTGGTATGCATCTTGATTTCTCTGGATATCCAGATGTTTTTTAGTATTAGGTACACCCTTCTTGCCTTTCCAATTCTGGTCTTTACATCTGTTTCATGAGTTAAGGACGTGAGTTAATGCAACAATATGCGCCTGACCTGGTCTCGGAAGATCTTTCGTTAGCTCGACTCCTTCTTTAAACATCGTTGTCCAGTTCTTCGCTGTTATCTTCAACACACTTTTGTCACAATGCACTGCCTGCATTCTGCGATGAATGTCAACTGGTCGACATCTTTCAACTGTTAGAAACTGAATTACCACTCGCTGATCAACTCTGGATGGATTCTGTATCACAGCCCCCATGTTTTCAACGGTCTGCTGAGGAAACTATGAGTTGGAGGATAATGAAATTTTGCAAACTTGACGATTGGTATGTGCTGTTTACACAAGAAGTGATGTCATCATGCACATATGTTCACTTGTTGCAGTTTAGTTTGGTTTTATTTTAACACGCCTCATATATATATTCTGTATGAGGGTTATGTACGTCTCTGCCACTCCATAGTGTCTTTTCTGTAGTCATAGAGTGTTTTAATCCACACTATCAAATACTTCATTACATGCAAATAGTTATTTTGTAGGAAAGATGAATGTGCTACAATCTCTAACACCATACAATCTCAAACAGTAATTACATTCACATTAATTAATACATCCCTAGTTACTTAGAAAACCTCAGGGGCAATGTGACTATTCACTACACACAACAATCTTTGAGACTGATCAGGTCTAAATTATTAACTAAACTCTTTACAACTTTTCAAATGCCAAATCACAGCAAAAACTGAAACATGAAAAACATCCAGAAATTACTCATAACCAAATATTTGTTACCAGCCAAAAACTGACAAGAATAAAGAATATAACACGAAAAACATCCAGAAATGGCTCATAACCAAACATTTATTACCAGCCAAAAACTGACAAGAATAAAGAACATAACACGAAAAACATCCAGAAATCACTCATAACCAAATATTTATTACCAGCCAAAAACTGACAAGAATAAAGAACATAACAGTGGCAGAGAAGATAAACCAAGAATAATAGAAAATATAGCATACACAGAATAAGACATGACTTAATCAAGCAAAATCCTTTTGGTACGCTGGGCTGAAAAAAAAAAGAAACATAATGAAGAAATAAGAAAACAAGTGAAAGACAGACAATTTATATCTATACTATTATATCTATACTATTATATACAATTTATATCTATATCTTCACCTCGGGAAAAAAACTTGTGGGCTGGTTTGGATTGCAGACTGTCCTTATTGAATATCGGGTGATGTTTACCATTTGAATTGTCTCCCGTGAAAAATTTCCATACAATTGAGTCAGGCATGACCGTAGGTCTGGTGTTGCTAAGTAAAGCTTTTAGAAAAATAAAGAAAAATTTCTTTAATAAAAATAAATACACAATTAATGTAGGACAAAAGCTAAGAACTAAATTGACATGAGACTAAATGCAAATTACTAAATGAACATGAAGCCATGTATAAGTCAAATACTAAATGACCATGAGGTTATATATGCCAAATATAAATGACCATGATGTTATTTATATATATATATATATATATGATCTTGCCATCTTAGGTGATATACCAAGTACTAAAATGAAAAGTAGGTTGTATACCATGATCTAAATTTAGATAAGAATATGTCAATTGCCAAGCTCAGTTCAGTTGCGATCTCCTAATGATTGTCAGCTGCAATGGATCTCCAAAAACCTCTGTCTCTTGGATTGAAAATACAATCTAACAGACGATTCCCTATCCATCTGCTGATGTTATTCATATATTGTATTATTTTTATCTGGCACGTTTGCATGCTGGACTTTCTTTTGTTATAACAAATTTTTTAAATTCAAGTAATCAAAATGCCATTTATGTTTCTATATGATCTCATGCAATGTTTATACACTATCCCAGCGTTAAAGTAATGCTTGAAAAGCTTCAGCGTAGAAAGAATTGTCAGTATGTCTTAAACCAATCTAGGACAGCCTGTTTCACTTTGTCATCAGTGCTGAAATGCTGACCTGCCATGGATTCTTTTAGGGGTCCAAACAGGTGGAAATCGCTTGGAGCGAGGTCTGGGCTGTAAGGTGGATGTGGCAATACCTCCCAGGCGAGTTGCTGCAGATAGCACATTAGTATGGTGAGCCATATGAGTTCAAGCAGGCTTTAACTCTTCTCTGCTGGTAAAAAGCGGAAAGCTGTCTTGTCATCCAACGTGCACTAACCTTCCAATAATGCAAATGTTCATGAATAATAGTGTTCACCATTTTGTAATTGCAGTCTTCTGTAAATTTCCGCAGGTTTCACGCCTCCTTTCACAAGAAACTTCATCACAACATGCTGTTCCATGTAGCACTAACAGTGTTGTCCACCCTTTTTATTTATGTCTTTTTATTTATGACTGGCCCATGGTAAGTGGGTCACCTAGCAGTAATAGGACACAAGTGCCCCTAACTAATGATAGTAGTTCCAGCACGCTATAACCCATTCAGGTAGAATTGGAACTAAAAGTCCCGGTTTGACATGAAAGCCCCTATTTTGATTATTTAAACAGTAAAAAAAATGAACAACAATGAACATATTTTTCCTCATAATTTTGATTCAAGATTATATTATGAAGTGGATTTCAGCCATAATTGTTGAAAATAAAACAAAATGCGAAAACAAACATAAGGTGTCAACAAAAGTTATAATGAACATACAATACACATCTTACCATTGGAAATATAGCAGCTGAGAATAATATTAATGTTGAGGCTACCACAAACGTGTGGCTGAACATTCGTCTTGCAAATATATTGTGCACAAATAACCGTGCAGATGCTGGTAAACACTAGAAAATAAAACATAACGCAAGATATTATAATCAAGTAAATAAAAACTACACAAAAACAAGTGAAACAAAAAACAGAATGAATTTCTAACCATCTGATGTAATGACTAGATATATAAGTGTTAACAAACATCAGTGTTAGCAAACATTAATGTTAACAAAGATAAGAGTTAAAATAAAAATGGAAAGTTTTATGTATTAGTACTCCGCGTAATGCAGTGGTTAGCGTGCTGGTTTAACATCTGAGTGGTCCTGGGTTCATTCCCCAGTTGAGGTGGAAATGTTGACCCAGTCTTAAATGGGTACCAGTTCAGTCCAGGAAGTAAAAACGGCGAGGGAGAGGAGATGGATACCACCCTCATTTAGCCAAACCTTTGAAATGTGAGATCGTTAACACCTCACACCCCTACGGCAGTAATGCTTTGTGTTACTTTACTTTACTTACTCCTGCAATGTTTGAGTTTTAATCTTGAGATCAGATGATATTCCATTTTCATGTCAAAGGTTGATCGTAATAAATCTCCAACATCTTGTCTTAATAGTGTCTCTTTCCTTGATGTGCCATCTGGCAGACTTTTTCCTGTCTATCTCATTATGGTATGCTCCCACTTACACCATTGTCTTCCTCAGGTACGTTTGCCCTCCACTTTTCATTCCAGTACAGTTTTCAGTAAGGCATTATTTCTTTTGATACGGCTAAACCCTCATATGGCCACTAACAAAAGCACTAGAGAATCAATTATGTACTTGAATGCCATCCTGTAGGAATGACAATCAGGCAACAGTGACATCTGAAGAATGTCACAAGACAAAGACATTCAGCAGCATATAAACCATTCAAAACACCAATGTGCTATCCGCATCACAAGAAGGACAGATGAGCACTGTAGTTCCAAAACTGATCTATGGTATGCTCGGGAAAAGAAGAGACCCTGCGGTCGGCCACTCACCAGATGGCATGACTTGATAGAGAGGAATAACAACATTCGCGACCATATATCGAATAAACTGCTCATGCAGTGATTAACTCGTGTCCGCGACCGCAACAAGAGGAATCATTTGGGACCAGCACAAGTCCAACAACCTTGTTTTATTGAAGAACATGTCGATTAAGATTAAGATAATATCTTAACTGTCTTATTCTTGTTACATGCAACAACTATCTTTTTACCCTGAACTTCTCCAAGACTTCCTAATTTGTTTTCGTATCTTTCCATAAGATGCCACCCATTCTTCTATATATCCATATTTCAAAGGTCCAATTTCTTCTCTCCAACATTGTCCATGTTTCCAAAACATACAGTAATGACTAACATAGGCAACACTTGATTATTTTCATTTTTTATTTGAAAGTTATTTGTTTAAATGTAACAATGTGTCTTTTGTTGGTGAAAACAACTTTGGACAGTCATATTCTTCGTGATTTCTATCTTGCATAGTTTTCACTTTAGAACTTATTAATGTTCAGACAAGATACATTTCATTTCTGTTACCATTTTACTCAAAAAGATTAAGTTAGAAATTTGCCTTTGTGCTGTTCTTAGTCACTGGAAAAGATCATAGGCTGTTGCTTTTGTCCTTGTGCCAACCTAAAGCTACTGATCCATTCCCATCTCTTTGACTGCTTGCATGATGACTTAAACTGAATCTTTCTAGTTCTCATTGGAGCAGAGGGACTTTGGTTGTTCTTTACAATTGCTAGCTGCCTTTCTGCGCTCCATTCATGAGACTCCAGTTTCTCAGGCTTTCACTCCCACTTTTCTTAAATAGATTTTTCACTTCCCTTGGGGATTCCGTGGCGAAGTGGTTAAGCCGTCAACCTCGTGATCAGGTGGTGTGGGTTCGACTCCGGACTCCGCCGTCTTTTTCATGGGTGCTTGATGCTGAGTCCCCTAGTCATCTTGTCTTTCACTTGCCACTGGGGTCGGGCGGCACGAGACGAGAGAGTGAGGATAAAAAGTAGCGCAGTTAATCCTTACTAAAGATAGCGCGAGCAAAATAAATTATACCATCATCCTCTACAATGGACGGCGGCATTTGCCTTTTTGTTGGTTCCAATCCAGAGCAAATGTTTATATATAAGTATTCATAAAATTGCCAGTCAGTTGAACAGTTAATTGTCATACACATTATATATGTTTTATTAATGACCATGACGTTTACTTCTTTCTCTTCTACTTATCTAGGAAAAAGAGTTATTCACCATTTTTTTTATTGTATCCTTCTTGTCCACATTTTACTCTAGCTGTTGCATAGCACCATCACTACAATTGGCCTCCTTAAGGAACCCTGCAGCAAATCATTTTATGTGCTTCTGCTGTAATTGCTTCTTAACTTAACTTAATGTCTTTGTACTAGTTTAGAAGACCCTGTATACAACCAGTTTCATTTGCTTCACCTTGCTCTAAAAGCTATGCGCATCCAATTTATTCTTAAATGCATTAACTGTCCCTGTCTCCACTACCTCCTCTGGCAATGCATTCCAAGCAGTCACCACTCTCTGACTAAAAAAATATTTAATAATATCTAATCTGGACCTCTCTTTAGTCAACTTGTAGCTATGCCCTCTTGTTATTGTGGGTGGCTGTATTTTAAAAAAACTTGTTATAGTCTAATTCTGTAGCAGTTTGCTGTAGACAATTAGATTATTAGCCCCATAAACAACTTTTGTTAGTTGCCTTTTACTACATGCATAAAGATGCAATGGTTCTATTCGTTCCTCTTGAATACAAAGCCCGCTGAATCACTTGTGCACTACTGTATTATATATAGGGTATTATTCCTATAGCTTAATTTGAAATCCAGATGACTACTTCAGACTGGTAGACTTTTGGCCTGTTTGAATGGCACAGTGAGTTGGAGAGGTATCCACCCTTTTTATCTTATTAATCAGCTTCTCTCTTGGGGTTCTAGATAATAATGTTGAGGATTCAATGACATTCCTACCATTGGTTGAAACCAGAATAGATCTAGCTTTTTCCCGACCACAAAGGGGGGGGGGGGGGGGGGGGGGCGGCGGCTCAATCTCTCACTCACTCACATACACACACACACTCTCACTCACTCACTAACACTCTCTCTCTCTCTCTCTCTCTCCCACACATGCACGCATGCATACACAATTTTATTCAAATATACTTACAGGCATAATTTCTAAACAGCAGATGCTAAATAAGATGACCTCAATGAAAACCAGCACTGGCAGAACAGTTTGGAATAGCCAATTACTGCTGATAATGAAATTTGAAGCATATTCAGTATAGTGAGTACATGAAATTACTTTATATTTCATGTTCCTATTTGAACATTAGACTGAAATTGTCCTTGTGTTCAGGACTATTGAAATAATTGATGATCGGAGAGTCAGGGTTTTTTAAAATATCTTTAAGGTGTTGGTGCAAGGGGCACAGAGTTCAAGGTCAGTCTCCCTGATGTCTTTCATATTGCAACAGTAGCATGTACTAACTTGGATTAGGTTGCATGACTTGAATGTGAACACCTATTTTATCTATGACAAAATCTGCTTTAGGGAAGGCCTCCAAATGTGTATGGATAACAGTAACATGTTACACAACCATATTTGTTGTTGCAGTCGTCTGCACACAACCCAGGGGTCCTTGTCAGCAAACTCCTGGGTAACCGATCTCGTCTACGCTGATGATGTCGTCATACCGGGCTACGATTCTCAGGCCCTGGTAGATCTCCTAGAGGCACTGGATCGATCGGTTACCCACCAAGGCTTGCACATTTCCTGGATGAAGACAAAGGCTCTCCCTGGAGACCAGGCTTCATATTTACTCCTCCTGCATTGTCCCCATTGTTCTGTATCGCTCTGAGTCCTGTACAGTACTACAACAGGACTGGCAGTGTTTTGAGGCCTTCCACTTGTGCAACCAGAGGCGCATGCTCAGGATCGTCTGGCATGACAGGATTTTCAACAGCAAAGTAGTTTGACGTACTCAACGTGCAGATATTGTCTCAACAATTGATCTCCGTCGGCTCTCTCTCTTCAGTCACGTTGTTCACCTTTCCCAGGAAGTCCCAGCCCATGAGATACTCCGGCAGGCTGTGGGGGATAGTTACGGGAAAAAGACATACTCATCCTGGAAACGTCCTCGGGGCCACCTTCACAACACCTGGCTAAAACAGATCGCCACCTCCCCAACAGAACTGCATGCCACCTGGGACGCGACCATCAGACGCTATCATGTACACGGCCATTCGATGCGATGGGTCCTGGTGGCCTAAGCATACTATTGACTATTAATTGAAGGAAAAGTGATGTAGTAGTCCATTAGGTGAGTTTTGATTCAGCTTCTAGCCCATGTAAGTTGCCATCATGCACATTGGCTTTCAATGGAGGATCAGGAAATAGCACACATGTGGAAGAATCAAAATAAAGGATAGAGAGATGGCTGAATAAAATCTCATCAATAGAGGATCTATGAGTATGAAATATAAGATCCAGTTTCATACAGTCTGTTGGAGGCTGATAGGAAGGGGTGAGTGTGTCAGATTGAGAGATAGAAATGACACGCTGGAGGAAGAAGGTAAGGCTACCTGGAAAAGGCTGATATCAGGATCACTGTCACATTGTCTTCTGTTCCACTGATGATCGACACCGGTTTGGTCCTGAGAATTGTTTGACCTTCCTTATGGGATGCCTTAAACCTTTCCATTTGAATAAATTCTTTACCTTAATGTAGGCTCTCTTGTATATTTCGCTCTTTCATTTTCCATCAATCCCCCTTTTCCCTTCCATCTTACTTTTTGTATATCTCTCTCTAATTATTATTAAATTTATGTGTTCATTTCTCTATACTTATATATATATTTGGTTCTGTAAGTACACATGTGTATGTTTTTATATAAAAGTATATGTGTGTCTCTTGATACATATATATGTATGTGTAGCGGTATGTGTTAGTGCATATACTCATTGGATCATGTATTATACGCATTTTGAAATGTGAGTAAGCATTCATTTGTACACATTTAATCATATTTGTGTTTTTGTGTAATCATTTCTTGTTTGGCATACTCTGTTCTAAGTGGCATAGCATGATCACACAATGTTGGCCACTATCTTGGCCAACGGCTGCCATCATGCATCTGTTGTCCAGTTCATTTTATTTGTTTATGTTGTGCTTTGTTAGGTTTTTTTATCTCGTTTGTTCTTTGACCCTGACAAAGATCCTGTGGCTATAACGTGGGTTTCATTTTGTTTTGTCCCAGTGCGGTAACTTATGTAAAGGTAATGCCATGGATGAAATGTTAGAGACCACATTGTATCAGAAAACAGCTTTTTCATGAAATATGGTGGCCAGTTCCATTCTTCTCTGACTCTCCTCTCCTAACAGTAAGACGGGTACTTAATTTTTGTTGTTGTTGCGTTTGCCTTATTTCTGTATTCTCCAAGGCGTTGTGCGTTACACTTCGGTTTTTATTTTGCCTTTGTCGCCCAGTGTATCCGGCTTCAGAATGCATTTGATGTAAGGGTCTACTTCTTCCTGCATTTTCTAAGGGTTTGCTTCCCCGGGATAACGGCCGGTGCTGTGATGGGGATTGAACCCAGTACCTTCGAGTTGTGAGCCGTACCACTTAACCACTAGGCCACGCCGTCCCCATCCACATGTGTAAACAACAATTTGCAATTTACAAATAAAGATGCAAATTTAGCAAACATAAATTATTCTACTGACTCAGAAATGTATACCATATACCTGCAAGAAATGTCATTTGCATTAGAATAACAGAGAGAGCGAGAGAGAGAGAGAGAGAGAGAGAGAGAGAGAGGGAGAGAGAGTGAGTGAGTGAGAGAGAGAGAGAAAGAGAGAGAGTGACATGAGAAAATAACATCAAACATAAAACTGTTGGTTGAATAAGCTGGACTTACCTATCTAATATAAAGTAATGAGAGATGGATATGAGCAAAATTATGATGCATTGGCAGAGAAGATGATCTGAAAACATGCTGTCATGTTTCCGAGAATACTGGAGGAAGAAACAAATATTTGGAAGTATGAGAACCAAAATAATTAATTACCCTCATTATCATTGATATATTTCTTAGAATAACAAGCATAGCTGACATGACACTGCTCCACAACTGAACAAATTAAGAAAGATTAAAAGGAGAAACCTCATCCATTGACTGAGACATAATGAACCAAATTATTTGTGCTTGTCTTTATTTTGTTGTTGTTCTAATTATACTTTGTTGTTCTTCTTTAAATCACCAAGAAAACAGAATATTCATGTTTCTGTTAGGGGTACTTCACATTAGTAGTGTTGTTTCTAGAGCTTGCTTTCACCCCAACTGGATGGCTAATCCACACTTGACAGACTTCAGTCTATATGAACATGAGGTGCATAAAGTCATATTATGCTATACTGTATTATTCACAACCAACATCACTGCATTCTGAGCAGACTGAGATTAGTCAATAACAACAGATGGTAAAGAGTATGGGTACTAATAATTCTAGTAGCTTGCTGACTGTACATACTTCTTCTCCAGGCTCTTGTGTCCAACCTCACTATATATTTCAGTCTGTATATTGTCAAATTATCAATTGCAGCATCACTATGCAAAAAACAATCATAAAATCCAATGAGCTGGAAAGTCTTCATTCAAAATTGCTGTTTGAAATTAGGGAGATCTGCTAGCCTTTTATGAATAACTTTTTTACAAGAGTACGAACAATATTTTTTTGTATGTCTTATTTTGCGACATAGCCCCCTTGCCTGGCAATACACTTGGTCCACCTATCCTGCTAGCAAAACAATTGTCTGTATTATGCTCTCAGTCACTGGCAAAAGGTATTATTCCAGGGGATTGGATCGATGCAGGAGTGATTCCCTTATTTAAAAAGGGCAAAAAATCAGATCCAGCAAATTATAGACCGGTGAGTTTAGCGAGCATGGTCTGTAAATTGTTAGAGTCAATAATCAAAGAAAACATTGTAATGCATTTAGACAAATTTAATCTAATTAGAAATAATCAGCATGGGTTTACTAGAGGGAGATCATGCTTAACAAATCTAATAGAATTTATGGAGGAGGTTACCAAAATGATAGATAAAGGGGAGCCAGTGAACGTTATTTGTCTAGATTTTGCAAAGGCCTTTGATAGAGTACCTCATAAAAGATTATTTCGAAAGCTAAAATCACATGGAATAGGTGGGGAAGTTGCCAAATGGATTAAAAATTGGTTAACAGGAAGAAGGCAGAGGGTGGGCATAAATAAGCTTTATTTTTTGTTCGGAAAAAATTATGTTTTTACCCAAGAAAAGTGAAAGTAGCTAGATAAATGAAAACAATTATAAATATTAGTATATGTGCATGTTCTTGGATGATTGAAACTCATAAATGGATTCACTACGTGGGAATTACCAAGAAACAGACATCAAATGTCTTAGAACACCAGAATTTGGCTGTATTTAGAAATTTTAAAATAATCTTTTTAATTGTTTTTCTACAGTCACATTGTTAAAAATATAACGTCTACAAAATTATATAAACACAAATATATATTTTGCAATATATGTATTTACTTGAACAGTGCTTTCATTTATCTTTAAATTAATATATAATTTATTAAAATCTGTTGAAAATTGAAAAAAACTGCAGCTGAAATTATAGACACATCTCTAGTCGAAAAATGTTAACAAACATTAATCTGGCCACAGAGTGTTTTTTATCCTGGTAGTTAATGAGTTAAATAAAGGTTCGCTGAAATAACATATGTTCCCATTGTGGCCAGAATACAATGGAATACACATATTTTACAAATGGATGTGAACATTTGTTCATGGGGATTTATAATTGCATAATCGTTTTTATTTTTAAACATTACTTTTTAAATGTTCTCCACATCAACACATTATTCAGTTCTAAACCAATACATGAATAACGTTATGGATTTCTATTGACCGTAATAACTTAACTTAACGTCTTTATAATGGTTTAAAAGACCCTGTAGAGTCTGCATACAACCAGTTTGATTTACATTCCCTTGCTCTAAAAGCTATGGGCATCTAATTTATTCTTAAATGCATTAACTGTCCCTGCCTCCACTACCTCCCCTGGCAATGTATTTCAAGTATTTACCACTCTCTGACTAAAAAAATATTTCCTAATATCTAATCTGGACTTCTCTTTAGTCAACTTGTAGCTATGCCCTCTTGTTATTGTGGGTGGCTGTATTTAAAAAAAACTTGTTATAGTCTAATTTATCCATTCCTCTGATCATCTTATAAACCTGTATTAAGTCACCACGAATTCTTCTCCGTTCTAGACATTGTAGGCCGGTTTTTCTGAGTCTTTCCTCATAACTGTAATTCTGGAATCCCACTATCAGCTTTGTCGCTCGTTTTCATATTCTTTCCAGCATGTTTATATCCCCTCTATGATAAGGACTCCACACCTGTACACAATACCCCAATCTAGGTCTAACTAATGCTTTTTACAGTTTGACTATAACTTCCTTGTTCCTATGTTTAATAGTTCTTTTTATCATACCTAACCTTGCATTTGCCTTTTTCACTGCTACCTTAACTTGCTCACTCACCTTACCTGTATGATTTATTATAACCCCTAGGTCCCTTTCCTTATCTATCTTTCTAATATTGTTCTCTCCCATTCTGTAATTATGTTCCATATTGGATCTACCCATGTGGATGACTGTTTATTTTTCTACATTAAACTCCATTTGCTAGCTTACAGACCATTCTCGAATTGTATCTAAATCCGACCTCAATATATCCACTTCTGCTTTAGATGAGACACTACTGCATAGTTTTGTGTCATTAGCAAATTTTGTAATCATGGATCCCATATCAATGTCCAAATCATTTATATATATCAAGAACAAAATTGGTCCCAAAACCAATCCACAAGGGAAGATGTTCTCAAAGTAACACCTAATGTGCAGTTGTTTTCACAGTATTCATATTTTACTGAAGGCATGTGATGTTGAAAACGTGCTAAAAAATAAAAGCACCAATCAACATAAGCGTGAGTGTTTACAATTTACGCACACACAGAAAGAATGTTCCTGCTGTATTCATTAAATACACACACACACATTTATATTATACACACTAGTATGGCTGTGCAGGATCTTGAACCTTTACTGGATTTGTGAACTGTTACTACCATTGCTTGGGACAAAAGAGGGCACCGCCCCCTCGTCAGTAGATTTAGTTTCACTTTCATCACTCGACCAATAACTAAGACTAGATAAAGAAATTGAAAAATCGCTATCAGAACGATCGATATCTTCATCATCACTAATGCTAACAATAATATAATGTAACCATGACTGATCTTGTATTGTACAAGTTATATTTGGTCTGGCTGAAGGGGCATGGGCTAGATTCAAGGCTGTCCTCCACAAAATAAATTTGGTTCCAAGTACAAAAATAAACATTTTTTTCAATGAAACACTCTAACTCTTCTGGAAATGAAAAGTGCAAAATCTGGACTTCTACCAATAACCAAAATAAAACATTTAGGAGAACTAAGAATGGGAAAATATGTGATTTTGTGAACACAGTCACAGAAGCCGATATATCGGCTCCTTAGTTTTCTGGAAAAAACTGCAAACCTATGTATTGACTTGTGGGAGTGAATGAGTTAAAACCAAAAATTACAGCAACATGAGCAAAACTATGTATTTTAGGTCACTCTCATAGCAAGCCAGACAGGAATTACACACGTATTCTGTGTTTCCTGAAGGCAACTCACTTACATAAGTAACTCAATTTCATAAACAAAAATTAACAAAAACTTTGAACCAGACATTGACCTCACTGAACTGTGCTGTATCAAAAACATTATTACAATGGACATGCAGAAGCTAACCTTATACTCTATGCTCGTCTTGCGGAAGCGCATAAAAATTCCTTGCACGTGTTCTGCTCTCAAACGGTCTACACTGCGAGCATCAATAGCTCTGCTCAAATACTCATTGACTTCACTTTCAATGTCTTTATTCTCTATTCTGAAATAACAAAGAGAAGTTACTTGGTCAGGTCAGGTCATCCTGTAACCGGTAAGGTCGTTGGGGCACACATGAAGACATCCTCACAATGCCACGCCACCCTTCTCTGTCAGTTACTTGGATAGATTCCTTTACAATTACAAAAGAGCTTGCTAGTTTAAATTAACACACTTACAAATAGAAAGAACTTGCTCACTTAAATCAACACAATAAAAAAAAACAACAAAGAAGTTCACTTAAATAAATGCAATGAAAGAACAAAAAGGTTTCTCCCTTAAATTAACAGCTGGAAAATAGCAAGAGCTTGCTCACTGAAATGAACACTGGAGTTTACTCATTGAAATTAACACTGGAACTTGCTCAATGAAATTAACACTGGAGTTTACTTATTGAAATTAACACTGGAACTTGCTCAATGAAATTAACACTGGAGCTTGCTCACTGAAATTAACACTGGACCTTACTCACTGAAATTAACACTGGGACTTGCTCACGGAAATTAACACTGGAGTTTACTCATTGAAATTAACACTGGAACTTGCTCAATGAAATTAACACTGGACCAGTTAAAAAATAGCCACTCAAATTAACAGCTAAAAACAGCAAGAACTTGCTCACTGAAGTTCACAAAATTTTAAAACAGCAAGAGATTGCACACTTAAATAACAGTTAAAAAACAGCAACAGGCTGATGCCAGACAGCCAAACGCTGCTTAAATCTGTGTCTGACCTTCGCCTTGAAGTACCATAATGGTAAAAAGACGTGGTGCAGATCATCTCTCCATCTCGCTGGCGGGTGGTTGTAGTTGTACGACCACAAGAAAAACGCCCTCCCCATCCGTCTATCATCACTTATGAAGACCACATCTGTATTTTTTGCATGGATGCAGAACCAATGACATCCCTGAACTCTGTTTGGTCGCAGATGTTTGTATTTCGGATGTTGTCTCTTAGGAAGATATTTTCAACTCTTTGCGACATTGCTCTTATGGCAATTCAGAGCTTCCAAGCATCTTATTTGCATAGACTCTACATCCTACACCTATATACTATTTCTGGCATAACCACGCTATTGAAGATGTGAGCCCTGGCCTTGACGTCCACCATCTGTTGGAGTATCTGTTTAATGCGATTGAAGCTGAGCCAAACCACCGCTTTCCTCCGTAAGATCTCCTTATCAATGTTGTGGTTGTTGTTGATTCCCAGGTTTAGATAAATATATGCAGTGATATTTTTGATGGGCTCATTTCCCAATCATAGTTTCCTTGTAGGGCAGAAAGTGTTTAGTAGAAATTGACTCTGCTTTCTATTTTTGTTCAAACCGGCTTACCTGCTTCATTCAGCTCATTTAAGCTTTGTGTGGCTTATGCAATGCTGTGGATGAAGATCACAATGTTGCAGCAAAACAAAGGTCTGGCCATCTATGTTGACACCTCAATCCTTCCAGTTCAGGGACCCAAAAGCTTTTTCAAGGGCAGCTGTGAACAGTTTTGGGGAGATAGTATCTTCTTGTCGTACTCTGCAATGTTTAGGTATGGGGAGTGGCTTGTGGAAAAGAGTGATCTCAGTTGAGCAGCCCTCGTTTATCTTCTCTATAAGTTGGGCAGACTTTTCGCTGATACGTAATTTTTCAAGGTATTTACAAATGTATTTATTTCCACATTTTCAAAGGCGTCTTCATAGTCCACAAACACAATGGTTGCTTACTTAAATGAACACATTTAAAAAATAAAAAGAGTGTGTTCACATACGTTAAAACATATAAAAATCAGAAAAAGTGTGTATATTTAAAAAACTAAAAAACAGAAAGAGTGTGCTCATTTAAATTAGCACAGTTAAAAACCAGCTAGAGCTTGCTTATTGAAATGAACAAAAGAGCTTGTTCATTTAAACTAACACAATTAAAAACAGAAAGAGCTTGCTAACTTAAATTAACACAATTTAAAAGCAGAAATTAACACGAAGGCTTGCTCACTGAAATTAACACAAGAATGTGCTTACCGAATTAACATTCGATTTTGGTTACTGAAATTAACACAAGAACATGCTAACTGAAATTAACACTGTTAAAAAAGACTATGAGCTTGTTCATTGAAATTAACTCAGTTAAAAAAACAAAACAAAAAGTTATTTACTTAAAATAACTGCAAAATATTTGCAAGAGCTTGCACACTTTTAGCTCACAATGTGCCATATGACAACATAACACAGTAAAACAAGACACCAGCATATGACCATGTATCTTGTACAGTAATATAAAACACCTACATATGACCATTTATCTTGTACACTAAAACAAAACATCTACATATGACTCATTTTATGATACAGTAAAACAAGACACCTACATATGACCATGTATCTTGTACAGTAATACAAAACATCTACATATGACTATTTTTTGATATAGTAGAACAAAACACCTACATATGACCATTTATCTTGTACACTAAAACAAAACACCTACATATGACCATTTATCTTGTACACTAAAACAAAACATCTACATATGACCATTTTATGATACAGTATAACAAGACACCTGCATATGACCATTTTCTGATACATTAAAACAAGACACCTGCATATGACCATTTTCTGATACATTAAAACAAGACACCTGCATATGACCATTTTTTGATATAGTAAAACAAAACAACTACATACGACCATTAATCTTGTACAGTAGAACAAAACACCTACATACGACCATTAATCTTGTACAGTAGAACAAAACACCTACATATGACCGTTTTCCTCAATGCCCATCAGTTTCATTGCACCACTGGTAGCATGTTCTCTCATTGATTCATGTACCTGTATATCAAAGAACACAGTGAATTTTATTGAACAAATCAATAGATAACAATATTGGACAAAAAGCACAGAAACAATAAATGGACAAGCACAGGAGAAAATTCTTTTGGAGAAAGAATACATAGACTATTATTGAACAACCAAAGCACACAACATTATTTTAAAAAGAACACACATGGACTGCAATTGAACATACATAATTGAAATATTTATGTATTGTTCTTTTTTTGTGTCAATTGTTTCCAAAGAGGACCACATTGTCAGCTGTAAATCCTGGAGTGGGTTCATAGGTGGCAGATCAAATGAAATCCGAGCTCGAAAATGTCTCATACTGAGGGCAAAGAAACACTATCTGACCGTCAGACGGAGGCAACTCGTCTCTTGCCTTGGTTGTTTCCGTGCAGCTTCCTTGATTCTTGTCTGATCCATATGTGTCATGTCAGAAGTGATTTTACTATGCCAGGCAGAGCAATCAGCAGCAATGTTCTCCCAATTATTAAGGTCAATGTCACAGTTCTTCAGTGATGCGTTCAGAGTGTCTTTGTAACGTTTTATTTGGCCACCTCAAACTTGCTTGCCTGACTCAAGCTCGCCATAAAATATTTTCTTTGCAATCCGCTTATCTGACATGTGGACAACATGGCCAGTCCTTCTAAGCTGTGATTTGTGTGAATGCTTGTCATGCCAGTCCACGAAAGAACTTCTACATTTCTGATCCTGTCTTGCCATTTTATATTCAGCAGTTTCCTTAGTCAGCCCAGATGAAATTGGTCTAGCTTCTTCGCACATCAACTGTACACAGTCCAGGTTTCACAGAGGTACAGAAGTGTTGGTAGGACGACTGACGTATTAACCTTCAATTTGGTTATAAGCTTAATTCCTTTTCAGTTACAAACTGAGGATCTTACTTTCCCAAACGCTACACATGCTTTTGTTATTGCCAGAGGAGAGGCTTCTGTTGTTCTTTGGTGGAACTTAATGAGTGTTTCAGAGACACATTTGATCAATCCAAGTCGATGTTGGCCTCTTGCACGTGGATGAGAGACTTGCATTTTATATGTTCATGCTGCAGACTAGTCATAATGCATCCTGACCAAATGTCCAAACTACTTTATTTTTTGGATTTCAATGTAGGCACTGAATTTCCCCCACTATCTGCCGCAATTAAGGATTCGGTCACAGATAGTCTTTCTGGCTGCACTTCTCACACAGTGAATCTCACAGCTCTGGATCTTACTCTTATGTATTTCTAGTAAGGACCATGATTGATATTGGTAACACCATGTAGGGATGAATAGTACATTGATCAGCCTCCTCTTAGATGAAAGAAGATTACTAGGATGTTTAAAAATCGGTGCAATTTGATTGTGGATACTGTTTGCCTTCTGAATTATATGTGCGATATCTCTGTCCACTCTGCTGTCTTCACTGAATACTACCTAGATATTTGAACTTCCTTACTTGATGATACTTTTGTCACTTCTTTGGAAACTTCTCTGCACAAGCTTACACGATTGTCATTGTCACAGTCTTTTCTATGTTGATTTTCTTATCATTTTTATTATAAGCAAGAGAGTTTAGGTGATACTGTAGATTGTGGTAAAGGATACTATCACATCTTATGGTCCCTGACCATTTTGTCAGCCGTTTACCAAGGATCTATGTGAAATGTAGACTAGAACTAGTTCCTTTGCAGCGAGTGACGAGCACTCTAATCATTTACACAGATAGACAAGAAAAATGTACCTTGTGTCTTCTTGTATTAGTTGTAATGAGGTATGTTTTGATGCCCAGCTTCTTGATGTAAGCATCTCTCTCACCTCCCTTGCCTGACTCTACATCATAGTCACCATTCAGGTAGTCCTTGGTCGCTTCACTAATGTGGACATGGCTGAAGATGCAGTGATTGTCATAATTGTTGCAAACAAAAGTTCTATGATATTTCTACAATTTGTGTTGTCATCGTGAAATGTTAGAGACTTTAATGTTTTAGGTTGTCTGATTAATGTGTGGTGAGGTGTTCAGTTTTCTTCTTTGTTACCTTGCCTGTCCTGATTGTACGTCAGGTACTCATTTTCAGCTAGCTGAATTTAACTTAACATTTTTATACTGGTATAGAAGACTGCAGAATGTGTATACAACCAGTTTCTTTTACATCCACTTGATCTAAAAATACCTATTGGATTCAATATATTCTTGAATGCATTAATTGACCCTGCCTTAACTATATCCTGTGGCAATGCCTTCCAAGCATTCACCACTCTCTGACTAAAATAGTTAATATTCTGGTATCTAATCTGGGCTGTTCTTTGTAGCTGTGCCCTCATATTCTTGTAGGTGGCTGTTTTAAAAAAAACTTGTTATAGTCTAATTTATCCTTTCCGTTGATTACCTTATCATCATCATTAGCTCTTTCTGTCTTGTCAGACGATAGTAATTGTGCTTTGAAAAGGTATGCAACTACAGTCCATGATGGTAACAAATGTGACTCATAAGACCAATCCCGGCAGAAAAGCATCTTCCACAGTGTGTGCAAGAAAAATCAGGACCGTTTGCGGCATTGCATGTTGTGGCGTGTCTTCTCAAACTCTAAGTCTTTAGCTTATTAGCAATCAGTATCTCCTTAGTCTGTATTCCGTGCTTAATCTTATGTAACATGATTACCTTATGAACCTGTGTTAAATCACATCAAATTCTTCTTTTTTCTAGACACTGTAGGTCTTTCCTCAAAACTATATTTCTGGAATCCAACTATTAGCTAGATAAATTGAACTGTGCTATGGCCAGGGTATGAACTGCAGGATTTGAGTACATTGGACAGAGCCATGATCAGGAATATGAACTATGGGTTTTTTTAAAATTGTACCATGCCATGATCAGAACATGAACTGTGAGTTTTTGATAAATTGTACCATGCCATGACAGGATATGAAATGTGGGTTTTGGGTAAATTGAACTGTGACTAGACCAGGATATCAACTGTGGGCTTTGAGCACATTGGACAACGCCTTGATCAGGACATGGACTATGGGATTTTGGTAAATTGTATGTACCACCATGAAAAGACCAGGACATGAACTGTGAGTTGTTGGTAAATTGATCTTATACTAGACCAGACAGGACATGAATTGTGGGCTCTGAGTAAATGGGACCATGACTAGAGCATGAACTGTGAGTTTTGAGCAAATTGGACCATGACATGACTAGGGCATGAACTGTGGGTTTCGGGTAAATTTGATCTGTGACATGACTAGGCATGAACTGTGAGTTTTGAGCAAATTGGACTGTTACATGACTAGAGCATGAACTGTGGGTTTTGGGTAAATTGGACCATTCCATTATCTTGGCTTGAATTGTATGTTTTGGGTAAATTGGACCATGACACGGTAAATGGGGCAGTGTCATCACTAGGGAATGAACTGTGCTATTTTGCTTGGCAAACCAGCGCTATTTGCTCTGCCATAATTGTTGTAATAGTTGTAAATATATAAAACATACATACAATGTATCTTTATGAATTTTTCTGGTATAACTTCTTCATCAGTCAGGTCTTTGGTGTTTTTGTCTTCAAATTGTGCTATCATCTAAAATGCTGTATTGACCATGTTAGCTATCAACCATTTGACACGTGTTTGATTTCTTCTGCTTATACATAGATAAATGCTAAGGAGAAAGTGAGAGAACAACTTTGGAAATAACAAATTACATTTGAATGAATAGTTCAACTAGAGTGTGAGTGAAAAATTCAGGAAAAAATAAATTACATTTGAATGAATAAGAAGAAGAATTTAGGAAATAAATGACATTTTAATGAATAGGTGAACTGGCGTGTGAGAGAAGAATATTAACAATTGTAATATAGAGGAGGAGCACCCCCTATGTGTTAGCAGAAATGAGTAACACTGTAACCTGCCAGGCATTTTGTTAGACTAAGATGAGTTGGGTATGGGGCAGGTAACTCTATAACAGAAGTTTCAAACTCAAACCAGCCTGAGTGCCACATGAGAAAAAGTTTAATGGCCTGTGTTTCACACCTAAGTAAAGTTCTGTATTTATTTTCTTCCCGGTTTACCTAGGATGCCATTTGGGCTAGACCATGGCACTGTATTTTGACTTGTCTGTTAACATTGATAAGACATTTTACTGTATTATGACTTGTCTGTTAACATTGATATAACATTTCACTGTATTTTGACTTGTCTGTTAACATTAATAAGACATTTCACTGAATTTTGTCTGTTAACATTAATAAGACATTTCACTGTATTTTGACTTGTCTGTTAACATTGATAAGACATTTAACTGCATTATGACTTGTCTGTTAACATTGATATAACATTTCACTGTATTTTGACTTGTCTGTTAACATTAATAAGAGATTTCACAAAATTTTGTCTGTTAACATTAATAAGACATTTCACTGAATTTTGTCTGAAACATTAATAAGGCATTTCACTGTATTTTGACTTGTCCGCTAATGTTGATAAGACATTTTACTGTATTACGACTTGTCTGTTAATGTTCATAAGACATTTTTGCTATTTGAGAAATGTGAGTTTCAGATTCAGATACATGTGCTTTCTCATTTTCCCAGTGATATCATTTTGTCTAGCTGTCGATCCATCAAATAGTAGTAGCAACAATTGTACTATTAAGAACATCTATTGTTCTAAGACATCTCTCTGTACATTGAACTTCAACCTTAACAAATTCTCCCATTTATGCAGGAAATATTTTTCCATCTCCAAGCTTTCTCTTTTTGGATTATGTTCATTTAGAGCAATCTAATGTTAAAATACTGATCATTAACCCCTTCATACTTCAACTTTGTTTAAAATATATTTTTAAACCGTAAAGGACTTCCCATAGCAGACATTGCTGTCCTGTTAGAGACTCCATCCTACAAGCCCATAGCTTGCTTAAGCGGTTTACTTCCTCACTGCGTCTCCTTAGATGCCCATCGCAAACAAAGATGGTGACATCATCAGACCTGTGCTGCAAGATATTTTTATTTTCTCGCAGATTTTTTATTATTCTGTTGTTTTATGCTGTAACTTGTGCTTGAATAGATCAAAGTGGGAAAGACTTGCATTGTGTCAGCCTCACTCTCTCGTTCCCTGCTACCTTAATCCAGTGGCAAGACAGCAAGCGGTGATAATTCTCCTCAGGGTCAACTGGAGCATGCTTGTAACAGTTAATAACTCAAAACTGCAGGTTCTTTATAATGTATGTCTCCAGTATTCATTAACAATGTTAATCACTTCATCTAGTCACTCAAATCCTACTCAGGGGGTGTACAAGTCTTTGTTTATATACGGGCAAGCTTTCAAACAAGTGTGCAGACAAACAGGTGATTAGCCTGTTGTATAGTAGCAGTTAGTATAAATATATAACAATATAAGAACAGTCGGTATCAGTAAAGCTAATATAACATCAAAATCTTTTCAGCTACCCGTGGAACATGCACCTTCAACAAATACAAGCCAAGTCATTAAATGCTGACCTGCCCATACTCGTTGAAGTTTTTGTGGCTCAAAAGTTTCTACAGGATTGGTAGTCAGCCCTACGTCCCACACTTTACTAGTCTTCTCTTATGACGTGTATGTCAAGTTACAGTGTTACTATTCTTGAAGCCTCTTTTAGGCTCTGGTAACACTCGAGTGGAACCAATATACAGTGAGCTCCTGCCTACAAGAACAGAGCACTACTTAGTTTCAGAGAATTTTCCAATAAAGAGTTCACCAACGGAAAGCTGGAGATAAAACAACAGACTTAATTACTTTGATACCTTACACTGAGAAAAAGTGCGTGGGTTGAAATTGGCGAAAGATAAAGACTTGACAAAAAAAAACGCAGACTTGAATTTTCAGTTGGACATTGGACAGTTAATTTTCTTCATATTTATCCAGTGTTCTGGACAGTTTCTGTTAACGGGTGTTTAAAAAATCTTGTCTTGCAATCTGTTTTTTTTTTAAAATTACACACATTTAGTCCGTAATGCCTTGTTAGTAGTTAGATTATGTTTATGTTTTGGAACAATGTACATGACCTCTAATAATGTTTGTTGAAAATATATTATCCCTAAAAAACACTTCAATCCTTGTGTCTTACGCGGACCACAGAAAACAAAACAGAAGGTAGTGAGTGTGAGACCCATGAAACAGAACTTATAAGTCAAAAAAAAAAAAAATAGAAGACCACACCATATGGCATAATGCTTGAAGAGGATCGACTAAGTTAAGCCAAGAACACAAGACTCATTGTTAATAGGAAGCCGGAAATAGGAGCGGAATTTCCAGTTTTCCAGCAGCCACTGTCACGTGACGGCAAACTAATCTCAGACAACCATACAGCTAGCTGGCTGGCTCACCCAGGCACTCCACCACTCTCCATGTGATTAGCCAAAGTGACATCATTAGACCAGACATCAAACTGCCATTTGTACAGTCCCAGTACCCCGCAGTGAACCCGGCCCGAGTGAATTCCAACCCTCATGTTCACATTGACTCCAGTTAAGTCTCTCACTAGCCTGAGGAGAAAAAAAAAGGTATCAGTAGTTGATTTAAGTGCTGTGGAAGACAGACAGTAACGAGAACAAGGAATATAATTTACAATAACCATAGTCCTCCATTCCCCTGGTGCACCCTGAAGCTCCATGAGCACAGAGGAAAGAATAGGCTCACTGCGCCAGGCTATTACTGTTGTAAAGGGATAATAAGCAAGATTGTGTATGGGAATTGCAATTTCATTGTGTTGCAAAAAACCACTATCTACCAAAAAACAAAAAGCCTCTACTATGAAAAAAACAAAAAAACATTCGCTATCTAAAAAAATTTATTTTAAATTTTGATATTTAAAAAAAACAAACATGGTATCTAAACAGAAACTGTGCTACCTAAATAAACAACCTCTCTGCTATCTAAAAAGTACGAAACTGCTATCTAAAAAAAACACCTATGCTATCTAAAAAAAACAATGTTTTAAAAAAAGCGCAGAGTAATCTAAAATTAAAAAAAAACTATAAATGATGGGGTTTATCTTTACTGTTCAGGTCCATTGGGAGGATTGATACGATTGAGGAATAAAGGATGCTTGTCCCTGAAGTCGCCAGTGCAGTCATTCTAGTTGAAATATAAATGTAGAACAAAACGTAAAAGTAGCCCCAAAGCAGGAGCAAGTACTACAACCCGAGACCAAAGAACATTCGTCAGGAGTCATTAGCTCAGCACAAACAGCTTCTGCTGACGATAGTAGCAGCCGCAACAGCAAAACCAACAATAGCAGCAACAACAGCATCATCATCACCAGCAGCAACAACAACAACAGCAGCACTAACAACTAGGTGTCAGAGATCCAAGCCAGAGAAATCATTTCATATATAATTAATTTTTCAGGAAGTCATAGTCAGGTAAATTACCACGCAGCATTCATTCATCTCTGTATTACTGATATCGCCCACCTCGCTCGTTTTTGATCTTCGAGTTTATTTTTCCCAGTTGCACGCCTGTAGCAGAGTCCAGGTTTTCACTATCTATAATGTTACCACATTCATCCACGTCCACACACAGTAAATAGCATAGCACGCAGAAGGTGGCATATGTATTATATCATACTCATACAACAACTATAAAAATAAGTGCAAGGAATTTACAAACAATACTTGCAACACAACTAAATAGATACACGGGATTTATAAGCATAAGCTATTGATGTTGATCCCAACTAGTCTAACCCAGTTATAGCCGCACATTCCCCTCCCCTTATTTGCACCCTCAACACACTCTAATAAACTCGTCCTCACGATCGTACTCTGTGACACTCAGATCCCCTCAGGCGGGTGATCTGGACATAATACATGCAATATATTCAACGTATACTCACATATGATTACACACTCAATCGATCAGGGTATACGCACGCTCTGGAACATACATCGTTCCCTCGGTGTCTACACACACCACACACACATCTAGATCTCACCTAGACGATCTGTACACTTGCGTAACTCTTCAGAACATACATCGTTCCCTCGGTGTCTACACACACCAGACATACATCTAAATCTCTCTTAGACACAGGGCGCCCAACACACACCTTATAAAACGACTGGCCAAGACTCGAAGGCGTATGCTTGTTCAGCGACCCTGTTCTCACACATTCGTAAAAACAGCATATCAATCACTCTTCTATTGTCGGTGAGCTAAACAGACTCCTAGCTAAATTCTGTCTCTCTCTCTTCACGGCCAGTCTGCTTGAGCTAAACTTTGTCTAGTATTATATAGTCTCAAGCAGTATCAGAGCTATCCAATGGAATCTCTGGGGGATGTCTTGACTCCATTCAGCTGCCATTGGAACGCATTGCTCTCCTGTCACTCAAATATCGCAGCAAGCTCCGCTGCCCTGTTGTCTGTCACTCATCCCCCACTACCCAAATCGGAACGCCAGTGGTTAGTTCCTAGCCTCTTACCTGTACACTTATTCTTTCCCCCAACCCCGTTTTCCTTTGTTGGGATGGTGAGTTACCTTGGCGTAGTGTCCAGACGGAGAGAGACCTTGGAACACATTCAGGTACATTTGTTCTCAGAGTCGCCGACCACATCATCCCTGCCCTAAACGCTCATGCTCAGGCTGGAACTGTTACACTCCCTACACAGAGTAGGGCTACCATTATAGGCTGCACTTGACAAAAGTCGATGCCAAAGCACTTTCTGCGAATGGTTATATTTACTGTAATTTGTTGTTAGTTCAATCTGTAAGCACAGTTTACAATAGTTTTGCTTGCAACATACACTACCCTCTTTAGTCGTCGTTTATGACATGGCAGGAAAACTGAACTGAGTCATTTCTTTGATTAAAGGTTTGGCTTTTGGATTCTACTGGCTAAGGCACGGCCCTTTGTTACTAGACAATAGTCTTCTTTAGGTTATATCAATACGCATTGGATAGTGTATGAAAACGTATGTGTATAATGTATATGTTTGTAGTGTGGACGTGTATTGGCCCGTAGATGCGTGTGTGTATCTGTAGTGCGGACGTATTGTCCCGTGGATGCTGTGTGTATCTGCTTGTAGTGTGGACGTATTGGCCCGTGGATGCGTGTGTGTATCTGTTTGTAGTGTGGATGTATTGGTCGTGGATACGTGTGTATGTTTGTAGTGTAGATATAGTTTGCCAGTGGATGAGCGTGTGTATCTGTTTGAAGTGTGGACAATGTTGGCCAGTGGATGCGTGTGTGTATCTGTGTTTGTAGTGTGGACAACATTGGTCAGTGGATGCGTGTGAGTATATGTTTTTAGCATGGACAATTTTGGTCAGTGAATACGTGTGTGTGTTTGTAGTGTGAACAATGTTGACCAGTGGAAGCGTGTGTGTATCTGTTTGTAGTGTGGACAATATTAGTCAGTGGATGCGTGTATCTGTTTTTAGTTTGGACAATGTTGGTCAGTGAATACGTGTGTGTTTGTAGTGTGGACAATGTTGACCAGTGGATGTGTGTGTATCTGTTTGTAGTGTGGACAATGTTGGTCAGTGGATTCGTGTGTGTGTGTGTGTGTGATGTATCTGTTTGTAGTGTGGACAATGTTGGTCAGTGGATTCGTGTGTGTGTGTGTGTGTGATGTATCTGTTTGTAGTGTGGACAATGTTGGTCAGTGGATTCGTGTGTGTGTGTGTGTGTGTGATGTATCTGTTTGTAGTGTGGACAATATTGGTCAGTGGATTCATGTATGTGTGATGTATCTGTTTGTAGTGTGGACAATGTTGGTCAGTGGATTCGTGTATGTGTGATGTATCTGTTTGTAGTGTGGACAATGTTGGTCAGTGGATTCGTGTGTGTGTGTGATGTATCTGTTTGTAGTGTGGACAATGTTGGTCAGTGGATTCGTGTGTGTGTGATGTATCTTTTTGTTGTGTGGACAATGTTGGTCAGTGGATTCATGTGTGTGTGATGTATCTGTTTGTAGTGTGGACAATGTTGGTCAGTGGATTCATGTGTGTGTGATGTATCTGTTTGTAGTGTGGACAATGTTGGTCAGTGGATGTGTGTGTGTGTGATGTATCTGTTTGTAATGTGCCCCACAATGTTGTTCAATGTGTGTGTGAGGTATCTGTTTGTAGTGTGCCCCACAATGGTCGATCTGATGTACAATAGTTTTGTCAATCCTTTCTGTACGTGAAGAAGTGGTCATACCGAGACAAATCCCTGTCATGCGCAGTCAAACTGAACTTGAAGTAATTTCCAACCCGGTAAGTTGTGATTGCAAATCGAGCTTGCACTCGACTTACACAACTGCACAGCGCGCATTTCCTTTAAAAAAAAAAATCGCTTCATTTATACGGTGCTCTCACCTTCAATCAAGTTTTCCAGTATAAATTTCCCTCCCTTTGACCGCGCCCACTCAGTCTCCCAGATTCAAGACACTAATAATGCCATTTCGTGCAATAAACAGGTCAAGCCGGTCCAATATCACAACACACTGTCGAGCGGAATGAAATGCCAGACAATTATTTTTGTTTTTATTTTGTTTCTTCTATTTCCTTTTTTTCCTTTTTCGATTACTTGTTTCCTAAGCAGAAGTTGCGTTTTACTATGTATTTTTTTTTGCGCGCTATAGCCAAGTGTATCCTACTTCAGCATCAATTTTTAAATGGATTTAATTACCACAAGGACACTTCATTGCTGAATCCGAATACATGCATAGCTGGGTGTGTGTCAGCCACTGCGCTGCGCAGACTTCCACAAACCTTGTTAATAGGCCTCACACATTTTAAAGTAGGAACAACTGTTGCGTTCTTCGCTTCATTTTCTTGCTTTACTGTAAGAGCAGAAGCCATTTACAGTTTGGTAGACTTTAACGCGATGAAACGGAGAAATGAACACGGTACCTTTGAAGCACAACTGCTCTAACCACTCTACTACTCAGTGTTTTCTATCTCTGTACCTTATAACTAGTAACATTCCATAAACAGGAACACACCCCCAGGGACGGAGTAATTCAAATATTGGGATACTTATGGTATCTGCCTCATATTAAATTAATCTCACCGAAGCTGTGTATACGCCCTTCTCTCACTCAGACAGAAATATTGATTGTTTTCCAACAGAAGACTGTCACACCGGTACATTCGCTGAGTCGTAAGGTTTGAACATTTCGCTCACATAAATCGCGATATCCTTGTCTGGATCCATGGATTCTTCTTCTTCTTCTTCTTCTTCTTCTTCTTCTTCTTTGTGTTTATCAATTTGGGTACACGGACAATCAACCGATCTTTTCCAAGCAGTCATTTACTAAGCAATTTGCTTCTGCTATTTCCAGCGTCTTACCTTCTTTCTTATAACGGCTTCTACGTCTCTTCTTCACGTGTTCTTTGTCTGTCTCTTCTTCCCTGCGGTTTCCACGACAGAGATTGCCTACTGACACTGTCTTGGGACTTTCATAGTGTGTGGTCTATTCAAGGCTATCGTCTTCCTAAAGTGTCCTTTAACACCCGACTTTGTTCGGTTCTCTCCTATAATCTTTCGTTTGTGACCTTATCGGAAACAAGGCTGGTGAAATATCTTTCTCATCGTTTTGTTAAATCTATATTCTCTCTTATTATTGAGTTTACTCATTTGCCAGTTTCAAATGCATAAAAAAGGATAGACCTGACACTGAAGTTGACGTACATGAGCGTGGTATGCATTTTAATTATTTTCCAAGAGCTCCATATGATTTTCAACATGAAACAAAATAAATCCCTTACTGAAGATGACAGAATAGGACATATACTGAATGTATTCCTAGTGCAGACATTGTCACGGTGGTGAATGGTTACATAATTTAATACACAAGAGGGCATCCAATGAAAACCTTTCGATTGGGGTAGCAATTCGAATTACCGCGCCATCACAATGCAAGCTGACAGTTTCTAAGGACATCTCACGGTGCAGGCGCTATGGCGTCACAGTAGTCGTATAAAGATAGTCTTCCCATTAATGCTATGTACCAAAGAAGAGCACCGTTCGGTTGTATGTATTATGAGCAGCAAAATTCATTATTGAATAAAGGTACTGTGCGGTAATGCATGCCTCTCACTCAACCAAGTGTACAGGTGGAATAGGAAGTTCCGAAACGCCGTCAGGTCTGTGATATACTGCTTTTGACCGAGACGGACAAACCGAGTAATGACAGAAACGTAGATTTACAGCAGAAATAGATGGCCAATGGTAATGTGACTACGAATACATAACGAGACTTCTGGACATCAGTCAAGGTTGAGCAGATAATATTATCGAGGATGTACATCAGTTCCACAAAGTGTTAGCAGTGTGAGCTACACGGCAGCTGACTCCAGAATTGAAACAACGGCGTGGACCACGAGTGAACACACACAATCAAAAGACTATTTTTCTAAAGGAATCCGTGAACTTTGTACGCGCCGAGGTATCGAATGCAATGGATATTACATAGAACAATGATATTTTTGTGAGACAATATTTCTTAACTATAGAGAGAATATTTATTTGAAGGCTATCATCTGAAAAATAAGGTATACCTTTATTATGAGGTTGGAGTTACCAGTTCTCTTCCTCGCTACCTTGCCCTCGCCGCCACCACCACTACTACTGCTACTACTAATAATTATAATATTCATAATAAAAGTTGACCATCGCAAGTGAAGATAGTAACAGCGTCAGATATGCTGGGTATTCAAATGTGACCGCATATGACTGTACAGTTTGATCTATGCACGACAAAGTAGTAGTAGTAGCAATAGTAGTAGTAGTAGCAATAGTAGTAGTAGTAGTAGTAGAAGTAGCAATAGTAGTAGTAGTAGTAGTAGCAGCAGCAGTAGTAGCAGCAGCAGTAGTAGTAGTAGTAGTAGTAGTAGTAATAGCAACCGTAGTAGTAGTTGTAGTTATAAATACATGAGTAGTATCCACCCAATGTAGCAGTATAACTGCTCCTCTCTCTGGTCACTTCTTCTGTATAATAGTTTCATTCATTCTCTTATTTACGACCTGTCAGGACAAGCATTTATACAACGAGAAATCATTGAACTTATACCCATTTGACTTCTAAAACGCATACATCAGAGATATTATTCCCAGGGCTTCGTCAAGCGACCGCAATTTGGGAGAACATTTTATCTGTGGCCCTGATATTTTCCATAAATTAACAGTCATCTCATCCTTGTCGTTGTCTGCGGCAGATCGAGTTGCTAGTTATGCTCACAATCGATTTCCCATGTTGCGTCTCCACGAGACTGCTTCTTTTTGACCTTCCCACTCTTCTCATGTTTTTGTTTGTTATGGAATTAACCTACTTTTGAGTAAGGTAGACATTTTCAACCACAAAGTTATTTTTAGTAATATGAGAGCGTGAACCATAAAAAAATATTCGGACTTCAGGCCTAAACTTTTCTTCAGCTATAAACAGCTCCATCCCTTAAAGGGTTGCAAACCTAGCAGTTATTTTTTAGCGTGCATCACATTACATACAATGACAGTTCCAGCGGAGTGCTTAATCTGCTGATACATCTGGTAATCAGATTTCAACCATCTGCCCTGAAGTGTAGGATAATGTTTCGGTGTTATTAAATCGGATTCCTTAGTGAGGAAAGAATAAGTCAATTTCACTTGACCTACATCGAATTATTTCTATTGGAATATAAAGCAACAACCGATGATCCTCATTGATTCCTAATTTCTTCTTCATCGACATTCATCTTGAAAAGGACGTTGTGTCGTGGTTTATAACGAGGATGCAATATATGCGCCTTTTGGTCCAACACATCCGACTTTTTTAGGACTGAGTTTGCCTTCCAACTGCGATCCCTATACCTTAACCAGATTACATTCGAGTAGCTTTTTTTCAGGACTACCGCGTGGAGGCAGAATAGGGTCTTGCTTAGCTGTGGTTCGCTGTCACCTGATGCAAGCAGTCAGCTATAGGTTGCTGGATTCTACCGGTTCATCCACTGCTGCATTTTGGTCCCTGATTTGTAATTGAAGACTTCTTGAGCTCGACACACGAAACTCCAACTGTCCTAGTTTAACTACAACCATTACCACCAGATGTTATTCCAACTCGTCACATTTGTCTTCACTGTGGATTTCAGTTTCATTATGAGGGTGTGTCCTGTTTATTTCCACTACATATCACACATTTTCATATGTATTTGCAAACCTTAAACTGTACCTAATGAGAACCATGCATGGGACTTGCAATTACATAAAGTTAATACATGCTTTAGCGCAAGCATTTTCCAGGAGGCAATCCTTAATCTCACCGGGGCACGACCGTAATGGAGATATGTGTCCTCGTATCATTCTCAGTTTTTCACATAACGAATCACACGTGAATGCTTATGTGGATATTACATTTGTAGGAAGCTTGGTGCCAAACACGTTATTCTTGCATCAGTGGATGTTTGTGATAATTGTTTTATATTTTTCGTTTTCCTCATTCGCCATCAGATACTCACATCAATAGCTTCAAGAAACTAATGGATGCTTTCATTAGGTGGATTGTTTCGTTCACCATCAGACACTCACATCAATATTTTCAACAAAGTCATATCCGTGACTGTTTTTATCATTGCAGATTGTGTCGTTCGTCCTCAGACACCCACATCAATGGCTCCAACAAAGTTATGCCCATGACTGCCTTTATGAGAGGGTTATGTTGTAGGACATCAGACACACCCACATTAATGACTCCAACAAAATTATGCCTTGTGGCTGTCTTTATAAGGCGGGTTGCAATTGCACTATGTTCTGCGTCCTAGTGTCATGTACGTTCATCTTCAGCATGCATTTATTTAGTACTGCGTCCCTAGACTTTGACAGTCCCCAACCTACCTGAAAGATAGCAATTATTTGTTTCCAGGATTGTGTGAACAAGGAAAGCTGGACTTAACTAATTGCTAGAAATGATGACGCTGTTATCCAGATGTCCAACTGCACTTAGTGACACTTTACGTGTTTGGTAGAGATCAGTGGAACATACAGGGGACGACGTGGGCTAGTGTTTAAGTGACATGGCTCACAAGTCGAAGGTGCTGGGTTCGCTCCTCATCACAACACCAGCCGTTACCCTGGGGTAGCAAACCCTTAGGAAACCCTGCAGGTGGAAGTAGACCCTTACATAAAATGCATGCCGAAGTCGGATGCACTGGTCCGACAGGCGCAAAATACAAACAGAATGCATCGCACACCGTATTGGGGGATATAGAAATAAGGTGAATGCAAAAAAAAAAGAATTTAAAAAGTGGATTAGTCAACTATAGGGATCAGTGGATCATACTACTTTTCTATCGACGAAAAGTGATCTGCATAAACTAACGGACTAAATAAAAGGTAAATCAAAGACTAGCAGAGGAAACGAAGATATAAGACATGATTCAGAAGCGAATCAGATCAGGGGCCATCTCGGTGCTCGACCGAATGGCATATAACACAAGTGAAGAATGGATCCGGATTTATAACATTGATGCAGCTAAACAACAAGAGATAGGAAGGAATAATAAGACACACAAGTGGACTGGACGTTACATCCTGAGAGACACCAGATGTACAGAAAAGTAGGCGTTATGGTATGTGCACACACGAAGGTCACGGGAGCTAAACATATGACTGATTTAGGCCTTAGAAAAATAAGAAAGGTAAATGTAAGGGAAGTTAATTTTATTTAAAAAAATAATGTCAGCAGAAAAGGTAGTGAAAAAAATTTTATGTCGATGAAAAAAAGGACCAAGGTAACAGCGAAGTTATGGCAGACAATTGTAACAACCAATGCAGATTACAATCTTAGACCACTTTTCCCAATCTTATGCTTCTGTCGGATATAGGAGAACTGTAGAATATATGTGCTATACTTCATGCTGCTTGATATGTTCTATGGCTGATTCTGCTCGACTCCACTCATTAGTGAAGGCTAAGAATGGTTGTATTTCCGATTAGTACTGTAAGCGAGGCTTACAAAGGAGGATGACATGCAAGAATGTATGGATCGGTTTGCCACAGCTTGTGAAAACTTGGCCTCACCATCTCTATTACAAAATCAGAGGTTTTACGTCAACTGGCTCTAGATATTACCTATTCAGAGCCTTCAATCAAGGTACACGACCACTGTTTAAAAAATGTTAACAGATTCACGTACCATGGCAGTACTCTCTCTGAAGTTATTCACACACATGATGAGAGGAACTCAAGAATAGCTAGGGCAAGTACGCATTTGTTAAACTTCATACTAAAGGGTGGGACAGGCGAGGGATCAGGACTCAAACAAAAAATAAAGGTCTACGCTGCAATTGTTCTACCTATCCTCTTATATGCAAGTGAGACCTGGGCCGTCTGTAGTCGTCATGTCGGGAAATTAAACCACTTCTACATGCACTGCATGCGGAAACTAGTGAAGATTAAATGGCAGGCCAGGGGGACGGCGTGGCCTAGTGGTTAAGTGGCACGGCTCACAACCAGAAGGTGCTGGGTTCGATCCCCATCACAGCACCGGCCGTTACCCCGGGGAAGCAAACCCTTAGAAAATGCAGGAGGAAGCAGACCCTTACATAAAATGCATGCTGAAGTCGGATGCACTGGGCCGACAGGCGCAAAATAAAAACCACAGTGTAACGCACACACGCCTTGGGAAATAGATAAATAAGGCGAACGCCAAAAAAAAAAAAAAAAAAAAAAAAAAAAACAAACAATGGCAGGCCACGAGAAGCTGTGTGGAAGTGTACATAGCTTTGAGTCGACTGCTGCCTTTGTTAGAATCATTGAAGTTGAGGTCTGAAGGCGAACGAAGAAGAAGAAGATGGCAGGACATGGTGCCAAATATAGATGTGTGAGCCTGATCGGACATGTCCAGTATACACACCATGGTATGTAAGCACAGCTGAGATAAGTTGGCCATGTGATACAGATGTCGGAATAAAATCTACCAGAAGAGCTGTTCTACGGTGAACTCCAAAATGACAAGAGAGCAAGCGGTGGGCAGCGAAAAGGTACAAGGACACACTTAAGAGATCGCTGATCCAGTGCCACATTAACCATGATGACTGGAAAAGAATCAATATCAATCGTACAGACAGGCGTAGCACTATTGCTGATGATGTTCAGAGACGTGAGGTATCACGAATAGATGAGGCTATCCAGAAACAATCGCTCCGCAAGTCAGCTCACAGCAACCCTTCTTCAACCCCGGTGGAAGGAATTGTATTATTTCCCTGCACAAAGTGCAACAGCCAATTCAAGGCTCAGATTTACTTATTTAGCCATCTTCTAACTCATGCGAACAGTGACTGCTGCTATATATTCATCAATTCATATGCCAGTTTATCGTGTAAATCATTTTTTATCTATCAATACATTTATCAACCCACATATTAGTTAAACCATTTTACTTTTAAACTATTATTCTATCGTGCCAATCACCTTTTATCTGAAAATACATTCATCACTAAACCTATCATTTCAACCATCTTTCTATTCAACTATCCTTGCCATTCATCATCTAGCAATATCGACACCAATCCACGCATAGGTTTAGCAATGTATACATTTAACGACCAGCATATTTCAATACCATGAATGAATATTGTGCAACAAAATCTTGACGTTGGAACTGAGAAAGAGCGTCCTTGAATGCTACGTGGAACCAGTACTGAAATATGGCAGTGAATCATGGACAATTAGCATACACGCGCTTAGATCTTTGGAAGCAACGAAATGTGGTTTTACAGAAGAATGCTGCGGATTCCATGGACTTCAACGAAGACTTATGATGCAATCCTCGAGGAGGCCCAAACATAGACAACGTATTGCAAGGATCAGAACAAGACAATCATCCTTTTGGGGGCATGTTATGAGAAGATGGCATGTGGGGTTGGAGCGCGTTGTGAGAACGGGAAAGATAGCGCGAAGGAGAGTCAGAGGAAAGTCGAGAGAGAAGATGCTGGACAGCCTGAGAGACAGATGAAGGTCGAGAGAGAAGATGCTGGACAGCCTGAGAGACAGAGGAAGGTCGAGAGAGTAGATGCTGGACAGCCTGAGAGACAGAGGAAGGTCGAGAGAGAAGATGCTGGACAGCCTGAGAGACAGAGGAAGGTCGAGAGAGAAGATGCTGGACAGCCTGAGAGACAGAGGAAGGTCGAGAGAGAAGATGCTGGACAGCCTGAGAGACAGAGGAAGGTCGAGAGAGAAGATGCTGGACAGCCTGAGAGAATGGCATGGGCGACAATCGACAACAGCGTTGGTAAACAACACACGTGATATAAATGGATGAAGGTCCATGATCGCCAACGCCAACCGGCAGGGCACCTGATGATGACGATGTCACTTCCTTCATTATTTATATTATTAATTTATCTGCCTTCACAGACTAACCAAGAAGTATTGCTCAACTGAATATTCCGATTTTAGAACAATGAGCCAGTTCAGTGACATTATTAAGGTGCTGCTCACAATTATACAGAATTGAATATTGCGTAGAGTTGAAGAAGTGTCAGGTGAACAATTTGGATTTCATCATAAGATTGGAATAGGAAGAGCAATAATACGTACAAGGACAACAGCATACGATGCTTACTGTGGAGCTTAGCATCCTAAGACAGCCAGGATAACCATGCCCACCTTCTTCATTACGCCTCTGGGTGTAAGAAGGGCCACTGTTACCCTCTACCAAAAACGTCATCAACTCATCACAAGCAGTTTCGAACAACAACAAGAACCACCACCACAGCAACAACGACGACGACGACGACGGGGCCTGCAGCATCATCAACAACAACAAGAACCACAACCACAGCAACAACGACGACGACGACGACGGGGCCTGCAGCATCATCAACAACAACAAGAACCACAACCACAGCAACAACGACGACGACGACGACGGGGCCTGCAGCATCATCAACAACAACAAGAACCACAACCACAGCAACAACGACGACGACGACGACGGGGCCTGCAGCATCATCAACAACAACAAGAACCACAACCACAGCAACAACGACGACGACAGGCGCCAGCAGCAGCATCAACAACAACAAGAACCACAACCACAGCAACAACGACGACGACAGGCGCCCGCAGCAGCATCAACAACAACAATAACCACAACAACAACGACGATGGCGCCAGCAGCAGCATCATCAACAGCAACAACAACAAGAACCACAACCACAGCAATAACGACGACGATGAAGGCGCTAGCAGCAGCATCATCAACAGCAACAACAACAAAAACCACAACCACAGCAACAACGACAACGGGGCCAGCAGCAGCATCATCAACAACAACAACAACAACAAGAACCACAGCAACAACGACAACGACGACGGCACCAGCAGCAGCATCATCAACAACAACAACCACAGCAACAACGACGACGACCCCAGCAGCACCACCACCACCAACAACAACAATCTCTATAATTACAACATTCTGTACCCACGACCATTTATCATCTCGTTACTGGCAGGATCTTCTTCTTCTTCTTCTTCTTCTTACGCTGTCAGACGTCAACCTGTATTTTTTAGAAAAAAGCAGCGGTCATCCTGAAGCAATCGACACTGCCATATAGCTTGTCTAGTGTTGTCACTGGTGATGGCCACATCTGCATTCTCTGATCCTCGTATGTCGGGCAGTTTTGCAGCAAATGTTCAGCGGTCATTTTCCCGGTACCGCACGAGCATTCGTCAGTGCCACCTATCTTCAATTTATTGAATAGGTGGAACCTCAGTCTATTGTGGCCTGTGCGAAGTCTGAAGACCACGACCTGCTCTCTTCTGTTCAACTGGTAATAGGCATCGTTTTTTGTGTAGCTAGGATGTTCTGTTTCCCATTTGGTCATGTATCTAGCTCTAACAAGCCTTTTTGACTCTTCGTAGGTCACACTAGTGTCTGGTTGTGGTAGTGTTGCACCTTCTTTTGCCAGTCAGTCTGCCTTCTCGTTGCCTTGGATGTTACAGTGGGATGGAACCCAATTTACCACTACTCTTTTTTGGAGCGGACTGCTGGCATAGTTGACAGAGTACTGCTCTTAAATCATTAAGTTCAGTATTTATTTGGCTTTTTAGTGCTGGACACGACGTTCGATTAATATTGAAGTCGACTTTTGAGTGGAGACAACACTTGAATTGAACTGAACATCGAACAATCAATTTATACATCATCATTTCGATCTAATCATCATTTCGTCTGTCCAAACGTCGGTATAATCTAACTATCTACTAAACCAATTAGCTGTATCTCAATATTTTAACCTAAGTAATTAACACTCATCTACCATTCATCTATCATTGAATCTATCATCTACCATTAAACTTTCAATGAATCTATCCATTCATCCATCAATCCATTGCTACAGAGCTCCTTACGCAATGGCCTCCACCATATCCAAGCCCATCTCCACAGCACAATGGGCATGGTCTCTTCTGGGCTCCGGCATGCCGCTAACGCAGTAGTAACAGTCTCCCAGAAGCTTGATCCGGAGACAGTGGTTTTCTCCGGCAAGGGTGTCAAACCGTGCATACAGCTCGTTCAGCAGCTGGACCAGCTCCTGCGCAGTGCATGTAGACGATAGCGCTGTAAATCCACAGATGTCGGCGAAGAGGATGCTGCAAACACAAACAAAACAGTAATATTAATAAAGGTGTTGATACTTTTCTCAGTGAGATTATGGTGATAAGACGTACTCAGCTGGGGAAGAAGGTGTTGATACTTTAGTCGATGAGATTATGGTGATAAGAAGTAGTCAGCTGGGGAAGAAGGTGTTGATACTTTTCTCAGTGAGATTATGGTTATGAATAAGAAGTAGTCAGTAAGCTGAGAAAAAAGATGTTGACACATTTCTCGGTGAGATTATGGTGATAAGAATAAGTCAGCTGGGGAAGAAGGTGTTAATACTTTTCTCGATGAGATTATTGTGATGAATAAGAAGTAGTCAGTAAGCTGAGAAAAAGATGTTGACACTTTTCTCAGTGAGATTATGGTGATAAGAAGTAGTCAGATGGGGAAAAATCAACACTATTATTTTTACTGGAGGAAAGGGGTCGGGGCGTTTAGGGAAAAAGGTTAGGCGATCTCATCTCAAGAAACGAATGAAAAGGCATGCAACAGGTGGGTGTTCGAAACCTGCAACTGGGGCCTAAAACAGCAGTGATTTAGCTGACAGCAGCCAGCGACTAAAAAAGTTAATTAGTTACTTGCCCATCGCAAGCGTAGATGGCGACTGCATTAGGCATGTTTATTCATTATGTGACTGCATATGACTGTACAGTCCGATCTGAGCGTGTCAAATTCTACCGCACGTAGGGCATACGTAGACGTGCTTCAAATGCTATCCTCTTGTCGTGTTTCACATTAAAAAGAGCAGGAAGAGAGAGTTTCATCCAACCATCAACAATACAAGTACATTCACACTGGAACATCTCCCGCTAACATTGTCCTGACCATTTTCCGAACATTTTCTACCGGTTGTTTTGATGTTTAGTCTACTTTATCAACAAATGAAAACTTGCAAGAATGTCCTGTAATAAAATAATTGGGTCGATAGCTGACAGCTTGCGTCAGGGTCAGTGAAACATAGCTGGCAGCTTGCGTCAGGGTCAGTGAAACATAGCTGGCAGCTTGCGTCAGGGTCAGTGAAACATAGCTGGCAGCTTGCGTCAGGGTCAGTGAAACATAGCTGGCAGCTTGCGTCAGGGTCAGTGAAACATAGCTGGCAGCTTGCGTCAGGGTCAGTGAAACATAGCTGGCAGCTTGCGTCAGGGTCAGTGAAACATAGCTGGCAGCTTGCGTCAGGGTCAGTGAAACATAGCTGGCAGCTTGCGTCAGGGTCAGTGAAACATAGCTGGCAGCTTGCGTCAGGGTTAGTGAAACATAACTGGCAGCTTGCGTCAGGGTCAGTGAAACATAGCTGGCAGCTTGCGTCAGGGTCAGTGATACATATCTGGCAGCTTACGTCAGGGTCAGTGAAACATAGCTGGCAGCTTGCGTCAGGGTCAGTGAAACATAGCTGGCAGCTTGCGTCAGGGTCAGTGAAACATAGCTGGCAGCTTGCGTCAGGGTCAGTGAAACATAGCTGGCAGCTTGCGTCAGGGCAAGCGAACCACATATGACCGAGACCCAATTCCGGCTGCAATTGGCGGCATTAGACACAGACTGGAATCATGAAGTATTGATAAGAGATTAAGTATCCAGTGAAGGAAAACCCGGATCCAAATATGCCGTGCTGAAATCGGATGAGTCGGGCGAAAGGCGAAGACGTCACAGCCTAGTTGTAAACTACAACATACCGTCACAAACGTCCTTTTCAGAGCAAAAGTTGAAGAAGAAGAAGAAGTCCGCAACTTTCAAGCTACCTCGGTTCTCAAAGGACGTGAAATAGGAGTGCCTAGCCATATCGGTGGATGATTAGCTCCATGTGTACGCAAAAGAAACATTGTCAGTTAAAAATATAAAACAGCAGTCTGTTGGCAGTTGTTCGGTGGAAAAAATGTCTACCCAGGCCTAGTAAGCAGGAAGTAAAGAGAGCAAAAAGAACATACTATTCATAGCCTTCAGCTACCTGACAGCAGGCGTACACCTCCCAGTTTGTGTATTAGAATTCCAAATATTCCGAGTAAGTTTCATTACGATGTGTTTCACAATGCTGTGTTTCGCCGAGGAGTTGTATATTGCTCATGAATAAAGGCAATATTGTGCCTGGTAATTTTCAGGCTATTTCGTCCCTGGTTGAAGGATGCGAAGGCTATCGTTAGTGGTAACGTGCTTACATCATCTAAAATCCTCGGTATGCACCTGGTTTACATCAGCCTAGTCGACAAGGTGGGATTTGACACCTCGTGACGGTGATCCTAATGAAAAAGTCTAACATTACAGTATAGCGAGTAGGACCCAGGTCAACTTTGTAAGCAGAACCACATCAACCCTGCTACAAGAGAAACAGCGTAGAGAGTAACGAACTCATGATGGCTGTATGCGACAACAATAAACACTGATGATGTTGTTTGCGAGTGCCCGCATTGAGTTGGTTACTCTTGTGTGCGCCCTGAAAAGGACGTTAAGTGGCGGGTTGCAGTAGCTTTCCTCACATCCTGAGCGTGCTAATGCAGGTGAACCAGGGTCCTCTAGGCGGTTGTGTTATTCTTGGCTTCATCTGCGTGTCGCTAACTAATACCGGGATCACGTCGATTCATAACCTTGTTAGGCTGCCATGAAAAGTCCGTTTCCGAGAAGGGCTACGAGGAAACCAAGGTGAGGGTCTTGTCAAGTATGTTTTGTCTGAACCTAACATGTCCTTCTTCTTCTTCTTCTTCTTCGTTCGTTCTCAATCTCCCACTACCAAACCCTGAAAGGGCTTAAGTAGCAGAATATAGTCCAGAGAACAGAATGCGTTGTGTCGTAGTTTACAGCTTGGCTGCGATATTTGCACCTTTCGGACCAACACATCCGACTTCAACATTCATTTTTTTTAGTACCGGGTTAGCATTCCCTCTTCGATCCCTTCTCCTTAGCCAGTCTACCCTGCTGCAGCCTGTTATCCAGGATCACCACGTGGAGGTGTAGATGGGTCTTGGCAGCTATGGTTCGCTGGCCCTGACGCTTAGCATGTCCGATCAGTATGTTTTGCCTGAACCTAATATGTCTGATCAGTATGTTTTGCCTGAACCTGACTAACATGTCCGATAGGTATGTTTTGCCTGAACCTGACATGTCCGATCAGTATGTTTTGCCTGAACCTGACTAACATGTCTGATCAGTATATTTTGCCTGCCAGTTAGTCTTCCTTCCCAATAATCCCTGATAGAAAACAAAACCCAGCTGCATCTTATTGGCGATCGACCCAAGGCTATAGATTAAAATACATGTTTGCTCTAGACTAAAAGTAATGTATCCTTCAGAATAAGAGTCGTGTATGGTCAAAACAAAAATACATGTATGATCCGGACTAAGAGACATTTATGATCCAGACTAAGATACATGTATGCTCCAGACTAAGAGACATATGCTTCAAAGTAAGAGACAAGTATGCTTCAGACTAAGAGACATGAATGCTTAAGAAAATGAGACAAGTATGCTTCAGGCTAAGAGACATGTATACTCCAGACTAAGAGGCTTCTATGCCCCAAAGACAAGTATGATTCAGTCTAAGAGAGATACATTCGTCAGGCTTTGAGACATTATGCTTAAGGCTAAGAGACATGTATACTCCAGACTGAAATACGTGTGTGTTTCAGACTTGCAGACATATATGCTCCAGACAACAACACAAATGCATGTATGCTCCTAACTAAGAGACATTTATGAACCAAAATAAGAGACATGCATGATCCAGACTAAGAGACATTTATGATCCGAACTTAGAAACATGCATGCTTCAGACTAAGAGACATTAATGCTTCAGACTAAGAGACGTGTATGCTTCAGACTAAGATACATGTATAATCCAAACTAAGAGACACGCATACTTCAGACTAAGAGAAATGGATGCTTCAGCCTAAGAGAAATGTACTCTAACTGTTTACTAGGCCTTCTAGATCTCGAAGTAGTCAGTGAGCAATTGAGAGTAAAGCAATAATATAGATGGAAACAATGACATATAGAGGAACTTATTAACAGGCACAATAACGACATACTGTCCATTAGAGCAGCGTCCGACTATATTGGTATCTTCTAGTCTTGTGACCGATCAATATGTAAACACTACTTTTGTTGACCTGACCAAGGCATTTGCCACTGTCAACAGGGAAGGAACTCTCGAAAATCGTGGCAAAATTTGGTTGCCCCAGAAAATTCATCACGGTTATGCGCCTGTTTCATGAGGTCATGTCGGCTGGTGTACTGGATGATTCATAGTGAACTGTCTGCAACCTTTCGTCACAAATGGAGTCAAACAGGGCTATATGCTGGCCCCAACGCTCTGCAGGGTGGCATTTGCTTTTCGATGCTACACATAGCTGTGCTATTGGCGTACATATCAGAAACAATCCGAAACGCCTAGAGTCCCTTACTAAGGTCAAAGGAGGAACCACCCTAGATCTACCTGTTTTCTGATGAATGCGCCATTAACACCTGTTTAGAACAGGATATGCAGACCACCATGGATGAGTTTTCAGCTGCGTGCACTAGCTTTGGTTTTAAAAAAAACAGACATACACACTCTCTCTCTCTCTCACACACACACACACGCACACATAAACACACACAGACATATACAAATAGAAATAATTAAAATCCTGAGCTAATTTTAAACAAAGTAGGATTTTTGTTTTGTATAGTTAAAGATATGTTGTTATGGATTGTACTGGCGAAGTCACGGCGCTTTCAACCTCAGACTGTAGTCTTTTAGTTTATATCAGGACATATTAGCCCGTGAATGGATGTGTGTGTGTGTATCTCCTATAGCAGTTTTGCAGTACTGTAGTTATACCTTTATATACGTGAAGAAATGACCATACCGTAAACATTCCCCGACTAGCCCAGTCAAAATGAACATGAAGTGACTTCCAATAGGGTATGTTATGATTACAAGCCAAAATTTCACTCCATGTACGCACCTATACCACGCGCACTTCCATCAAAGCAGACTAGCTGTACTTACGTAACTTATTAGCTGAGGGAGGGCAAATAGAGGGCAAAAAGGGGGGTGGGGTGTGAAAGGAGTCGATTTACGAGTGTCCATTACTTTATTTACGTGTTTATGTTTTCCGAGTGCATAAACACTACTCTAGATGCTCGTTCTCGCTATTAGCCTGTAGGAAGCTGTATGGCACTGTCCACATTTAAGCTCATTGACTCTGTTTGAGCGAACTGGATTGTGGGAGATTGGACCAACAGTAGGTCGTAATTTGAATATTGGAGTGTTTTTAGTATGTACAAGAACATCAGGAAGAATAAAAAAAAATCTTTTGCGCAATAAAAATAGGTCTCTATCTACTCTACCCAGCTGCGAATGGACAATGGTCATGTTAAAGTTAAGAAATGCTAGGCCTCGAGGAAGAGATTTGGTCACTAAAAACTTCAATAAGCTGATACCACACGCAATGAAATCTCTACCACTTCATCCACTACGGCATTTAATGCTACAGGAATGTCTGAAGTTTTTTTTAGAAGCAATAATTAGACATGCAATATGATGAATCTTTACACTTAATGAACTCTAGCGATTGGTTAACTAAAGTTAAAACAGAAACGGTATTATGGTGTTGCGAGGACAGAACGATTGGGGGTGGGGTGGGATTTGAGAGAGAGAGAGAGAGAGAGAGAGAGAGAGAGAGAGAGAGAGAAGCGAGAGAGAGAGAGAAAAAGAAGAAAGTATGTAAATCGGGGGGTGGGGTGGGATTTGAGAGAGAGAGAGAGAGAGAGAGAGAGAGAGAGAGAGAGAGAGAGAGATATGAACGTTTGGACAGGAAAATCATATTTTATAATTGGCAATTAACAGAGTCCGCACGTGGAGCTTGGAACACCACCTAGCGGTAAGAACACTGAACAATCATTTATATACAATATCACTTGCTTACGATATTTATAATCTTGTTGACTCAGCCAAGCAAAGTCTTCAACGCTTCTGAATGCAAATGCCTACACCGACTCAATTCTAACAAGGATACTTAGTTCGGTATTATCGACATTTCTCTTACAGCGAATTCAGTAAACACAACTCCATAGCTCCTTCAGGTTTCCCAGTGTATTGGAACGGTGTACCAATATTTAACACCGTAAGTGTGTCAGGTCATTTGCTATATTGCTTTGGTGGTGTTTTATAAATCTTTTATTATTGTTTCTAATAACGTGTTATTTGTGCAGCCACGGACACTAGAATATAAAAAGTCTGCTTTTCTTCTTAGTATTCTGTTTCTTTTTATTTCTTGATCTCTTATACCAATTCATATGCCTGGGATCAACGACAGGCTCTCTCTAGACCAAGAAATATCTGTCGCATTGGCAAAGCTGCTGCTATATTAGCTCGTCTCACGCGTATTTGGAAAAACCAGAAACTGACAATTAAAACCAAGACCATGGTGTACAATGCATGTGTTGTCAGCATCCGTCTATATGGTAGCGAGACAGATACTTATGCCAAACAAGAGCACAGACCTTCCATGGTACAAATCAACTAAGGACAATTATGTGTGGAACTGGCAACATCATAATGTACAAGATATTGCTACAGAAACAACTACTGTAAACTAAAATCAGCGATGGCTCAGTGCTTGTATCTTCTTCTTTGGCGAAAGTCTTGAAAACTGTGTCGTAATTTAAAAGCGAGGCCGTGATATCTTTGCAATTCCGCTCGATACGCCGGTTTAAGCATGGCATTTTTTGAGAATGGGTTTGCCTTCCATCTTCGATCACCATCCTCTTAGGCTGCATGGTTACAGAATGTTTTCATGTCTGCTACAGAGGCGAAATAGGCTCCTGGTCAGGTATGATTTGCTAATACTGACTCCAACAGCCAGCAGTCAGTCGATGCCTGCTGTAAGCTCCTTAGCTGCCTCTTCGGTCTGAGTACTTCTATTTAAGTGGAAATGGGAAAATGGCGACCATATACACACATACATATATCCCGAGTGGTCTGTCGGGGTCTTTGAGAAAGACAACAATACCACCACTACCCCATAAAGAGCATGTCGTAAGAGGCGACCAACTGTGTGACATGGCGTACCAACGGCCATGGTTAGGTGGTTTGTTAAAAGCAGCATAGATGGCGATAAACATGCTGCAGGTCTACTTTGCTTTAGTGTTTGCGTCTATTAAGATAGACTAGAACATCGGTTAACCACCATTCGTGGCACTTCTCTCAATGCAGCTGAGTAATAAACTGCTCGAGCCTAAGCCGCTAAGCAGAAAAACCTTCTCCGGCTACATCCACACGTCAGAGTTGGGACCTGCACATGGGCATCCGCCCCCGTAGAATTATTGATCGACGAATACTAACTGTGGTAACTGTCACAAATTACATCGTGATAATCATCATATCAGTAGGGTACGGCGTGGGATAGTGGTTAAGTGACAACTCACAACCAGAAGGTGCTGAGTTCGCTCCCCAATCACAGCAACGGCCGTTACCCCGGGGAAGCAAACACTTAGCAAATGCACGACGAAGCAGCCCCTTACATAAAATGAATGACGAAGTCGATTGCACTGGTCCGACAGGCGCAAAAGAAAAACATAGTGCAACGCAAACCGCCCTGGGTAATAGAGAAATAAGGCGAACGCAAAAATAAAATCAAACCATTTCACTTATCAATTATGTAGTTGTAAAGCTCCAACTATCCTCTAAACGATATTTACAAATGTCTGATGTTGTCTCCATTGCTCTGAGTATAAAAGTGAAGACATTCGACCAAGCGCGGGTAACCGGCGGAATTAATTATGACTCTCTTAAGATAGCCAGATGCCTCTTCAGCTTAGTGATATGCAAACGCGTTGTTTCAGGGTAGGACATCTGATCGCACAGCACACGAGCAACATCTCCGGCGTAAATAAAAAAATTAGAGTGTTCAAAGCGTACATTTTCGAGTGCGGATCTTGGTGGTATTATAAAATGGCTCATTATCGAACTGTGGCTGAGAACTGCTAAGACTAAGACTGGACTGTGATATTTGTTCGCACACTGATGATCAATATCTTCGCCTTCCGATCGCTTTGCTGAATGTCCATCAACGAACTCGCTTCGGCGCCAGAGTGGTTCTGGTTTATAACAAAATAGGGTTACTGTTTCCTTCTGGGCGGCTAGGAAAGGTTGTGCATGAAGCTAGCAACCTCACAATGTAAAAATCATCACTGCTAAAACCGCACTACAAACAATTGAGTTGAGAATCTTTACAAGCTGGTTTTCTGTAAATTAAATGCCGTAATGTACTTATAGGTAAATAATAATTGCAGTGAGGTACTTATAGGTAAATAATAATAGCAGTGAGGTACGTATAGGTAAATAATAATAGCAGTGAGGTACGTATAGGTAAATAATAATAGCAGTGAGGTACGTATAGGTAAATAATAAAAATCACTGTTTATTGTCGTCGATGAGAACTTCCCGACATCGTCCTTGGCACATCAAATCCCGGGGTTGGTGACACACAGTGAAAATGAGAGCCATATAGTCCTGCTTACAGATGCTCTCGCCGTAGTCACAGCGCTAAAAAGCCAGAAAAACACTGAGCTTAATGACTTAAGAGCAGCACTCTGCAAACTGTGCCAGCAGTCCGCACCAAAAAGGGTAGTGGTACAGTGGGTCCCATCTCACTGCAACATCCAAGGCAACGAGGAGGCAGACAGACTGGCAAAAGAAGGTGCAAGACTACCACAAACAGATACCAGTATGACGTACGAAGAGTCAAAACGGCTTATCAAAGCCAGATACATGACCAAATGGGAAACCGAACATACTGGTTACACCAAAAACGATGCCTATTACCAGTTGAACCGAAGAGAGCAGGTCGTTGTCTTCAGACTTCGCACTGGCCACAACAGACTGAGGTACCACCTATTCAACAAATTGAAGATAGGGTGTACCGACGAATGCCCGTGCGGTACTGGTAAAATGACCGCTGAACATCTGCTGCAGAACTGCCCGACATACGAGGATCAGAGAGAGCAGATGTGGCCATTACCAGTGGAACTGCAAGACAAGCTCTATGGCAGTGGCGACAGCCTCAGGATGACCGCCGCTTTTTTCGAAAAAATAATGGTTACTGTCTGACTGCGTACGCAGAAGAAGAAGAAGAAATCCCGGGGTGTGTGCGTAGGCATGGGGCGGCTCAAGCCAATGTGGGAAAGAAGTGTGTGTTTTTTGGTGCATTACAAGGCACACATGATCAGCAGATGGTATCGATGATCTCGCTGTGCGTAATTTCCGATTCTCGTGTCTGATCTAGGCTGCCTGAACACGGTGGTCTTCGCTGACAGCTATACCCTCTCTGACTGCGCCTCTCCAGTCAGTTCGGTTTTATGCAAGGTCGTACCAAGTGGCGAGTCAGGTAGCCATCAAACGGCCACGAAAAATAACCAAATACGCTTATAAAATGGAATGTATTCACAGTGTTAGACGACACCAAGGTAGACATGTCCAAACGACCAACAGCACTGATCGCAAGGGAGCTGGCTAATTAGATTACGGGGCATTTGGCTAACTTAATAATGACATAGTGTAACAGTTCCCGCCGGAGCAAGGGGAGTTTAGGATGCCTGAACATGTTAAAGCCTAAAGCTACCTGAATGCATGTCAAGGTCACTCACCGTCTCAGCAAAGGAGAACAGAGTTGGGTTAAGGAATGTGGACAGATAGAAACTGACCACTGGCCTTCCGATTTTGGTAGGGGGAGATTGATTGACAGACGAAATTGGCAGCGGGGCTTGCTGCGAGAGAATGAGTGACAGGTGTGCAAAGTGTTTCGTTCCAATTGGGATTGAAGATGACCATACCTGAGATCGATTGGTCAAGCTCTGGCCTTGCTTGAGAATATATAACTCGAGACAAAGTTTAGCTCGGCAGGCTGGAGAGAGAGAGGCTGGATAGAGAGAGGCTGTATGGGGGAGAGTGAGAGAGAGACTGAATGTAGATAGTATGTTTAACTCACCGACTTTAGATAGAGGAGCGATTGATAGACGGTTGGACGAATGTTTAGTGATAGAACAGGATCGCTCAAATAGGTGTGTGAGTTTTGCATTAATGGATAATCTGAAAGTGTGTTTGTAAGCAAGGACACATTGTGAGCGAGCTATGTCGAGATCGCCCGCCTGGGGGGATTTCAGTGAGGAAGAGTATTTGATAAGGTGTGTTGAAGACGCAGTTAAGGCGATGTGTGTGTGATGTAATTGCAAGTCAATAGAACTGTTTTTTTTAGATAGTTGGGAATGCCATCAATAGCTAATGCTTACAATTCCCGTTTTAGTTGAATGTTTAGTTAAGATATGTATTATATTGTGTTTGTAATTTCTCTACTCATTCTATGATATGAGTATGATATAATAAATATGCCACCTGCTGTTTGATATGTCATTTACTGAGTATGGTCATGATGATGTGGATGAGTGTGAGAATGTTCTAAGTTCGATCACGGCCAGCAGAGGGTCTGCTACAATAGTTACTGCTGATCAGGCAGTCTTGCATCACTCTTGGTCTTATATGAACAGCTTTGCGAGCACTGCTAAAGACCTCTTTCTCTGACTGGGATATTGTGTGCCTTTAACGTGCTTTTTGCGCTTCGTGTTTTGCGTCGTGAAAGGCCTGGATATCTCCAACGTTCTCGTCAAATCAGCCCTAGTGTCACTCAGCGATGTCAAATGCTAGTGCCACTCAGCGATGCCCAGTACTAGTGCCACTCAGCGATGCCCAGTACTAGTGTCACTGAGCGATGTCCAGTACTAGTGCCACTCAGAGATGCCCAGTGCTAGTGCCACTCAGCGATGCCCAGTACTAGTGTCACTGAGCGATGCCCAGTACAAGTGCCACTCAGCGATGCCCAGTACTAGTGTCACTGAGCGATGGCCAGTACTAGTGTCACTGAGCGATGTCTAGTACTAGTGCCACTCAGCGATGCCCAGTACTAGTGTCACTGAGCGATGTCCAGTACTAGTGCCACTCAGAGATGCCCAGTGCTAGTGCCACTCAGCGATGCCCAGTACTAGTGTCACTGAGCGATGCCCAGTCCTAGTGCCACTGAGCGATGCCCAGTCCTAGTGCCACTGAGCGATACCCAGTACTAGTGTCACTCAGCGATGCCCAGTACTAGTGCCACTGAGCGATGCCCAGTGCTAGTGCCACTCAGAGATGCACAGTGCTAGTGCCACTCAGCGATGCCCAGTGCTAGTGCCACTCAGCGATGCCCAGTACTAGTGCCACTGAGCGATCCCCAGTAATAGTGCCACTCAGCGATGCCAAGTGCTAGTGCCACTCAGCGATGCCCAGTACTAGTGCCACTGAGCGATCCCCAGTACTAGTGCCACTCAGAGATGCCCAGTGCTAGTGCCACTCAGCGATGCCCAGTGCTAGTGCCACTCAGCGATGCCCAGTGCTAGTGCCACTCAGCGATGCCCAGAACTAGTGCCACTGTGCGATCCCCAGTACTAGTGCCACTGAGCGATGCCCAGTCCTAGTGTCACTGAGCGATGCCCAGTCCTAGTGTCACTGAGCGATGTCCAGTCCTAGTATCATTGAGCGATGCCCAGTCCTAGTGTCACTGAGCGATGCCCAGTCCTAGTGTCACTGAGCGATGCCCAGTCCTAGTGTCACTGAGCGATGCCCAGTCCTAGTGTCACTGAGCGATGCCCAGTCCTAGTGTCACTGAGCGATGCCCAGTCCTAGTGTCACTGAGCGATGCCCAGGTCTGTTCGATGCCGCTGTTTCCGAAGTGGAGCGTGAACAGCCTGTTCTCGAGTTCATTCAGGTAAATAAAGATGATGATTGTTATTATCGCCAGTGGAGAGTCAAGAATAGAGACACTCCATAATTGTTAGCATATTGGATAAAGTCGACTTGTTAGCAGTGTGCATGGAACACACAACCGCATCATGTTAAACAAACTGTTACAAGTACAAGCACCGCAAAAACGGACACCACATTTGAAAGACCCACGACATGATTCTATCAAGGTGTCAACTCATGATTCCCTCTATGCTTCGCACAGAACGAAACCACGGACAATAACAATGGTCACAACATAATAAAGACCAGACGAGCAAAGACAAGAACAAAATGGTCCAAGCCGCAAAAAGAAAAAAATGGGAAAACATAAAATAAAGTTGGAAAAAATGCCAGGAATCGTCTCCGCTCCTTCCCGATCTCGTTAGGTTCGATTTCCTGCCCGCAATGAAAAAATAAATGAAATTCGCCTTTATTTTTCTTATCATTTTTTAATCCTATGACCTGGAGCCGCGGTGAACAATTTATGATAAGTGAACGAATATGTAGAGTGCGTTACGCTGGAAGGCTATTTGAGCATTATTATAAAGACATGGGACCTTCAATGTTCTGTGTAATGACGTAGAAAATTACAGGAGAATTTGTTAATAGTTCGTATTTTTTTATAGTTAATAATGAACAGTAAACGCATGTGGTAAATAAAGTCTAAAGGAGTGGATAACACAATTTAAAACAAAGTGGACACATGATGTTGGGACATAAACATACAAATAGACAGACCAAGAGACTGACGTTTACTGACCGTATCAGAACTAGCAGGAGGTAGCAAGCACGTGATTGGAGCACGTTGGTTTCTGGGAAGGTTCAGTGTGTAACAGAGACGAGAATAGCACAACTGCATGATTGAGGACATTTAAAATAAGACGGATAACAGAGAAGTGCAACCCATTTGAGGTAGAACACATTGCAACTCTTAGCTTTGCAAAACACACGGCTCAAACAAGTCAAAAGAACGTTGAGTGTAGAGAAATTTCTTCTTGGTTTGAAATAAAGCTCTAGAAATAATATCCAAAAAATTATGCATGGATAAAAGAGAATAACTCGATTTCCTTGCAGTGGAAGAACAAAAAGGTTGGCATAAGAGGAAACCAAGAGAGAGAGAGAGAGAGAGAGAGAGAGAGAGAGAGAGAGAGAGAGAGAGAGAGCCAGAGAGAGATAGTTCTATAAAGAATACCCAACAAATAATGCAGGAATAAAAGCGTGAACACTCAGGGATCAGCAGAAGTTGAAGTAGAATCAGATAAAGAAGTAGAAGAAGTAGAGGAAGAAAAAGAGGAATAGTTGTTTAAATTAGATGTTCCCCACCGTTGTGTAGCATGGGACGACGATGTGCGTGGCCATATTTGTTCTTCCATTTCTTTCCTTTCTACGATGCCCAATGTTGCTGCTAAATCTGATTGTTTCTGAGTCTTTACTTTCTGGACACATTTTATCTGCTAGTGTATGTGCTTTGGCTTTTACACCACTGAGGGTACTGAAGAAGGCTGATCATGATTCTCCTTGCTGTATTGCAATGTACGCCTTCCAAGTAAGCTTACACCTATAGGGATCACACTGTACATTTACCAATAAATAATGCGTAGCAAAGTTGAACATGTGCTATTGCCTAGGTTTCTATTAAAACAACAAAAACAACAAAAACAACACATTCTTGGGACAAATTTCTAAAATAATTATCAAGATTAATCTGTACAAACAGAAACTGGTGCTGGAAAATCCAGTTCGAGTGAAGGCTAGTGTAAATCAGTCTCCCATTGCTAACACCACACATATAATTCGTTTTCCAATTGATGTGGTCTATCTGAGATAGCTAGAGAGAGAGAGAGAGAGAGGGGGGGGGGGCGAGAGTCTGCTAGGATTTATACGATTAGGGAATAACAGTCGATTGTCCATGTTGCCTCAACGCTGTGTATAGGTCATGTTTTAATATACCATGATTCAGAAAACAAATAAATCTGGGATTCTTGAATTTGAATCAATGTCTGTTGAGAATGAGATCGAGGTACACGTTCTGTCTCATAGAAACAACAAACCATCATAATGTTCAATTAGAGATCACCACAACAAACCATCAATATATTCAATTAGAGAGTATCGCAACAAACCATCATTATGTTCAGTTAGAGAGCACCACAACAAACCATCATTATGTTCAGTTAGAGAGCAGCACAACAAACCCTCATTATGTTCAGTTAGAGAGCAGCACAACAAACCCTCATTATGTTCAGTTATGGAGTTTTTCTACCACGCAACCCTTGATCATACAGAAGCTGACATAATGATTCAAGAAATAGAGAGAGTTACAAAGAACATTCCAAATAATAAGTCACCAGACATGAACGGCATAACAACGGATGCGATTTATGCATGTGGGGAAACAGGGTTGCTCTGGCTACAGAGACTCTTTACAAAGAAAGGCGTGGAAAGACAAACGTTTACCAAACGACTGACATTAGCTATACTTGTGCCAATGTGGAAAAAAAAAGTGCGACACAAAGAACTGTGACATGTACAGAGGCATATAGCTACTTAGCCACACTTGTAACATAATGCAAAGATCCTCGAGCATAGAAGACCTATTTTTGAACTTTAATTATCCCGAGCTCAATTTTAATTCCGCCGAGTTTGGGTTACACGAACGCTTTATTCACGTTAAAACAACTAAACGAAAGATCAATAGGATACAACGAAAATCGATGTATTGTTTTCATTGATCAGGAAAAAATGTTTGATAGGGTAGACATGATTCAACTTTGGAAGATACTGGAAGATTATGATGTACAAGGCCAGCTTCTTGATAATGTCAGAGCACTGTATCGTTCGAGTAAAAACGTCCTCAGGACGACTGATGGTGTCACAGATGCTTTTTCTGCCGAAGACGGATGTGTCGGACCGAAAGGTGCAAATATCGCAGTCAAGCTGTAATCTAGCAACACAGCATATTATGTTATTCGGACTACATCCTGCTACTTGCAAAGTTCTTTTCAGGGCTTGGTGGGCGGAGATTTAGAATGAACGGAGAAGAAGAAAAAGACATGCTTTTGAAATCACTACCGGCGTGAGACAAAGGTGCGTGCGTTCTCCTCTGCTGTTTAACATCTACATGGACAAAATCGAACCATGGACCAGTTAAATTGAGACATCTGACGCAGAACGTACCTCAATATACGATTTACTCTTTGCAGATAATCAGTCGCGGCTGTTCGACGATGAAAATAAACTGCAAGATCACAAGAACGTGCTTGCGACTACCTGGGCTAAATACAATGTGCGAATTAACGAGAAGGAAACGGAAACTATGATGATCAGTAGAACACCTGGGCCACTTAACATAAGTGAAAATGATATTGCTCTTCAACAGACCCACGAGTTCAAGTATTTGGGCAGTATTTTTTTGGCAGACGGCAGAATCGAATGGGAAATTGAGACTATGTGTCAGAAAGCATCTGCGGTTACTTTTCAGCTGTCACCACTAATAAGGCCCCCGAGCTTTAGTTTGGCAACAAATCAACAGCTGATAAACAGTATATTTATGCCGACTCTGTGCTACCAGTATCATACATGGCCTCTGTCCAGGGCGCGTGAAAGAATAATTTCAACGTGTGAAATGAAGTGTTTGTGGAAGGTCATTAGTGTTACCAGGAAAGACAGATTGCAAAGATCACTAATGTGGAACTGTTGGACAAAGACGGGTAGATAACACTGGGACAGGAGGTCGACACCGTGCTGGATAGAACACGCATTAATGAAAATAGTTGACAATATTACAAGGTAGTATCTGTTTTAGAAACCTTTGGGTCGGAGAAATTAAAAGGTGAGCGAAACATACATGGAGAAGAGAGAGTGAGGGGTGAGAGAGGGGGCAGAGCTTGAGACATGCATGAAGTTGATAAGATGTGGAGAAAACTAGAAAGGGTGGACCAGGACAAGAGGACGTGACGTTCATTCAATGTGGCTGTACTCCAGGGAACTGTGAGGTTTGAATTAATTGAAAATTCATCAAGCTATGCAGGCTATTAGACTGTGAAAGCATAATTAAAGTAAGAATACTAAAAGTAATTAGGGTTGCAGTGCTAAAAGACAGCCTTTCAGAATAATGCGGAAGTATGAAACCATCTTGGATGAGAAAAAAATATTATCAGGAAATTTCTGAGACAAGAGTTGTTAACGATGGACACTTGACAACCTTAGATGAGGTCTCATCAGTTATGGCGCAATCGAGAATGGTGCTAGCTTGACCTTTTCAGTTTCATTTGAAATATTGAGCTTTAACTATCACACGCAACCATTTTCTATTTTGGGGCGTGTTCTAAAGTTGTGCTATGAGGTTTCAGTCGCTATGGCATCTTCTAACATGTTTATCAACAGGTACTCTTAGGCCTGCACGCGCTTCTCTTGTGGTGTGGGTTCAAGTCTAACCATGTCTGTTGTAATGTTGGGTGGCTGTTCCTCTTAACTAGTATGTAAGTAAGTAGCATGTCCTTCGCAGAACGTTGCTTGTTATAACGGCAACCTATTTCGCTGTTATAAGTTTTTTGGCAAGTGTGCAGTATGGTTACCATTACTTTCCGTACGTAAGGGAGCAATCGTCCAGAAAAAAACCAGTGTCTGCAAAACTGAACACGGTGGGAATCAACCCTGTGCGTTTGGGACTGTGAGAACCAATCGAATTTCACCCCTAGACCAATCAGGATCCGTTTATCTTAACTACAAAGCATATATACACACATTCACACACACATTCACACACACACACACACACACAGACAGACACAGACACACACACACAGACAGACAGACAGACACAGACACACACACACACACATACATATATATATATATATTAAGACGGTGCTTATTACACTTGATGAAAACAGCTATGTGTGGGGCTGATGGATAATACAGGTCGCTTGTCAATGCAGTCGACACGCTGCATGCAGGATAGGTTTATATTGTCTATCCAATGAGAAACAAAAAACATATGCCGTACTGAGGTTTTGAACACGTGACGCCTTGGACTGACAACAAGACCAGCAGCTTCTTTCGATCCAGCAGCACCTCCTCGTCTTGATGACCGTGTTTATCGATTGTTGTGTTGTTTTCTTCCAAATTTTGTTATTGTGTTTGACAATCTAATCAGAAGTATGCAAAGAGGACATCTGTTAGTAAGGGAGACACAGCCGAAAACCAAGAAAGCAGACCCAACGTATGAACTGTTGCTGAACACCTAAAACGAGTTATGTTCTGCTCACTCACTGCATCTTTAATAGCTGTCTTGAAACTTCCAAGTTTAAGAGACGAAACAGCAACGACAAAATCCCATTAGCAAAATGAGAATTCTAGAGTATGCAAATAACATCGATCTGGTTCAGTGGAACTAAAGTGGAGGTTAAATACATTTTAAAGAAAAGGTGCGAAGTCGCAGGAAACCTTTGGTATATACATTAAGCAGAAACCGTTTTGATAAGCAGACCAGACACACACACACAGATACACACACACACACACACAACACAACACACACACACACACACACACACAGATACACACACACACACAACACACACACACATCAACACACAGAAGAAAGGCAATGGGATTAAGCCGAGACAGAAATGAATCCTAAAGAAAAATGCAAATATTTTTGTTAACGGATAAAATAATGAAATACACTAAGAATATTATAAATGACGAATGAAGGGAGAAAGATAAGGAACAAAGAAGAACAGGCAGGAGACTGAATGCAAGGCTGAACGGAAATAGAGGAGAAAGAGCAAAAACGGGAAAGAACAGGAAGGCAAACAAAAAGACAGCAAGCGTAATAAATAAGGACGACAATTAGCTTTCGTTTCACGTACATATTTTTCTAGCAACAACAATGCTTTTGAATGCCAGCATGACGGATCGATTCAGCTTGCAGCAATAAATGCCGTGTTAAGTCAACAATATGGACTAGGAGGAATATTCATTTATTTCGCTTGTGACTTGAGGAGTCAAAGTGGACGATTAAAGAAGTAAGGTACAGTTCTGGATAACATAAGTTGGCCAGCATAGTAAAACAAAAAAAAATAAACCGGCTAAGAGAGTTACAGTTTCTCAAGAATTACTTTAATTTAGGGTCTCAAACTCAAACCACACAGAGGGTCTCAAAACTTAAAATTAATTAACCAATTAAAGATAATTTACAAGATCCGGAGGTTAAAATGACAATTTCGACGGTTCAAAGGCTGATCAAAGACAATTTCGATGGCACAATAGACGAACGAAGACAATTTTGTTGGCACAACAGACGAACGAAGACAATTTTGATGGCCCATGGCTGAATGATTACAATTTCAATGTTCCAACGGTTGAATGAAGACAGTTTAGACGGTCCAACGATTTAATGAAGACAGTTTCGACGATCCAACGGTTGAATGAAGACAGTTTAGACGGTCCAACGGTTGAATGAAGACAATTTAGACGGTCCAAAGCAGGTCGAAAGAAGACAATCTCAACTGTCCAACGATTGAATGAAGACAGTTTCGACGATCCAACGATTGAATGAAGACAGTTTCGACGATCCAATGATTGAATGAAGACAGTTTCGACGATCCAACGGTTGAATGAAGACAATTTAGACGGTCCAAAGTAGGTCGAAAGAAGACAATCTCAACTGTCCAACGATTGAATGAAGACAATCTCAACTGTCCAACGATTGAATGAAGACAGTTTCGACGATCCAACGGTTGAATGAAGACAGTTTAGACGGTCCAACGGTTGAATGAAGACAATTTAGACGGTCCAAAGCAGGTCGAAAGAAGACAATCTCAACTGTCCAACGATTGAATGAAGACAGTTTCGACGATCCAACGATTGAATGAAGACAGTTTCGACGATCCAATGATTGAATGAAGACAGTTTCGACGATCCAACGGTTGAATGAAGACAATTTAGACGGTCCAAAGTAGGTCGAAAGAAGACAATCTCAACTGTCCAACGATTGAATGAAGACAATCTCAACTGTCCAACGATTGAATGAAGACAGTTTCGACGATCCAACGATTGAATTAAGACAGTTTCGACAATCAAACGATTGAATGAAGACAGTTTCGACGATCCAACGATTGAATGAAGACAATTTAGACGGTCCACAGGCTGAACAACGGCAATTCCCATGGTCTTTCGGCTGAACAAAGGCAATAACCATGGTCTAGTCGCTGAACGAAGACAATTTCGATAGTCAAGTAGCTGAATGAAGAGAATTTCGATGGCCTAAACGCCGTTCCACATTACAACCTGGCCGAATAAATACTTCAGAAATACTATTTTGTCGAATGTTATTTTACTGTTACTTTGCGAATGAACACTGGTTCTAGGACGTGTTTTCATTTATCACTAGGCGCAGGAATTATTAAACCGATTTATACTCAGGTTGAACAGAACAGGACGACTGTAAATATCCAAGCATGTTGTAAATGACAACAAAAAATAATTGTGGATGAGACTAGACGACGAATTATCATATGAATTATTTACATAATTTGTAACAGACCCCACTGTTTTGCCCTGGCCGTTATTCTAACTTAGACCATTCTCACACTCATCCACATCATCGAGACCACACACTTTTAAATAATATAGCACACATCAGATGGCGTATTTATTACATAATATTCATATAATAAAAATGATTAGTGGAATTACAAACACAATTCAATACATATCATCTTAACTAATTATTCCTATGTTATATATAAGTTAATATAAATATTAAATAAAACGGAAATTTTAAGCATAAGCTATTGATGGAATTCCCAACTATCTAAACCCAGTTCTATTGCCTTGCAATTACATCACACACACCTCCCCTTAACTGCGTCCTCAACACACCTTATCAAATACTCTTCCTCACTCAAATCCCCTCAGGCGGGCGATCTGGACATACCTCGTTCACATTGTGTCCTGCTTACAACACAACATTCAGATTATCACTTAATACAAAACTCACACACCTACTTGAGCGATCCTGTTCTATCACTAACTTCCGTGCAACAGTCTATCAATCGCTCCTCTATCTAAGTCGGTGAGTTAAACATACTATCTAAATTCAGTCTCTCTCTCTCTCTCGCTCTCATCTCTCTATCCCTTCTCTTCATCCAGCCTGCTAAGCAAAACTTTGTCTCGAGTTATATACACTCAAGCAAAGTCAGAGCTTGACCAATGGATCTCAGGGGATGGCTATATTCAGTCTTATTGGAACGAAACACTTTGTACACCTGTCACTCATTCTCAGAACAGGACGACTGTAAATATCCAAGCATGTTGTAAATGACAACTAAAAAGAAATGTGGATGAGACTAGACGACGAATTATCATATGAATTATTTACATAATTCAACATATATCCTTCTGCCATAATCTGATTGTTGTAATATCTTTAATTATCACTATTATTTATCTTTTGGAAAATTAGAAAATTAAATATACCTTCATTAATATATACTGGATGACCCGTTCTTCAGCAGCGGTTACACCTTTGTGGGTCCCAATTTTTCTTCCAACAGTCTCTGTTTTGGGCTACAGTAGTGAATAATGAGTCGTCCATCTGTGACATCGTAAATGTTGTTGAGGGATGCAAGGGAGTCGGACCAACGTGTTGGTGGTCGTTTCTTATCTCAAGGGTACTATATTGCTGTCGCTGTGCTCCAACAATCGTCCGTTCTTCGCAGTAAGTGGCCGCACCGCCCCCCTCGCACTTCATGATGTTTCATCTTGTCAGCATAAAGAACTGCATCTTTCACTAGGGACAACCGACGTATGTTCGAGTTGTGAAGAATTTTTGCGTACTGGCTATGAAGCGTGAGGCCGACCATGCGTCTCTCGAGGTAGGCTTTGGTCACTCTGAGTTTGGACTCCATCTCTTTCGTGATTGTCCATGTTTCCGCCGCACAGAATATTGCAGGTAGTACTGTGGAGTTGAATAGAGAGGTGTGTAGGGTCTGGATGTTGTCCAGTACCAGCTTTATCGAAGAGAAAGCCGCCTCAACCCGCGCAACGCCATCTTGTCAACTCTGGGCTCAAATCGTTCTGCATGTTGAGGTAGATGTACTCGTCCACGCCGTCGAGGTTCTCTCCATCTAGGAATACTGGGTCGTGGGAAGCGAATCGATTTCGCATACCTTTCGTCTTGGACATGTTCACTTCGAGTCCCGCTTTCTTTCCCTCGCGCTGGATCGCTGCTAGCATTTCATTGGCGTCTGTGGCTTCATCCGTGATAAGTACTAGATCAACTGTCTGTGACTGCCTGCCTCCGTGATAAATACTAGATCAACTCCAAAGCAGCCTGCCATTTATATTGAGGCCAAAGGTATCCCAGTCGCACCGGCTGATGATGGATTCCAGGCATTCGGAAAAAAAGTCTCCTCTTTGTTTGGGTGTATATATATATGCGGGCAGTCCAAAAAGAAACGACACAGCAGCTGAATGAGGCAGCTAGCTTGTATGACATTGACCTTCCGATTAACAATACGTCACGACCGTTAGTCTTCGATGTTCATCCGGTGAAGTGAATACACGTGTAGTACACTTGATAATTAAAAAAAATAATAAAATTGGGCAATAAAGTATTTTGAAAAGCAACGTGTTCGCGTGAAATTTTACTTCAAATCAAGTTCAACTTTCACTGAATGCTAACGGACATTTTCTGAAAAATGTCATAACAGGTGGTGAATGACGGGTGTCTGGGTGGATGTCTAAAGAAAAAGGCAGCCATCACAGTGAGTTGGAACGGCATTACCGGAACCCCCCCCCCCCCAACCCCCCCCCCCCCCAAAAAAAAAAAAAGCAAGTCACTCAAATGTGAAGGTTCTGTTGATCATATTTTTCGATTGGAGGGTCACCATTCATCATGAGTTTGTTTCACGTGGTCAAACGATCAATAAAGAGTATTACTAGGATGTTATAAGGCGTTTGAAAAAGGCAATTACAAAAAAGAGGCCTGAAGCATGCAAAAACAAAACCTAGAAGCTGCACAAAGACAACGCACCTGCACACACTACACTGTTTATTTGTGATTTGTCAGCAAAGCATGCAACGCTGTTGTCCCACATACGCCCTTTTCTCCGGATTTGGCCCCTGCAGAATATTTTGCTACCAAAGTTGAAATCCACCCTTAAAAGTCGCAAATTTAAGATTATAGAAGAGATCAAAGAACATTCGATACGATACATGCGCACTATCCTAAAAAATGAGTTCCGTGCCACATTTACACATGTGAAAGTACGTTGGGAGCGGTGCATCAGCAGTGGAGGAAACTGTATCGAAGGTGACAAGTTTGAATAAATTGTAAGTAAAGAAGTAACACTTTTTTTCTCTCACACAAAGTTCGGTTTCTTTCTGAACTGTCCACGTATACTCTTACAGCTAATGCCCTTTTAAAACATTTATTTTCGCGCAAATTGCAATGTGATTACACAAGCTTGGCTAAGTCGCGATATTTGGCAATGTTGTTTTCTCTCAAATACGCGAAACTGCATTCCTCTGATTATGAGGTCTTGTACTCGCAATTTCTCTCGGTATTCTCATGATTGTTTTGTTGTTGTTGTGGTTGTTGTTGTTGTGGTTATTGTAGTTGTTGTTGTTGAATGCCCACAATGAGTACGATTACTTGTGTGTGTGTTCAGATAAAGGTGATAAGTAGCAAGTAGCTTTGCTCACATCCCGAGGGTGCTGATGTAGGTGAGTTGGAATCCCCAGGTGGTTGTGGTATGTTTGGCTTCAAATGCGTGTCACTTACTACTACAAGAATGACATCGATTCTGACCTCGTTAGTCAGACTGTCATGACACAGTCTGTTTAATTGGATAACTGGAAGTGAGATGAGGAGTCTTGGTCAGTATATTTTACCTGACCCTGAATAACATTGTCCGATCAGTATATTTTGCCCACCCCTGACTAATATTGTCCAATTAATATGTTTTGCCTGACCCTGACTAACATTACTTGATCAGTATATATTGCCTGACCCTGACTAACATTGTCCGATCAGTATGTTTTGCCTGACCATGACTAACTTAGCCCAATGAGTATGTTTTGCCTGACCCTGAGTAAAATTGCCCGTTCAGTATGTTTTACCTGACCCTGGCCTGATCCTGTGTAAAATTGCCCGATCAGTAAGTTTTGCCTGACCCTGAGTAAAATTGCCCGACCAGTATGTTTTACCTGACCCTAGCCTAACCCTGAGTAACATTGCCAGACCAGTATGTTTTGCCTGACCGTGACTAACATTGCCCGATCAGTATGTTTTGCCTGACCCTAGCCTGACCCTGAGTAAAATTGCCCGATCAGTATGTTTTGCCTGACCCTAGCCTGACCCTGAGTAAAATTGCCCGATCAGAATGTTTTGCCTGACCCTAGCCTGACCATGACTAACATTGCCCGATCAGTATGTTTTGCCTGACCCTAGCCTGACCCTGACTAATATTGCCCGATCAGTATGTTTTGCCTGACCCTGAGTAAAATTGCCCGATCAGTATGTTTTATCTGACCCTGAGTAAAATTGCCCGATCAGTATGTTTTGCCTGACCCTGAGTAAAATTGCCCGATCAGTATGTTTTGCCTGACCCTGAGTAACATTGCCCGATCAGTATGTTTTGCCTGACCCTATCCTGACCCTGACTAATATTGCCCGATCAGTATGTTTTGCCTGACCCTGAGTAAAATTGCCCGATCAGTATGTTTTGCCTGACCCTGAGTAAAATTGCCCGATCAGTATGTTTTGCCTGACCCTGAATAAAATTGCCCGATTAGTATGTTTTGTCTGACCCTAGCCTGACCCTGAGTAACAATGCCCGATAAGTATGTTTTGCCTGACCCTGAGTAAAATTGCCCGATCAGTATGTTTTGCCTGACCCTAGCCTGACCCTGAGTAACATTGCCCGATCAGTATGTTTTGCCTGACCCTGACTAACAGTATCCCTTTCTATTTTATTAACGTTAAAAAGATTTCTAGGTTTGGTGTTTGCACCGTAAATATGTCTGTCTCTGGGGTGGGCAAATGTGATTTTATGTTTGGTAAAAAATGGGACCAATTGGCAAAAGCGGTGGCAAGACATTAATTGAAAAAAAAGAACAACTCATGTTGAGGATGAGTTAACATGATTTCCAGAACACACTATCTTAAACTGTCAACTTATTTTATCAGTGCGAAATGTGATATTATTCATTATCGATAAGTTTCTTAAATTCTGACGAACTTAGAAGACAATCCACATCTTAACAAAACTAAGTTTTACAGCCGAGCTATGTATTGGATTTGAGGTATATTACTGTTGAAAACTCAACGGATTACAAATTTATGGAACGAGACTTTGGCGAGAGAGGCAAAGTAAGCTGCTGCAAAATGGAATATGAGAGGCATGTAGAACAGTTCAGAAACTAACAAATATTTATATACACGTAAACGGTTTATTGAAAATAAAAGAAGGGCATTTTATTAGAAACACCAACGAACAAACGAAGAGACATTTTACAGAACTTTAAATCGTCTGACTCATGAAGATTTCTCTGATATTCAGTCAGTGAATTGGGAACTGCAGGTAAATTGCGAGACTAACGACTGAGGAAATTAAGAAAGCCATACGTCTTCTTCTTCTTCGTACGCAGTCAGACAGTAACTATTATTTTTTCGAAAAAAAGCGGCGGTCATCCTGAGGCTGTCGCCACTGCCATAGAGCTTGTCTTGCAGTTCCACTGTTGATGGCCACATCTGCTCTCTCTGATCCTCGTATGTCGGGCAGTTCTGCAGCAGATGTTCAGCGGTCATTTTACCGGTACCGCACGGGCATTCGTCGGTACCACCTATCTTCAATTTGTTGAATAGGTGGTACCTCAGTCTATTGTGGCCAGTGCGAAGTCTGAAGACAACGACCTGCTCTCTTCGGTTCAACTGGTAATAGGCATCGTTTTTGGTGTAACCAGTATGTTCGGTTTCCCATTTGGTCATGTATCTGGCAAGAAAGCCATACGTCTTCTTACAGACGACAAAGCTACCAGACCAGATGATATCACTAAGAAGAAACGATTAAAGCGGACATCTAAAGTTCAACAACGATGTTATACAAGCTACTTGGTAAAATTTGGGAAAGGGAAGAATTGCAAGAAGACTGGAAAGAAGGTTATGTAATAAAGTTGCAAAAGAAGGGAGATTAACAGTGTAACAACTATAGAGGAAGACTGATATTATCTGCACATGGGAAAGTTTTGAAGAAGATCATTCTAAATAGATTGAAAAAAGGCCATAGATGACCAATTAAGCAATGATCAGGCCGGCTTTCGACAAAACAGATCTTGTACAGGCCAGACAGCAACACTAAATCTCATAATAACAATTGAACAGAGTGTGGAATGGAACTCGACGCTTTTTATAGCTTTTATGGACTACGATAAAATTTTGACAGCTTGGACAGAGCATCACTATGGAAGCTGCATAGACACTATGGAGATGACTCAGAAAACGTAAGAGGTTATGAGATGCTACATGAGGTTCGACTTTTTGAACCATTCGACATAAGAACAGGGGTTCGTCAGGAATGTCTACTATCACCATTACTCTTCCCGGTGGCTATTGTCCAGATTATGAAGTCGATATTATCATCAAATGACAACGGCATTAAATGGACATTAACAAGACAACGATCTCGATTGTGTCGATGATTTGGATGTTCTGTCCCATACCCACAGCCTTATGATAAATAGGATACGTATACTTGAAGAAAGGTCACTACAGTTGGGTACGAAAATACACAGAGACAAAACACAGGTTTTGAAAATACAACAGTGATATAATTGGATTGGAAGACATCCTCGTTCAGAATATGAAATCTTTCATATTTCTTGGTTGCAACATAGAAATATTAGGAGACACAGAAAATAATGTTCAATTAAGAATACATGAGTGTTATTTGCATTGGGGACCTTGTGGAAATCATATGAAATTAAAACTACCACCAAAATAAAAAATCTTCTACTCCAACGTAAAGTACGTTCTATTGTACGACTCTGAAACATAGAGGACAGCAAAGTCACTTACGAAATGGTCGACTTTCACAAATGGTTGCCTGCTCAGAAAACAGGGGTGGTAATGACGCGACAAGATTGCGAACGTTGAAATGTTAGAAAGAACGAGACAGATACCAGTAGAGCATGAAATACGGAGGAGGCGATGGCGCTAGATAGGCCACACATTATGGAAATCAACTAATTGCATTACAAGACGTCTCTTTTCTGGAATTTGCAGGACAAAAAAAAAATAGAGGAAGACAGATACGCTCATGGAAGACGAAGATGGATGGAAATGTAAAGGCAATACAGTAGGTAAGACGTGGAAATAGCTTGCTCAGATGGCTCATGATAGAAAGATTTCGTATTTGTTGAGGGCATAAACTCATCAGGAAGACGCCATGTTTTTGATTGATTTACTTTTGGAAATGTTGATCTACACAGCGAGTTTGATAAAAACAGCAGCTAAAGAGATTTTTGACAGAGAGTTAAACAGAAGGGCTAACCCACTATACCACAGGGCAAGTGCACGTGCCAATTGGGGTCAATGGGGGCTTTTATATACCGTGCCATGAGCGAGAAATTCGATCACTTCGAGGGACAGAGTGAGAACGTTGATTGCACGATAAGGTGTGGCAGACACCTGGGATACAATCCCGAAATCTTGTATCCCGAAGAGAGATAACTGATCGTACGCACGTTTGAGTTCAGGACAACGTAACTGTAGTCTTCACATACATCAGTTCTTGATGATCTGATGATGAAAAGAGATAAATGTCGTACGCACGATTAAGTTCAGGGCAACGTATCTGTAGGCTTCACATACATCAGTTCCTGCTGCTCTGCTGAGGACGAGAGATAATTGAACGTATGAGCATTTCAGTTCCGGCAGGTCGAAATGACCTAAGACGGAGCGAGAGTTGTAACCTGAATCCTCAGGGAGCACACATATAAACCTCATGAGAGGTTTCTGGTTCTACAGCGCAGTCCCGACTATCAGAAAATTTGTCAAAACGGCAGATGAGCCCCATCACCAACTGCCTAGCTGCACTACGAGAAAGCTATATATTGGCAACAGAAAATAAATTGCTGATAATAGAATTAGACAGAAGAAAATAGAACTCGGTATAGATCCAGGTGTTCCATTCACGCTCATTCTGACCCCCCCCCCCCACCCTTTCTGAGTTAGAAAGGTTTGTTATAGTTAGTTCAGTTTAGTCTTGATAATGTTGTAATGACTAGTCTTGTACTAAATTAATTATCTTGTGTCTTTATTTTTTGACGTACGTTTTAGTGCTTTCTATGTTGATATAGGAAGAATAACTGAAATGAATGAGATGCGTTACAAAGCAAATGTGAGTGAAAGAATAGTAAAGAGAAGGATAACTCTACCACACCTGTGTTAGTTAATTCATTCTAAAAGCCTCTTTAGGACAGAGATGAACAGAAGCTTTTTTGGTGTACAATACAGCGAAAGAACGCTGGAACGGAAGCGGCATCGGCGTCATGTTCTTTAAAAAAATTGTTTGAGATGTTTGACACTCATTCTGTCCCCTCATTTCTGTTGCATCGTTTGTTGTCAAATAAAATAATTTGTCAGATCCAGATAAAACCTCAGCACAACTTTCTTACAAATGTTAAGTAAATCAACTCCATGCATTTTGCCTTTCCGACTACAAACTGCAAGCAATTCTTTGTGAATTTTGAAGTATGCTGAAATAAAGGGAGACAGAATACCCGTTGACAGGTGTCAATAATATCAGACTATTCATCCAAAAAAACTGAAAAACAGACTTGTTTTAAATTTTTCCAGCAACTAGCTTTCACTATATGCAGACAAATCACAAATCCTTTCAGTAATCGACAAACTTGCAGGTTTTTCAACTTGTGCATAATGTCACCTTTCGCGTTACTGGAATCGTTCTGCAGCAAAATGGCCATGACGACAATGCGCATTCGTTGAAGAGCTCTGCATCCATGAATAACATCATTTTGGTTAGCTAACAGGAAAGCTTCTTTATAACTAGAAACTGTTACAAATTCAGCTTCTGAGGAAAACTGCATTGTTTATGCTTTTGTTTCTGTTCCGCCAAAACATTTTTTCAGTCGATCAATCCCACTAACATGGTTTCAAGAATTCTGTAGACACTTGTTGCGGACGTCTCTGTGAACGTTTTGAAATGTGAATTGAGAATTTGTTTCTTGTTATTAGAACATGAATGTTCGCAAATAAGATATGTGTGTTTCTTAAACTTCGATGACTACGAAAGTATGCTACATTCTTTTCTGCAAATTGCGCTGAATGTCACTATTTTCCATTTTTCTTTTCATCAACAATATTAGTTGAAACAGCTGATTCTCTTACAGTTTGTCATCACTCTGATCAGGCTCTTTACATTTTATAGTTCTAGTTAAACACTTACCCACGTCTGAGAAACACACAATCTTACATTTAATCATGACAAAAAATAGGATCTCGATAGAAGTTTAAAATTAGAATGAAAAATAAACACCATCTAGTTTATTTGACGTGAATAATCTCTATCATGAATCTCCATTTGGAAATGCACTGATATGGCCTCCCTTTATGCATCATTGAAACAACGCTTAAAACCTGCATTATGGCTCCAATCGTGTGATATTCGCAATTTTCTTGTCACAAAATATATTAAGATATGTGTATGGGCATTGTCTGCACATTCCAACCATAAGTACTGAGACTAAGCACAACTAAAAACAACTGCAGTACTATATGGAATGTTAATGTTAAATTATGTTATTATTTTTTAATTTGGAACTTGCTTGCAAATGTACAGTTTTAAGTTTGTGGTCATTTGGCCACAATTCTTCAGCAGTTGTCCGCTCTTGGTTAATGGCAACTGGGGAATCCAATTCTTGTCTATCTTTTCCTATATATCTTCTTGTTATGGTTTAAGCGTTTTTTCTTCATCTTATCAAGCTAGCACTTTCAACCACAGCCCGACTCCTTTTTGGTAGGGCGTGTTTAGCATCTTAGCGGGGTGGCAGGCGGCCAGGGATTTGCCCTAATGACGGCTAGCCTATTTTGTATTATACTGCCTCGTGTTGCTTATGTGACAGAGATCCATTGATCACATGAGATCAAAATAAAGCTATCAGTTCTTGACCAAATCTACCCGAGAAACTAACAACAGTGCAATACACAACCATTTTACTACAACACCAGCTGGGATCAAGCTAACATGAACTGCAAAATGGACTGACTCAACGAATAGGATGTTAAAGACCAATCGTTGGTTGACTAGGTTAAAAGGAAATGATGATATTCCAGGTTAAAAGTACAGTGTAAGTATTTAGAAATAAAAATACGCAAACACGCAATTACATAATAATAAACTTAATGCATACACACGTCTATGTCTGCATGTCTATCCGTTATGTATGTGCTTGTGTGTATCCCTTAACAAACCTTTATATGTACATATAACATGCATATTATTAACAACAGGGGATTTAAACGCACCACATGAACCGTTAACATAATTCTTTAATATTCAACGTACTATGGAATACTGCTACTTAGAATGCTTCGGCTCCTATATCTAACGAAAGAGACCATTGTGATTGACCATTAGGCTATTATCAGGCACTTCCTTCTGCCTGGCTTCCGCGAGACAAAACGTCCTCGTGGTATTGATTATCCTCTGATTACTGCAGAAGCTTTTCTAAAGTTAACATCGTAAACGGTGTTTTAGCCATTACGTTCTGTCCATTCCAAAGACAGTGTAAAAAGTGCATGTGTATAAGAGATGGAGCGATTGAAAGCGAGACAGACAGAGAGAGAGAGAGAGAGAGAGAGAGAGTGATAGAAGCAGAGAGCGATAGAAGCTGAAAGTAATAGGGGCAGAAAGAGAGACCGATAGAAATAAAAAGAAACAGAGAAAGAAAAAATAGAGAGAGAGAGAGAGAGAAATGAAGAAATGTAGAGAAAGAGAGAAAAATAAAAAAAATGAAAGAGAAAGAAAAAAGTGAAATAAAGAAATGAAGAGACACAGAGAGACAGAGCGAGAGAAAGAGAGAGAGAGAGAGAGAGAGAGAGAGAGCTAGAGAGAGAAAAGTGGAGAAATATAGACATAAAAAGAGAAGAAAAAAAAGATACAAATAAAGAGAGAAAATGAGAAAGAAATAAAGAAAGAGAAAAAGAGCATGGAAAGAAGAAAGAAAGATTTTGAGATGGAGACTAAAGACATAAACAAAGAAAGAGAGAGAGAGATAGAGAAAGAGAGAGATAGATTATATACTGTCAAAAAGCACAATATTGCCAAATAAAATAATGCGGTGTCTCTTTATTATATGACCTTCTTCTATCTTACATTCCGCCCTTAATCTACAACAAAACAAACACGACAACTATCGCTGGTTTACACCAGCTTCCACGCCTCTTACAGCAGTTTCGTGTTCCTCATTCCATTCCTGCAATCTCTTTATAGTGATTGTGTCTCCTTTTGTATTTCTAAATACATTCTTAAACATTATTAATACATATTATTATTTCGTCTGCTTGTTCTCATATACATCTCTCCACAAACAGATACTAGTATGACGTACGAAGAGTCAAAACGGCTTATCAAAGCCAGATACATGACCAAATGGGAAACCGAACATACTGGTTACACCAAAAAACGATGCCTATTACCAGTTGAACAGAAGAGAGCAGGTCGTTGTCTTCAGACTTCGCACTGGCCACAATAGACTAAGGTACCACCTATTCAACAAAATAAAGATAGGTGGTACCGACGAATGCCCGTGCGGTACCGGTAAAATGACCGCTGAACATCTGCTGCAGAACTGCCCGACATACGAGGATCAGAGAGAGCAGATGTGGCCATCACCAGTGGAACTGCAAGACAAGCTCTATGGCAGTGTCGACTGCCTCAGGATGACCGCCGCTTTTTTCGAAAAAATAATGGTTACTGTCTGACTGCGTACGAAGAAGAAGAAGATATACATCTCTCCTGCCCTGTTCTTCTTTCTCTTCGTCGTCAGCCCTCTGTTAACAGTGTAACCCAATGTGGGCCTGTTGTGTGGATACACATGTTTCGTTGAGCCCACAAATATCGAGTCCAGCCAGGACCACTTTAGGCATGGTGAAACCCGCAGTTGTGGGAAGGTGCTGGGTCATATTTCTTGGTTGTGTACAGTACAAGAAATGATGTATACACATATATCTGTATATTTCTTCTTCTTCTTCTTCTTTCTTGATCGTCTTGAAAAGGACGTTCTGTCGCAGTTTACAGCGAGGCTGCGATATCTGCGCATTTTGGCTTGACACATCTGTTGGTTTAAAGTATGGCACTTCTGAGACACTAACCCTATTCGCTTAGCCAGACTACACTAGTACAGCCTATTTCCAGTTGGAGGCGGCAATGGGTCTGGTCTGCTGTGTCTCTGACTCTGAGACAAGAAGACAACTATGAGTCGCTGACTGCTGTCAGCTCATTCAATGTTTCGACCCCCTGAATATATTTGTTGTTGAATGAATACCCACGTTGAGTAACGTTGCTGGTTTTCGCGTCCTGCAAAGAGTGTTAGGTGACGACTTGCATATCTCGACAGTGCTGATGAAGGTGGCTCTGGTATTGTCGGCTGTTGGTTGTGCTATGCTTGACCTTATTTGCGTGAAGCTCACTACTGCGGGATTATGTGAAACCCCCGCCCCGCCCCCCCCCCCCCCCACCCCACCCGTTATCCAGGCTGTCATAAAACAACCTGTTCCCAAGGGGAACTGCATGGAATTGAGGTGAGGTCCTGGTCAGTATATCTTACCTGACCCGGACTAACATTGTCTGATCCGTTTGTTTTACCTGGCCAGATGCTAGTTACTCGCCCCATTAGTATATTAATAAATTCTAAAAAAAAACAACAAAAAAACAACAACATTACATTACTCCTGCAAATTTGTGAAAATAATGATCTTGCGAAATAATTGGGTATCATTTGTTGATGTTTATTGTTATTATATTATGTTGGTGTTAAAGTCTTAGGTAATGCATTGTTTGTTTGTATATCTACCGTGATTAAAATAAATACAGTCTGCACATTGAGAAGTGCCGAGTGAAGAGGCAAGCGTCTGTTTGCTCTGCCCTGTATATCCTTCATGTGACATGCGTTTGTTTGCTCTGCCGTGTATATCCTTCATGTGGCAAGAGTCTGTTTGCTCTGCCCTGTATATCCTTCATGTGGCAAGCGTCTGTTTGATCTGCTCTGTATATCCTTCATGTGGCAAGCATAAATTTGCTCTGCCTGTATATCCTTCATGTGGCAAGCGTCCTTTTGATCTGCCCTGTATTTCCTTCATGTGGCAAGCGTCTGTTTGCTCTGCCCTGTATATCCTTCATGTGGCAAGCGTCTGTTTGCTCTGCCCTGTATATCCTTATTGTAGCAAGCGTCTGTTTGCTTTGCCATGTATATCCTTCATGTGTCAAGCGTCTGTTTGCTCTGCCCTGTATATCCTTCATGTAAACATCAGAAAATGGAAATAAACGTCCTAGTGATAGTAATTTTTGCAGACGATCCAGTTTCGTTCCAGTAGGAGCATGAGTCTAGCACTGCAGCTGATCCTTTCTCTTTTACAGTACGCTAGCACTTAAGCATGTGTAGTGGTAATTTCATAGCAATGGTTTGACATGATTAACTTGCCATAACCACGCACAACCCTCTTTACTGTGGTCATATTCTTCAACCCCGGCAACACTTGAGTAACATGATGTTAATTAGGTTCAATCTCACCATGTAAAACCGGTTTGCTATCCAAACCATACGGGGTCTAAGATGCAGCAGTGAATAAGCTGACAGCAGCCAGGGAATCTTCTAGCTGGCTGTCTGCATCAGGGTAATCGAACCAGAGCTGACCAGGATCCTATTCCGTCTCCAAGCGGTGGCTCTGTAAACAGGCTGCACCAGTGCAGTCTGGTTAACAGAATAGGGATCGCAGCGAGAAGGCAAACCCAAACCCAGAAAATGGCAGATAAAACCGGATGTGTCGGGTCGAAAGCGCAGATATCGTAGCCCCGCTGTAAACTATGTCACGCCATCAAAAGGTCCTTTTCAGGACGAACGACAAAGACGAAGAAGAAACAGCACTGCAAACAAATGAAATCGTGATTCCCAAAAGGATAACAATAATACTAAGAATAATATTCGCTTAGGCGCCAGTGGCCGTTGATTTCAGCGACCATGAGCTGCAGCTTGTTGCCAAGGCCTCGTCTGGGGAAGAAGAAGTGGTGTTTGCCAACTGTCCGAGCCATTGGGTGTGAGGGTGACCTCTCCTGTGCTTCGAGGCGGCCGGTTGGTGGAATGATCTGAGAAGAAGCTTATCCTGGCGGTCAACATGGTCGAAGATGGAAAGGCTGCGCCGGATCAGTTTCTCCCAGATGAGGGGGATATTTCTCTATGCGGTGACCCCGGCATTGGGAACAATGTCGTGTCATCGAATTCCGAGAATGCGTCGCTACTTGTGCATATGAAAAGCCTCAAGTCTTGATATGTCATAATTAAGCAATATCCAAGTCTCGGAGCCAATTATCGGTATCCTGGGTCAAGGCTAAAGTCGGCTCCGACACATGATCTCAGGATATAACAGGCCATAGCCACACTGCAAACGTCATCACTGCGTTTAAATATCTGGATAGAATGATCACATTTGACGGCCGCAGTGTCTCAGGGATGTCAAGGTGAATCGGGCTCGCGGCTTCCGTAACGTATGTGGAGCAATAGAAGGCTTTTCCTACAATCCAAAACGCTGATTAGAGTAAACGAATTGAGGTGGTGTACCTTTACACATTCATCAAGATAACGTCGTTATGATTATGATGATTACTCAACATTTAAAAAAAAAATCAGACTATGAGGCCCGTATGCAGAATGTAGCGTCGGCCTTTATTGTGAACGCGGGAGGTGATTATGGAGATTGTGAGGTTGGCCCTTATGGAGACTGTGAGGTCGGTCCACCTTTATGCAGACTGTGATGTAGGCCCTTATGGAGACTGTAAGGTCCACCTTTATGCAGATTGTGATGTAGGTCCTTATGGAGACTGTAAGGTCCACCTTTATACAGACTGTGAGATCAGCGCTTATGGAGACTGTAAGGTCCACCTTTATGCAGACTGTGAAATCAGCCCTAATGGAGACTGTGAGGTCCACCTTTACGCAGACTGTGAGGTCCACCTTTATGCCGCATGTGACATCAGCCCTTAAGGAGACTGTGAGGTCAGCCCTTATGGAGACTGCGAGGTCCACCTTTATGCAGACTGTGAGGTCAGCCCTTCTGGAGACTGTAAGGTCCACCTTTATGCAAACTGTGAGATCAGCCCTTATGGAGACTGTGAGGTCAGCCCTTATGGAGACTGTGAGGTCGGTCCTTATGGAGACTGTAAGGTCCACCTTTATGCAGACTGTGAAGTCAGCCCTTATGGAGACTGTGAGGTCCACCTTTAGGCAGACTGTGAGGTCAGCCCTTATGGAGACTGTGAGGTCCACCTTTATGCAGACTGTGAGGTCAGCTTTTATGGAGACTGTGAGGTCGGTCCTTATGGAGACTGTGAGGTCCACCTTTGTGCAGATTGTGATGTAGGCCCTTATGGAGACTGTGAGATCCACTTTTATGCAGATTGTGATGTAGGCCCTTATGGAGACTGTGAGGTCCACCTTTATGCAGACTGTGATGTAGGCCCTTATGAAGATTGTGAGGTCGGTCCACCTTTATGCAGACTGTGATGTAGGCCCTTATGAAGATTGTGAGGTCAGCCCTTATGCAGACTGTGAGATCGGCCTTTATGGAGACTGTAAGGTCCACCTTTTTGCAGACTGTAAGGTAGGCACTTATGCAGACTGTGAGATTGGCCCTTATGGAGACTGGAATGCACTTTTGCAGACTGTGAGGCAGGCACTTTTGCAGACTGTAAGGTAGGCACTTATGCAGACTGTGAGGTAGGCACTTATGCAGACTAAGAGGTCGGCCCTTATGCAAACTGTGAGATTGGCCCTTATGCAGACTGTGGGGTCGACCCTTATACATACTATGATGTCGACGCTTATACAGACTATGAGGTCAACCTTTATGCAGACTATGATGTCGACCCTTATACAGACTATGATGTCGACCCTTTTACAGATTATGAGGTCGGCCGTTACGCAGACTGTGAGGTCAGTCCTTATTAGTTTGTTTAGCTCATGCCTAAATCCGGTCTTGGGTCCAACATTACAGATAGGTGCTACGATTTTTGCCTTCTACCACTGGGGAGAAAGGACAAGCCGCAGTAGCTGACAGTCTTTGCTGACTAGTTCCTCCGATCAAAGTGAAGGAAAGGGTGACCCCAACACCAGGCCCTCTTACGGGAAGCCTGTATCCAACATTTTGAAGAGGTGGTTTCAGTAGCAATGCTTTTACATGATGACATGGCTAGCCTTAAGCACAACCCTCTTTACTCCAATTTTACGACAAGCTAGAAAGAATGCAGAAGTAATTTTTGTTCAACCCGGCCTCAATTATTAGGCAGTCTTCCATGATTAGTTTTCATCAACTTTAACTCGGTAAATTATTGTAAGATAAGTCTCACAATGTGTAACACAACGCCACAGAATGGACTATTGCAGTTTTGTTAGTAGGACCACCATACATGCTTCTTGTTAGTAGGACCATTATACATGCCTCTTGTTAGTAGGACCACCATACATGCTTTTTGTTAGTAGGACCATCATACATGCCACATTGTTAGTAGGACCACTATACATGCCTCTTGTTAGTAGGACCCACCATACATGCCTCTTGTTAGTAGGACCGCCATACATGCCTCTTCTTAGTAGGACCACCATACATGCCTCTTGTTAGTAGGACCACCATACATGCCTCTTGTTAGTAGGACCCCCATACATGCCTCTTGTTAGTAGGACCACCATACATGCCTCTTGTTAGTCTCTCTCATGTAGCATGTCCTTTGTAGAACGTCGCTCCCATCACAGTCTTTCTGAAAGAAACTCGTTCCCTTGCCAAAACTCCAGCTTCCGCCACTGTCATACTCAGGCACTCCTGGATATCTTGGTGCCATCGTCTTCTTGGTCTACCCCTTCCTCTTTTGCCTGGCACCATACCTTCCATCACCGTCCTCTCAAGACCGTTGTGTCTCTTGATGTGACCAAAGTATTTGCATTTTGTAGCCAAAATGGAATTGATAAACCAGTTCTCCTCTATGCTCAACTCTTGCCGAATGTCTACATTTGTTCTTTTCTCTGTCCAGGGTATTCTGAGGATCTTTCTGTAACATTTTGACTCGAAGGATTCGATTCTTTGTCTAGAAGTTTTGGTAATCGTCCATGCTTCACAGCCATAAGCTGCCACAGGAAAAACACAGGCTCTCAAGACTTTTACTTTTATCGTTTTGTTGGTGCCCTGCCATAATTTCTTCAGGCTGTTCAGTCTCTGCATTGCCATAGCTAGTCTTCTTCTGATTTCTTTCGAGCAGTCACCATTTTTGTCGATTCTGGAGCCCAGATATTCAAAATGTTTAACCTGATCTATTTTCTCACCACCCACAGTAAATGTATGCTGACATTGTGTTTTATCGGTGGTCATTATCTTTGTTTTGTTTATGTTTATGAACAGATTTTGATCTTTACTGTGTCCATTAACGGCTGAAAGTAGCTGCTCTAGCCTTTCCGCACTTCTTGATAGTATCACTGTGTCGTCTGCATATCGTAACTCTGGAATCTCGTACCCACCAATCGTAAATGGGTCGAAACTTTCAATGTTCTCATCTTCTCGCATATTTCTCATTATACATTCCGCATATATGTTGTACAGATAAGGTGAGAGTATACATCCCTGTCGGACTCCCTTTTGTACTGCAAACCAATCTGATGTTTGCCCAGATGCTCGGACAGCGGCATGTTGATCTTGGTATAATGTTTCAATGAGATGGACTATATGCAAAGGAAACCCCATTTCCTTCATGATTCTCTACAGATTTTGATGTTTTACCGTGTCGAAGGCCTTAGTGTAATCAATGAAACATTGTTAGTAGGACCACGATACATGCCTCTTGTTAGTAGGACCCCCATACACGTTTCTTGTTAGTAGACCAACTGCCGTCATGGCTCAGTGAAGCCCTTGAAGTGCAGCTGTTATTAAATAATCTAGCCTCGCCTCATTTTCACTTTAATAATCGCTGGCAGCTTCATCCGATAAAATTAAGAGGCGAATTATAATGGGTATTTAATCTGCCATCTTAATTCTCACAGAGAGAGTATATGCATGGCTTTGAAATTTTAAAATTAAAATCTTCTCAAGCCTTCAACAAATACACACCTGGCACCCACGTACTGAGCTTTCCATCTTCTCCGATTTAGTCCATGTCTTCCCCTTGTCCTTTGTGTTTGCATCGATCTCCCTTTACTATATGTATTCGGTGTGTCTCCATGTTGCGCTGAGGATTCCAGTATATGAGCTGCCTTGCAACACTATCAGTCGCATTTGTTAATGTGTGTCCTATAAATGCCGACAGCGTTGGTTCTTTCCAAAAGTTCCAGTGCTATTATCATTTATATCACTTTATTCTGTGCAGACACCTATTTATGAAAGTCTATAACTTTATGTTGCTGCTTTTCTAAATTTCTGCGTTTCAGAGCTGTACATGAGAATGTATTTCCCATTGGAGTTGAAGATTGTCACTTTAGTGTTGGACTTAATTTCGTTTGATTTCTAAAAGTTCAAAATGCAGTGAAAGCTCCTCTCGACTTCGTATATTGAAATTGTCATCTGGACCTCCTACTTTTGTCTATATTGCTACGAAGATATTTTAATAATTGAACATCTTGTAGAAGCATATCCCCAAATGCACTTACTTCTTCTTGCGTGTTCGCTCCAAAATAATTGTATCTATTTCCGTCATAAACTTGGCCGTCCGTCTCAAGCGTCTCCCGTCGCCATACAGTTTATCCCTTAATTGGGTTGGGTAGGTCGCGTGGAGTTGGCAGACCTGGAGAACGTGTTATATTGTTTGCTTGTTCTCCACACATGCGCACATGTGTGCGTGACCAGTTTTTTAACCTTTAACTTGTTGAGCAGACGATTTTGTAGTCTGCAGTGCCCTGTTTGCAGTTTAATTTTACCCTTGTCTTTATGTCTTCATATGTAGTGTGTCTCCAGTTTGAGTTATACTTCCTCCTTGTTTGGACACTCTTTCGGTCTCCTCATTCCAACGTAACTTACAATGTGCAGTATTCCAATGTGTTTTCAATGTTGAAATTGCATCTGGTATTCATGAGTGTCTCTGGCAGATGGTCCTGCGCATTGTTGCTCTGGTTAATGACGTCAATTATGAGACAATTAGAAGTTGTGAGAAGTACTGTCTCGACTATGGCATTGTTTTTCAATATCGTTTTTGAAGGTGTTCTTATTGTCTCTACCTCAGCTCTGGAGTTGTTTGAAAGGTTTACAGTGGCCATTTACATTGTGGACAGATATTCTGTAATGTATTATCATTAAAACTTCTCCTTTTTGCATCTATATCCAACCGTAGCAAAATCCCGATTGTAATGTCTTTATTTTCTCTTTCCTTTTACTCATGGTATTTTTCACTAGGCTTTGAAGTCGTCGCACGAATAAAGTCGTGCGATGACTTGAAAATTTAGTCAAACATGCCTATGTCATCGAGCTTTCTTTATCATTAGTCGATGAATAACATTGGCTAACGTTTATCTTTATCTTTTTTAAAAACATTTTTGGAGATAGCTAGCGTCATTCTGGGTTCCATGATCTCTCATTCTATGCATTTATTTTGCGTCTTTGTCAATAGCATTAGCAACACACTTTTTCTACAACGTGTGGCCTTTCTCGATATCGCTTTCTGCGTGTATGCCTGTCTGTCTGTCTGTCTGTCTGTCTGTCTCTCTCTCTCTCTCTCTATATATATATATATATATATATATATATATATATAAATTCCTACACGCATAAATCGCGGAAAGAGAGGGGGAGACGGAACCAAAGTATTAATTGTGACATATATTAAATGTTAATGCACTACTGCTGATGTTGCTGCCACTACTACCACAACCACCACTATTCCTGCTGCTGCTACTACTACTGCTACTGCTGACACCGCCACCGCTATAACTGTTACGTAAAATATTAGGGCGTAAAAGTTCAAATGCTTCTTTGTTCTTGAACGAAGACTTTTCAATGGCTGGAATATTAATGAACGCAGTAAGTACTTGAGATCTAGTTTAGATCTTGGATAAATACATTAGCAGTGGAGGAGTAGACAGTGGGGTGAGTCATTGGTCGATTACACAATAACGGTCTGCTAATTTCTTTGAATTGAGCCCACGTGAGCAGAAAATACGCGAGTTGAACAGCAGGGCAATTCATATATGAATATAACTGGTGGACATTGGCTGAACCGATATAAACGTTTGGAGCACAGAGGAAATTAAGAGACGTATTAGAATAGAACGTCTTATATATGTATTTAAGGAGAGGAACATAAAGTGTGAGGCAGGTCAGACAGAAAAACTCAAGACAGGATAAACAGTGATAATTGTTTTTCCACTAAAATTTTTTAAATTATAAAGCATCTCTCAAAAATATATTCTCACAAATAAAGAGCCTAGAAAAAAACGACATCATTGAATATTTAAAAAATGGTAAATATATTCTCTTTCACTTTGGAATAATTTCGGCTTAAAAAATGGAATAATGTAACCCACCTTTGGAACTGAAGCAAGATGAAACTGATGTTAATTTTATTCCTAAACAAGGAGCAGCTATTTGAGTTTTGATGAAGGGCCAGATGAAGAGAAAATTGAAGACAAAAAGAAATAGTCATACAGACACACATTGAAGTGAATTTGGAAAATGAGAAAAGTAATACTAATGTAGGCCTTGACATTGGGTGTATCACAACCGAGTTTCCATCTCATAAGTACATTTTTACTTTGTTACAATTGCTGACAACCCTCTCCCAAAAGATACCTGCAATGAAGTTTTTCCATATGAAGAAAAACATACTAAAATTTCAAGGCAAATTACACTTAAAAGACTGACTATCTGGAGTCAAAAGAAAGAACCATTATATCCCTATCCAAGTCAATTACATTGGCATAAGACAGTCACTAGTCTCAAGACTTGCACTTCTGCGTCTAAATCTGGACTCAAATCTGCTGAAGATCGTGACTGTAACAAGAAGAGGCGAAAATGTTTCTAAAGGATCCAGAACATGCAAACTGATTTAGTCACATATAGTGGTACCTAGCTTCATAAGAACGGGAAAGGCGGACGCTGTATGGAACAGGAGCTGCTCCCCGTATTAGGAACGTCAATCAAAACCGAATCTGTGAATGTGTAAAATATTTAAAAGCGCATCAACCATATTGAACTCTTTTTGGCAGGACGTGAACCGATTCTTCGACATTATCACATAAAAAAAGACCAGCAAAGTTCTTTTTGCAAAGTATTACAAAGCCTACACATATTTGTAAATAAAACTTTCTACTAATAATTATATCTTCTTTTAATCTGATATGCATAGCAGCATAAAATGATGTTTCAATATACATTCTTCTTCCTTACCTGTATAAACAAATATGATGAAATCAAATGTGATTTTTTTTTCTTTGATCTTCTTTTAAAAACAATATTTACCATGGAGGAGTATGAGGGCATAAAGCCTCAAATACAGAAAATCAACCGAACACTCCAGTCCAACCCCAACCTATCTCATCTTCCATACCCTATGTGGCTATATCCAAAAATATTCAAGAGTAGTGGATAAAAACAGGATTTTAAATGGAAAAGGAAGAGCTCATAGAAAACGTTTTTAACCGATTAAAAATATCTCCATCTCTCCCTTCCTATGTATATATGTTTGGTATGTATGGTATTCATTTTATGTATGTGTGTATGCATGCATGTGTGTATCTCAGGACCAGAGAGTGAGGTTGACAAAAGACGCAGTTTCTTCCTCACTGTAATCCAAATCACCGAGCAAGTCACCCATTACAGCGGACACAGTAAGAGAAAAGACTATCCAGACGGCTGAACAAAGAGAGTGGTCTTCACATGTGATGGACGAACATCAATGTGTGTATGTGTGTGTGCGTTCGTGCGTGCGTGTGTGTGCGTGTGCGTGCGTATGTATGTATGTATGTATGTATGTATGTACGTACGTATGTATGTATTTATGTATGTATGGATGCATGGATGGATGGATGGATGAATAGATATACGGATGGATATACGTAATGTATTACAAAGTAGAGAACCACGCTGCCAGTCGTGCGTTATTTGTTGTGATGTGTGTATCCATATTTTAATATGATGAGGTCGCTAGTCCCAATGACTTCACTATTTAGTACAAGCTTTAACGGTTGTGGTGGCACTATTCAATGCTCGTAGTAGAGCGCGATTCGCCTACTAAAAAATACAGCGCGGAAAGTAACTGCTTGCCCCCATTGCCTATAGTTCTACAGTATCTTTGTTAGTGAAATGGTAGTGATGTGAAGATCACTAAATGCAAAATGTAACATGTATCTAATCTGTATTCAATCAAGCAAAGGATGTGCCTGATCTTGATGCCTGATAGCGAACTGTTGTTGAAACTCGAAAATGGCCCTTTGCCCTGGATTATAATAATGCTGGACCCAGGACTTAACTCTGGTCATCTACCAACTCATTTTCGAACGTTCAAGTGGAAGCAGGACCAACAGAACCCTGCCCCTTCTGCATTTTTTTTCACATCATCTGCGTTTTATATATTCACATTTTTTGTTTTACAAAAATTAAACTTATAAACATTACACACACACATACGGCATATTAAGTACATCAAAACACCTGTTCATTGAATATTTTAACTTGATATCTGGTTTATACATTCGCTGTATTGGTTATTGAAAATGCTGTTTTTGGATCCTATTAAGAAGGATAAAGAAAATGTTTGAATCTGAAATTCGCGAATTTCAAGCAGGTTTTAGGAACGACAGATGGACTAGAGTTCGCATATTCAACATGCTGGATATTAACGAAGAATGCAGAGAGTATAATGTAGACCTGTACACGTGTTTCATTGATTACACCTATGCCTTCGATACGGTAAAACATCAAAATCTGCAGAACATCATGAAGAAAATGGGGTTTCCATTGCATATTATCCATCTCACTGAAACATTATATCAAGATCAACGAGCCGCTGTCCGAGTACCTGAGCAAACATCAGATTGGTTCGCAGTTCAAAAGGAAGTAAGACAGGGGTGTATCCTCTCATCTTATCTGTACAACATATATGCGGAATGTATAATGAGAAATGTTAGAGAGGACGAGAACATTGAAAGTTTCGACCCATTTACGATTAGTGGTTAGGAAATGTCAGAGTTACGACACGCAGACGACACAGTGATACTATCAAGAAGTGAAGAAGGGCTAAGCAGCTAACTTCAGCAGTAAATGGACACAATAAAGATCAAAACCTGGTTATAAACAAAACAAAGATAATGACCACCGGCAAAACAATACAAAGATAAATTTACAGTAGGTGGTGAGGAAATAAATCAGGTGACGCATTTTGAATATCTGGGCTCTAGAATAAACAAAAATGGCGATTACTCGAAAAAAAATTAAAAGACGACTAGCCCTGGCAATGCAGAGACTGAACGGCCTGAAGAAATTATGGCAGAGCACCAACAAAACGACAAAAGTGAAAGTCTTAAGAGCCTATGTTTTTCCTGTGGAAGCATATGAAAGCGAATCATGAACGATTACCAAAACTTCTAGATAAAGAATGGAACTCTTCGAGCCAAAATATTACAGAAAGATACTCCTAATACCAAGGGCAGAGAAAAAGTCAAATACAGACATACGGCAAGAGTTAAACATAGAGAAGAACTGGTTGGTTTATCAATTCCATGTTGGCCAGAAAATGTAAATACTTTGGTCACATCAAGAGACACAACGATCCTGAGAGAACAATGATGGAAAATATGGTGCCAGGCAAAAGATGCAGGGGTAGACCAAGAAGACGATGGCACCAAGATATCCAGGAATGCATGGGTATGACTATGGCGGAAGCTGGAGTTTTGGCAAGGGAAAGAATTTCTTTCATGCAGACTGTGAAGGCAGCGTCGTTCAATAAAGGACATGCTACATGATGATGATGATGATGATTATATATATATATATATATATATATATATATATATATATATATATATATATATATTTATTTATTCATGCACACGAACGAGATGCGTTCAGAAAGTTTTTTTCGTTTTTATCATCTAATAATGAAAATAGAAGTATTCAATTTTTCACTCTTCAAATATGGCATGTTTCGATTGTGTTTACCAAATTGCACCACAATCAGCCAAATAATACCACTGCACTAAAACGTTTAAGTGGAGCATGTTAGCAACTTGCGTTATAAACAGCGAATAGTGATAGAATTTCTTGTTGAAGAGAAAGAAACGGTTGTGAACATTCACATGCGTCTATGTAATGGGTATTAACGTTTTATAGTCGACATGAGTACAGTTAACCGCTGGGTTCAGAGAATAAGAGAATCAGGAAGTGTAGATACGGAGCTGCTTGATCGGCAGCGCAGTGGACGTCCGGTCACAGCCACCAACGCAGAAATGTGCGGTTGGTATGTTCTCTGGACGGTTGGTATGTGCTGTTTACATCAAAAGTGATGTCATCATGCGCATTGTACGTATTTTCACTTGGTGCAGTTAGACGGTTTCAGTTGAACACGCCTCGTTTATATAATATACACATGACAGCATTCTAAGAGAGTGAAAGTAGTGAAAGTGATGGAGAGACAAAGGGAAGGAAGGGAGAGAGAGAGTGATAGAAGGATGGACAGACATATTGATAACGCGTGGATTTAATGTTTTGGTGAAAAACAGAAGTAATTGAGCTATAAAATAGCAACAACAAAGAATACATCACTCTAGCGGACGGACACACGTTGGGCGAGAGTGGTTGTCTAGTTACTGTTGAATGTGACAGCTGTTGCTAGTAAGTCTGATGTGGGAGTTCTTCGTAGGACATCTTTTTATTCAGTGGCCAATTGCGTGTTTCTTGAGTACTTCTTACCTCCCGCGATCAGACAAAGGAAAACACACACTTGTGGCAAGAGAGAGAGAGAGAGAGGGAGAGAGAGAAAGAGAAAGGGGGGGGGGTGTGGGGGAGAAAGGATGCGAGAGAGAGGGAGATAGAGAGAGTAAGTGAGAGAGAGTTATTAGTTTATATTGGTGTTTGCTGCAATAAACTGAACCATTATTTGCTCGACTTTAATATGTGCGATTCTGCATTTCCGTTTCTTTATTTTTAGACACCATGCGTCTTATGACTGTTTTGTGCGTGTGTGTTCATCTTCTTGTTTTAATTTGTTGTCCACATGAAGCATAGCGCCATCATTGCATATGGCTGCTTTACAGGAATCATGTATCAAATTACTTACGTGCGTTCTTTATATTGTGCTTTATGTAGATACTACTTTCTTGTGATGAGATTCCTTGTTCTAAGCACGCCGCTCATTGGGCTACTTTAACAACACACTTGTATGCTCAGTGGCCCTTTTCTGTTCTCACCGCGCACCCGGTCATGTACTATTCAGTTGAATGCGAGTTAAGGTGTCGCAACTGGGATTCATGTAGATTAGCTGTTGTTATTGTTGTTGTTGCTTTCTTGTCCAGAGCTACTGGTGCTGAATAATTCACTCTTGCCTTATTTTCTCTGGCAGGTAACGACGCACGATCCCCACCCGACTGACCAGACTGCAGGTACACAGCCTGTGTGCAGATGCAGGGTGAGGTATCTGGTTTCGGTCTATATGTTACACCTATCAGTTTTTGTTATTGAAAGAACACCTATAGCCGGCGGCACAACAGAAAACTTGAAACATTTTTCACGGACCTCTCACATGAAAATAAAAGTCATTATTTATGTCCTTTTAGTGTACAGTTTTTTAATGTAAAATTTATATGTCTGTTAACCTGGTATTCTATCAGACAAAGGAAGTGCCGGATGACTAGGTAACAACATGTTGTTTAAACTCTGTACGGTCTTTAGCCTGAAGTACCATGTTGGACTAAGGACTTTAGCCAGGCATCTCTCAATCCCAGCGATGAACGTCCGCGTGAGCCCTGAATGTTGTAGGGCCACCAGGACGACACGTTTCGTGATGATCTGGAGTCCGACATACGCACCACATGCCTCGCCCATCTGCATTTAAAAATAATACAGGTTATACTACGTCATTTAAGACAGTTTTGATTTATGTGTTGTGAATTCGGTAGAGAGAATCAATGTTCTAAGCTCCATTGCCCTTTGAGCGACTTGGAGCTTGTTTGGATCTGCTTTTCGTAGGTTCCATACCATGTAGCCACAAATCATCGCCGAAAAATCCTGCTGTTTAAGGTATGGGCTCTTGCCTTGGCGACGTTTCTTATATGTTGAAGTATGGGTTTGACACGATCCAAGCTGAGCTATCCTGTGTGGAATCCTGCAATTTCTTTTTCTGGAGTTTGTAATTTCCGGGTCCAGGAAAATGTACGAATTCTCGTTTTCTTCTTAACGGGATAATTTCCTAGTCATAGTTTCCCACTTCGGCAATGTGTTCAGTATGTCCTGCGTTTTCTTGCTATTGACATTAAGGTATATTGTCTCGTTTGCTTCGTTGAGCTCATTTAGGCATTGCTCAACCTCTCTGACACTGTGATTGAGGATGACTATATCACCAGGAACCCTTAGATGTTTGAACATTTCTCCATCTTTGTCGAAACTTGTGTTTTCCCAATTTAGTATTCTACAGACTTCCTCAACGGCCCGTTGTGAATAGTATTGGATTGTATCGATTGTATTGACTAGAATTGTATCGCCCTGACGAACGACAAGCTGTACTGGTATGTTGACTGCTGGTAGAATATGGTAATCGATGTTGAACTGCCTTCATTTATTTATTCAATATACTTACATACTTTTAAACCAATACCCTGATTTCTCAGAGCATCTACTACTGCAGTTATTTCAATGCCGTGAAGGGATTTTTATAGTCCACAGACACAAGCACTTATGTACTTCTGGTGCCCTCTCTACGAGCTGGTTGATTGTGTGATCATGCCCTCTCTACGAGCTGGTTGATTGTATGCTCGTGCCTTCTCTACAGGCTGGTTGATTGTGTGATCATACCCTCTCTACAGGCTGGTTGATTGTGTGCTCGTGCCCTCTCTACATGCTGGTTGATTGTGTGCTCGTGCCCTCTCTACAGGCTGGTTGATTGTGTGCTCGTGCCCTCTCTACATGCTGGTTGATTGTGTGCTCGTGCCCTCTCTACAGGCTGGTTAATTGTGTGCTCGTGCCCTCTCTACATGCTGGTTGATTATGTGCTCCTGCCCTCTCTACGAGCTAGTTCATTGTGTGATCGTGCCCTCTCTACGAGCTGGTTGATTGTATGATCATATCCTCTCTACAGGCTGGTTGATTGTGTGCTTGTGCCCTCTCTACATTCTGGTTGATTGTGTGCTCGTGCCCTCTCTACATGCTGGTTCATTGTGTGCTCATGCCCTCTCTACATTCTGGTTCATTGTGTGCTCATGCCCTCTCTACATGCTGGTTCATTGTGTGCTCGTGCCCTCTCTACATTCTGGTTCATTGTGTGCTCATGCCCTCTCTACATGCTGGTTGATTGTGTGCTCGTGCTCTCTCTACGAGCTGGTTGATTGTGTGCTCATGCCCTCTCTACATGCTGGTTGATTGTGTGCTCGTGCCTTCTCTACAGGCTGGTTGATTGTGTGCTCGTGCTCTCTCTACGAGCTGGTTGATTGTGTGCTCATGCTTTCTCTTCGAGCTGGTTGATTGTGTGCTCATGCTTTCTCTTCGAGCTGGTTGATTGTGTGCTCGTGCTCTCTCTACGAGCTGGTTGATTGTGTGCTCATGCCCTCTCTACAGGCTGGTTGATTGTGTGCTCATGCTTTCTCTTCGAGCTGGTTGATTGTGTACTCGTGCCTTCTCTATGAGCTGGTTGATTGTGAGCTCGTGACTTCTCTACGAGCAAGTTAATTGTGTGCTCGTGCCCTCTCTACATGCTGGTTGAGTGTGTGCTCGTGCCCTCTCTACAGGCTGGTTGATTGTGTGCTCGTGCCCTCTCTACGAGCTGGTTGATTGTGTGCTCGTGCCCTCTCTACGAGCTAGTTCATTGTGTGATCGTGCCCTCTCTACGAGCTGGTTGATTGTATGATCATATCCTCTCTACAGGCTGGTTGATTGTGTGCTCGTGCCCTCTCTACATGCTGGTTGATTGTGTGCTCGTGCCTTCTCTACAGGCTGGTTGATTGTGTGCTATGCTTTCTCTTCGAGCTGGTTGATTGTGTACTCGTGCCTTCTCTATGAGCTGGTTGATTGTGTGCTCGTGACTTCTCTACGAGCAAGTTAATTGTGTGCTCGTGTCTTCACTACAAGCTGGTTGTGTGATCATGCCCTCTCTTCGAGCTGGTTGTGTGATCATTCCCTCTGTACGAGCTGGTTGTGTGATCGTGCCCTATCTACAAGCTGGTCGATTGTGTGGAGCTGGTCTGAGTATCTCCTCCTAATTCAGCCTGATAAGCTAATATTTAAAATAAATACAATATTATAAACTGCAAATTCTATATTGATTTAAAATAACCAGAAACCAAGCAGTAAACACAAATGCTATTAATAGAACGCTATTTTAAGACAGCAACATTTCATTCAAATAAAGTTAGTGTGAAATCTGCTGCTACTTCTTTGCCAGAATATTTGAAAACAGCTGCTGTAGCGTTGTTTCTGAGAAACGAAGCGCTGCATTGCAATTCAATCGGTTTCTCTGTTGAATTGTGAACACTGACAGGGCTAACAAAAAATCTTCCCACACAAATAAGCAGTTTACAATAGGACCAACAATTTAAAAGCATTGTAACAGATATTTATATTCATTTTGCAGTGATTTCCAAAATTGATACTATGATTGTATTGTATGTGACATAATCAGAAGACAAACACGATATTTTATTTTTCACGACCGTTAAGTTAGCATGAGTTGACATCTTCCACGAAGGGAATATTAACCGAAAGATTACATTGACGAGGATCCGCATTGTCATGGTAATAATCATTAAAGTTTTCAGCTAATGCCTTTAAATTTGGACATTATATTGAATATGACTTTCCGGTTGACGTCAGAAACAATCACAAGTTGATGTTAAAGTGGAAATATTTATATATCCTCTTGTAAGCCATTATCCCAAAAGAATAAGTTTCTTTTTGAACGCATATGTTTTATTTCTCACTGTAAGAATATTTATGCAAAATTCTTGAAGAGAAATATTAAGTTTGTTGAGAAGGATAAACATGTCCGTCATATACGCAAGATTAGCCATCCATTCCTCGTCCAACAAAAACTTAACTAGGGCAGAGTCTCGATCTTGCAGAATCTGATTTATTTCCTCCTTCAGTTCGACGAAGCGTGAATGAATATTGCAGGCCTGACTATATTCAAATATCTCTAGACATCGACTACATGATCACCTCCAATATCGTCAAAATAGTTGTGCAGTGGATCCCTGGAAACTCAAAAACACCTGGCAATGGCAAGGCAGACAGTCTAGAGAAGTTGGTATCAAGACAACAATACAAAAACAACCACACACAGCAAACAGCTTTACAAACAGCCAAACAGCTCATAAGAACAGCAAACAAGAAACTTGGCTAGAACAGATCGGCTATGGGGAAACACAAGCAGGGAGGTCTACAGACATTTGGCAAGCCCCAATCCAATGGCAGTATAAATCAACTGACAAGGAAGGAGTAGACCACCATTTTCCGTCTGAGAACCAAACACATCCCACTTAACAAGTACCTGAACCTAATCCAACCACCACACACTCTTGAGTGCCAGCTGTGTACACACCCGTGTGAAGCCGTTGGTCGTCATCTCTGTGTGTGCACAGCTCTCAACGATGTTAGGAAAATAGTTTTTCCTCCTATGCCATATAAATGGAACACTTTGAATGGCACTATACAACAACTGACAAACACGTCCAGATACTATTTCATAACATTGGGCTGAAGGGTGAGAGCCCTGATGCTACTGGACAACAACAATATCGATAGCCACCTCACTTATGCATCGAGAAGATGGTGGTGCGAGTCCATAGTATCACGCAATGTCGTGTGGATTGTCTGGCTCGACTACAAATTTCATTGATGATCTTCACAGAGCCATATATTCCAGTTCACTAAAAATATTATTTGCTGTTCCCTGGGGCTAAAAAGTTCTTCCCTAAAGTCATAATCTTCACTATACCTCCCAAGCAAAGAAGTTCTTCCCTAAAGTCATAATATTCACTATACCTCCCAAGCAAAGAAGTTCTTCTCTAAAGTCATAATCTTCACTATACCTCCCAAGCAAAGAAGTTCTTCCCTAATATCATAATCTTTACTATACCTACCAAGCAAAGAAGTTCTTCCCTAAAGTCATAATCTTCACTATACCTCCCAAGCAAAGAAGTTCTTCCCTAATATCATAATCTTTACTATACCTACCAAGCAAAGAAGTTCTTCCCTAAAGTCATAATCTTCACTATACCTCCCAAGAAAAGAAGAATAACATGGTTACTTAGGTTGGTTGATTCATCAAGTTGAATCTCAAAACATCTCGATTTCTTTATCTCAACTACAACTTGTTATTCAATATCGGTGGTCATGTCAACAATTCTTCTCTGTATGATGCTGTACAAAAGCAAAATAGTCTCTAATTAGTTAACGGCTTGAGAACCCAGCATTTTCCCAGCGACATCTAAGTTGCAAGTCGTTATTTCGTCACCAATAGTGACCGATTATTTTGTTTTAGATGTTCGAAGAGCAGCTTTATAAGACGCTTGAAGAAGCAGCTTATCAATAGCATGAGAATAGAAAAGTTGCCAGACTGAGAATATGTTGGAACAGACAACTAGTAGTGTGGTGTAATATCTCTATGATAGAAGGTTCTACAACTAGTAGTGGTGTAATCCCTCTATGATAGAAGGTTCTACAACTAGTAATGTGGTGTAATATCTCTATGATAGAAGGTTCTACAACTAGTAGTGGTGTAATCCCTCTATGATAGAAGGTTCTACAACTAGTAATGTGGTGTAATATCTCTATGATAGAAGGTTCTACAACTAGTAGTGTGGTGTAATATCTCTATGATAGAAAGTTCTACAACTAATAGTGTGGTGTAATATCTCTATGATAGAAGGTTCTTCAACTAGTAGTGTGGTGTAATTTCTCTATGATAGAAGGTTCTACAACTAATAGTCTGGTGTAATATCTCTATGATAGAAGGTTCTACAACTAGTAGTGGTGTAATCCCTCAATGATAGAAGGTTCTACAACTAGTAATGTGGTGTAATATCTCTATGATAGAAAGTTCTAAAACTAGTAGTGTGGTGTAATATCTCTATGATAGAAGGTTCTACAACTAGTAGTGTGGTGTTATATCTCTATGATAGAAGGTTCTACAACTAGTAGTGTGGTGTAATATCTCTATGATAGAAGGTTCTAAAACTAGTAGTGTGGTGTAATATCTCTATGATAGAAGGTTCTAAAACTAGTAGTGTGGTGTAATATCTCTATGATAGAAGGTTCTACAACTAGTAGTTTGGTGTAATATCTCTATGATAGAAGGTTCTACAACTAGTAGTCTGGTGTAATATCTCTATGATAGAAGGTTCTACAACTAGTAGTGGTGTAATCCCTCTATGATAGAAGGTTCTACAACTAGTAATGTGGTGTAATATCTCTATGATAGAAGGTTCTACAACTAGTAGTGTGGTGTAATATCTCTATGATAGAAGGTTCTACAACTAGTAGTGTGGTGTAATATCTCTATGATAGAAGGTTCTACAACTAGTAGTGGTGTAATCCCTCTATGATAGAAGGTTCTACAACTAGTAATGTGGTGTAATATCTCTATGATAGAAGGTTCTACAACTAGTAGTGGTGTAATCCCTCTATGATAGAAGGTTCTACAACTAGTAATGTGGTGTAATATCTCTATGATAGAAGGTTCTACAACTAGTAGTGTGGTGTAATATCTCTATGATAGAAAGTTCTACAACTAATAGTGTGGTGTAATATCTCTATGATAGAAGGTTCTTCAACTAGTAGTGTGGTGTAATTTCTCTATGATAGAAGGTTCTACAACTAATAGTCTGGTGTAATATCTCTATGATAGAAGGTTCTACAACTAGTAGTGGTGTAATCCCTCAATGATAGAAGGTTCTACAACTAGTAATGTGGTGTAATATCTCTATGATAGAAAGTTCTAAAACTAGTAGTGTGGTGTAATATCTCTATGATAGAAGGTTCTACAACTAGTAGTGTGGTGTTATATCTCTATGATAGAAGGTTCTACAACTAGTAGTGTGGTGTAATATCTCTATGATAGAAGGTTCTAAAACTAGTAGTGTGGTGTAATATCTCTATGATAGAAGGTTCTAAAACTAGTAGTGTGGTGTAATATCTCTATGATAGAAGGTTCTACAACTAGTAGTTTGGTGTAATATCTCTATGATAGAAGGTTCTACAACTAGTAGTCTGGTGTAATATCTCTATGATAGAAGGTTCTACAACTAGTAGTGGTGTAATCCCTCTATGATAGAAGGTTCTACAACTAGTAATGTGGTGTAATATCTCTATGATAGAAGGTTCTACAACTAGTAGTGTGGTGTAATATCTCTATGATAGAAGGTTCTACAACTAGTAGTGTGGTGTAATATCTCTATGATAGAAGGTTCTACAACTAGTAGTGTGGTGTAATATCTCTATGATAGAACGTTCTACAACTAGTAGTGTGGTGTAATATCTCTATGATAGAAGGTTCTACAACTAGTAGTGTGGTGTAATATGTCTATGATAGAAGGTTCTACAACTAGTAGTGTGGTGTAATATCTCTATGATAGAAGGTTCTACAACTAGTAGTGTGGTGTAATCCCTCTATGATAGAAGGTTCTACAACTAGTAGTGTGGTGTAATCCCTCTATGATAGAAGGTTCTACAACTCTACTAGCTAGTAGTGTGGTGTAATATCTCTATGATAGAAGGTTCTACAACAAGTAGTGTGGTGTAATATCTCTATGATAGAAGGTTCTACAAATAGTAGTGTGTTGTAATATCTCTATGATAGAAGGTTCTACAACTAGTAGTGTGGTGTAATATCTCTAGGATAGAAGGTTCTACAACTAGTAGTCTGGTGTAATCCCTATATGATAAAAGGTTCTACAACTAGTAATGTGGTGTAATATCTCTATGATAGAAGGTTCTACAACTAGTAGTGTGGTGTAATATCTCTATGATAGAAGGTTCTACAACTAGTAGTGTGGTGTAATATCTCTATGATAGAAGGTTCTACAACTAGTAGTGTGGTGTAATATCTCTATGATAGAAGGTTCTACAACTAGTAGTGTGGTGTAATATCTCTATGATAGAAGGTTCTACAACTAGTAGCCTGGTGTAATCCCTCTATGATAGATAGTTCTACAACTAGTAGTGTGGTGTAATCCCTCTATGATAGAAGGTTCTACAACTCTACTAGCTAGTTGTGTGGTGTAATATCTCTATGATAGAAGCTTCTACAACAAGTAGTGTGGTGTAATATCTCTATGATAGAAGGTTCTACAACTAGTAGTGTGTTGTAATATCTCTATGATAGAAGGTTCTACAACTAGTAGTGTGGTGTAATATCTCTATGATAGAAGGTTCTACAACTAGTAGTCTGGTGTAATCCCTATATGAAAGAAGGTTCTACAACTAGTAATGTGGTGTAATATCTCTATGATAGAAGGTTCTACAACTAGTAGTGTGGTGTAATATCTCTATGATAGAAGGTTCTACAACTAGTAGTGTGGTGTAATATCTCTATGATAGAAGGTTCTACAACTAGTAGTGTGGTGTAATATCTCTATGATAGAAGGTTCTACAACTAGTAGTGTGGTGTAATATCTCTATGATAGAAGGTTCTACAACTAGTAGTGTGGTGTAATCCCTCTATGATAGAAGGTTCTACAACTAGTAGTGTGGTGTAATCCCTCTATGATAGAAGGTTCTACAACTAGTAGTGTGGTGTAATCCCTCTATGATAGAAGGTTCTACAACTAGTAGTGTGGTGTAATCCCTCTATGATAGAAGATTATACAACTAGTAATGTGGTGTAATATCTCTATGATAGAAGGTTCTACAACTAGTAGTGTGGTGTAATCCCTCTATGATAGAAGGTTCTACAACTAGTAGTGTGGTGTAATCCCTCTATGATAGAAGGTTCTACAACTAGTAGTGTGGTGTAATCCCTCTATGATAGAAGGTTCTACAACTAGTAGTGTGGTGTAATCCCTCTATGACAGAAGGTTCTACAACTAGTAGTGTGGTGTAATCCCTCTATGATAGAAGGTTCTACAACTAGTAGTGTGGTGTAATCCCTCTATGATAGAAGGTTCTACAACTAGTAGTGTGGTGTAATCCCTCTATGATAGAAGATTCTACAACTAGTAGTGTGGTGTAATCCCTCTATGATAGAAGATTCTACAACTAGTAGTGTGGTGTAATCCCTCTATGATAGAAGGTTCTACAACTAGTAGTGTGGTGTAATGCCTCTATGATAGAAGATTATACAACTAGTAGTGTGGTGTAATGCCTCTATGATAGAAGATTATACAACTAGTAATGTGCTGTAATCCCTCTATGATAGAAGATTATACAACTAGTAGTGTGGTGTAATCCCTCTATGATAGAAGATTATACAACTAGTAGTGTGGTGTAATATCTCTATGATAGAACGTTCTACAACTAGTAATGTGCTGTAATCCCTCTATGATAGAAGATTATACAACTAGTAATGTGCTGTAATCCCTCTATGATAGAAGATTATACAACTAGTAGTGTGGTGTAATATCTCTATGATAGAAGGTTCTACAACTAGTAGTGTGGTGTTATATCTCTATGATAGAAGGTTCTACAACTAGTAGTGTAGTGTAATATCTCTATGATAGAAGGTTCTAAAACTAGTAGTGTAGTATAATATCTCTATGATAGAAGGTTCTAAAACTAGTAGTGTGGTGTAATATCTCTATGATAGAAGGTTCTACAACTAGTAGTGTGGTGTAATATCTCTATGATAGGAGGTTCTACAACTAGTAGTCTGGTGTAATATCTCTATGATAGAAGATTCTACAACTAGTAGTGGTGTAATCCCTCTATGATAGAAGGTTCTACAACTAGTAGTGTGGTGTAATCCCTCTATGATAGAAGGTTCTACAACTCTGCTAGCTAGTAGTGTGACGTAATATCTCTATGATAGAAGGTTCTACAACTAGTACTGTGGTGTAATATCTCTATGATAGAAGGTTCTACAACTAGTAGTGTGGTGTAATCCCTCTATGATAGAAGGTTGTACAACTAGTAGTGTGGTTTAATATCTCTATGATAGAAGGTTCTACAACTAGTAGTGTGGTGTAATCCCTCTATGATAGAAGGTTCTACAACTAGTAGTGTGGTGTAATCCCTCTATGATAGAAGGTTCTACAACTAGTAGTGTGGTGTAATCCCTCTATGATAGAAGGTTCTACAACTAGTAGTGTGGTGTAATCCCTCTATAATAGAAGGTTCTACAACTAGTAGTGTGGTGTAATCCCTCTATGATAGAAGATTATACAACTAGTAGTGTGGTGTAATCCCTCTATGATAGAAGATTATACAACTAGTAATGTGGTGTAATATCTCTATGATAGAAGGTTCTACAACTAGTAGTGTGGTGTAATCCCTCTATGATAGAAGGTTCTACAACTAGTAGTGTGGTGTAATCCCTCTATGATAGAAGGTTCTACAACTAGTAGTGTGGTGTAATCCCTCTATGATAGAAGGTTCTACAACTAGTAGTGTGGTGTAATCCCTCTATGATAGAAGGTTCTACAACTAGTAGTGTGGTGTAATCCCTCTATGATTGAAGGTTCTACAACTAGTAGTGTGGTGTAATCCCTCTATGATAGAAGGTTCTACAACTAGTAGTGTGGTGTAATCCCTCTATGATAGAAGATTCTACAACTAGTAGTGTGGTGTAATCCCTCTATGATAGAAGATTCTACAACTAGTAGTGTGGTGTAATCCCTCTATGATAGAAGGTTCTACAACTAGTAGTGTGGTGTAATGCCTCTATGATAGAAGATTATACAACTAGTAGTGTGGTGTAATATCTCTATGATAGAAGGTTCTACAACTAGTAGTGTGGTGTAATATCTCTATGATAGAACGTTCTACAACTAGTAGCCTGGTGTAATCCCTCTATGATAGAAGGTTCTACAACTAGTAGTGTGGTGTAATATCTCTATGATAGAAGGTTCTACAACTAGTAGTGTGGTGTAATATCTCTATGATAGAAGGTTCTACAACTAGTAGTCTGGTGTAATCCCTATATGAAAGAAGGTTCTACAACTAGTAATGTGCTGTAATCCCTCTATGATAGAAGATTATACAACTAGTAATGTGCTGTAATCCCTCTATGATAGAAGATTATACAACTAGTAGTGTGGTGTAATATCTCTATGATAGAAGGTTCTACAACTAGTAGTGTGGTGTTATATCTCTATGATAGAAGGTTCTACAACTAGTAGTGTAGTGTAATATCTCTATGATAGAAGGTTCTAAAACTAGTAGTGTGGTATAATATCTCTATGATAGAAGGTTCTAAAACTAGTAGTGTGGTGTAATATCTCTATGATAGAAGGTTCTACAACTAGTAGTGTGGTGTAATATCTCTATGATAGGAGGTTCTACAACTAGTAGTCTGGTGTAATACCTCTATGATAGAAGATTCTACAACTAGTAGTGGTGTAATCCCTCTATGATAGAAGGTTCTACAACTAGTAATGTGGTGTAATATCTCTATGATAGAAGGTTCTACAACTAGTAGTGTGGTGTAATATCTCTATGATAGAAGGTTCTACAACTAGTAGTGTGGTGTAATATCTCTATGATAGAAGGTTCTACAACTAGTAGTGTGGTGTAATATCTCTATGATAGAACGTTCTACAACTGGTAGTGTGGTGTAATATCTCTATGATAGAAGGTTCTACAACTAGTAGTGTGGTGTAATATCTCTATGATAGAAGATTCTACAACTAGTAGTGTGGTGTAATATCTCTATGATAGAAGGTTCTACAACTAGTAGCCTGGTGTAATCCCTCTATGATAGAAGGTTCTACAACTAGTAGTGTGGTGTAATCCCTCTATGATAGAAGGTTCTACAACTCTGCTAGCTAGTAGTGTGACGTAATATCTCTATGATAGAAGGTTCTACAACTAGTACTGTGGTGTAATATCTCTATGATAGAAGGTTCTACAACTAGTAGTGTGGTGTAATCCCTCTATGATAGAAGGTTCTACAACTAGTAGTGTGGTTTAATATCTCTATGATAGAAGGTTCTACAACTAGTAGTGTGGTGTAATCCCTCTATGATAGAAGGTTCTACAACTAGTAGTGTGGTGTAATCCCTCTATGATAGAAGGTTCTACAACTAGTAGTGTGGTGTAATCCCTCTATGATAGAAGGTTCTACAACTAGTAGTGTGGTGTAATCCCTCTATGATAGAAGGTTCTACAACTAGTAGTGTGGTGTAATCCCTCTATGATAGAAGATTATACAACTAGTAGTGTGGTGTAATCCCTCTATGATAGAAGATTATACAACTAGTAATGTGGTGTAATATCTCTATGATAGAAGGTTCTACAACTAGTAGTGTGGTGTAATCCCTCTATGATAGAAGGTTCTACAACTAGTAGTGTGGTGTAATCCCTCTATGATAGAAGGTTCTACAACTAGTAGTGTGGTGTAATCCCTCTATGATAGAAGGTTCTACAACTAGTAGTGTGGTGTAATCCCTCTATGATAGAAGGTTCTACAACTAGTAGTGTGGTGTAATCCCTCTATGATTGAAGGTTCTACAACTAGTAGTGTGGTGTAATCCCTCTATGATAGAAGGTTCTACAACTAGTAGTGTGGTGTAATCCCTCTATGATAGAAGATTCTACAACTAGTAGTGTGGTGTAATCCCTCTATGATAGAAGATTCTACAACTAGTAGTGTGGTGTAATCCCTCTATGATAGAAGGTTCTACAACTAGTAGTGTGGTGTAATGCCTCTATGATAGAAGATTATACAACTAGTAGTGTGGTGTAATATCTCTATGATAGAAGGTTCTACAACTAGTAGTGTGGTGTAATATCTCTATGATAGAACGTTCTACAACTAGTAGCCTGGTGTAATCCCTCTATGATAGAAGGTTCTACAACTAGTAGTGTGGTGTAATCCCTCTATGATAGAAGGTTCTACAACTCTACTAGCTAGTTGTGTGGTGTAATATCTCTATGATAGAAGGTTCTACAACAAGTAGTGTGGTGTAATATCTCTATGATAGAAGGTTCTACAACTAGTAGTGTGTTGTAATATCTCTATGATAGAAGGTTCTACAACTAGTAGTGTGGTGTAATCCCTCTATGATAGAAGGTTCTACAACTAGTAGTGTGGTTTAATATCTCTATGATAGAAGGTTCTACAACTAGTAGTGTGGTGTAATCCCTCTATGATAGAAGGTTCTACAACTAGTAGTGTGGTGTAATCCCTCTATGATAGAAGGTTCTACAACTAGTAGTGTGGTGTAATCCCTCTATGATAGAAGGTTCTACAACTAGTAGTGTGGTGTAATCCCTCTATGATAGAAGGTTCTACAACTAGTAGTGTGGTGTAATCCCTCTATGATAGAAGATTATACAACTAGTAGTGTGGTGTAATCCCTCTATGATAGAAGATTATACAACTAGTAATGTGGTGTAATATCTCTATGATAGAAGGTTCTACAACTAGTAGTGTGGTGTAATCCCTCTATGATAGAAGGTTCTACAACTAGTAGTGTGGTGTAATCCCTCTATGATAGAAGGTTCTACAACTAGTAGTGTGGTGTAATCCCTCTATGATAGAAGGTTCTACAACTAGTAGTGTGGTGTAATCCCTCTATGATAGAAGGTTCTACAACTAGTAGTGTGGTGTAATCCCTCTATGATTGAAGGTTCTACAACTAGTAGTGTGGTGTAATCCCTCTATGATAGAAAGTTCTACAACTAGTAGTGTGGTGTAATCCCTCTATGATAGAAGATTCTACAACTAGTAGTGTGGTGTAATCCCTCTATGATAGAAGATTCTACAACTAGTAGTGTGGTGTAATCCCTCTATGATAGAAGGTTCTACAACTAGTAGTGTGGTGTAATGCCTCTATGATAGAAGATTATACAACTAGTAGTGTGGTGTAATATCTCTATGATAGAAGGTTCTACAACTAGTAGTGTGGTGTAATATCTCTATGATAGAACGTTCTACAACTAGTAGCCTGGTGTAATCCCTCTATGATAGAAGGTTCTACAACTAGTAGTGTGGTGTAATCCCTCTATGATAGAAGGTTCTACAACTCTACTAGCTAGTTGTGTGGTGTAATATCTCTATGATAGAAGGTTCTACAACAAGTAGTGTGGTGTAATATCTCTATGATAGAAGGTTCTACAACTAGTAGTGTGTTGTAATATCTCTATGATAGAAGGTTCTACAACTAGTAGTGTGGTGTAATATCTCTATGATAGACGGTTCTACAACTAGTAGTCTGGTGTAATCCCTATATGAAAGAAGGTTCTACAACTAGTAATGTGCTGTAATCCCTCTATGATAGAAGATTATACAACTAGTAATGTGCTGTAATCCCTCTATGATAGAAGATTATACAACTAGTAGTGTGGTGTAATATCTCTATGATAGAAGGTTCTACAACTAGTAGTGTGGTGTTATATCTCTATGATAGAAGGTTCTACAACTAGTAGTGTAGTGTAATATCTCTATGATAGAAGGTTCTAAAACTAGTAGTGTGGTATAATATCTCTATGATAGAAGGTTCTAAAACTAGTAGTGTGGTGTAATATCTCTATGATAGAAGGTTCTACAACTAGTAGTGTGGTGTAATATCTCTATGATAGGAGGTTCTACAACTAGTAGTCTGGTGTAATACCTCTATGATAGAAGATTCTACAACTAGTAGTGGTGTAATCCCTCTATGATAGAAGGTTCTACAACTAGTAATGTGGTGTAATATCTCTATGATAGAAGGTTCTACAACTAGTAGTGTGGTGTAATATCTCTATGATAGAAGGTTCTACAACTAGTAGTGTGGTGTAATATCTCTATGATAGAAGGTTCTACAACTAGTAGTGTGGTGTAATATCTCTATGATAGAACGTTCTACAACTGGTAGTGTGGTGTAATATCTCTATGATAGAAGGTTCTACAACTAGTAGTGTGGTGTAATATCTCTATGATAGAAGATTCTACAACTAGTAGTGTGGTGTAATATCTCTATGATAGAAGATTCTACAACTAGTAGTGTGGTGTAATCCCTCTATGATAGAAGGTTCTACAACTAGTAGTGTGGTGTAATCCCTCTATGATAGAAGATTATACAACTAGTAGTGTGGTGTAATCCCTCTATGATAGAAGATTATACAACTAGTAATGTGGTGTAATATCTCTATGATAGAAGGTTCTACAACTAGTAGTGTGGTGTAATCCCTCTATGATAGAAGGTTCTACAACTAGTAGTGTGGTGTAATCCCTCTATGATAGAAGGTTCTACAACTAGTAGTGTGGTGTAATCCCTCTATGATAGAAGGTTCTACAACTAGTAGTGTGGTGTAATCCCTCTATGATAGAAGGTTCTACAACTAGTAGTGTGGTGTAATCCCTCTATGATTGAAGGTTCTACAACTAGTAGTGTGGTGTAATCCCTCTATGATAGAAAGTTCTACAACTAGTAGTGTGGTGTAATCCCTCTATGATAGAAGATTCTACAACTAGTAGTGTGGTGTAATCCCTCTATGATAGAAGATTCTACAACTAGTAGTGTGGTGTAATCCCTCTATGATAGAAGGTTCTACAACTAGTAGTGTGGTGTAATGCCTCTATGATAGAAGATTATACAACTAGTAGTGTGGTGTAATATCTCTATGATAGAAGGTTCTACAACTAGTAGTGTGGTGTAATATCTCTATGATAGAACGTTCTACAACTAGTAGCCTGGTGTAATCCCTCTATGATAGAAGGTTCTACAACTAGTAGTGTGGTGTAATCCCTCTATGATAGAAGGTTCTACAACTCTACTAGCTAGTTGTGTGGTGTAATATCTCTATGATAGAAGGTTCTACAACAAGTAGTGTGGTGTAATATCTCTATGATAGAAGGTTCTACAACTAGTAGTGTGTTGTAATATCTCTATGATAGAAGGTTCTACAACTAGTAGTGTGGTGTAATATCTCTATGATAGACGGTTCTACAACTAGTAGTCTGGTGTAATCCCTATATGAAAGAAGGTTCTACAACTAGTAATGTGCTGTAATCCCTCTATGATAGAAGATTATACAACTAGTAATGTGCTGTAATCCCTCTATGATAGAAGATTATACAACTAGTAGTGTGGTGTAATATCTCTATGATAGAAGGTTCTACAACTAGTAGTGTGGTGTTATATCTCTATGATAGAAGGTTCTACAACTAGTAGTGTAGTGTAATATCTCTATGATAGAAGGTTCTAAAACTAGTAGTGTGGTATAATATCTCTATGATAGAAGGTTCTAAAACTAGTAGTGTGGTGTAATATCTCTATGATAGAAGGTTCTACAACTAGTAGTGTGGTGTAATATCTCTATGATAGGAGGTTCTACAACTAGTAGTCTGGTGTAATACCTCTATGATAGAAGATTCTACAACTAGTAGTGGTGTAATCCCTCTATGATAGAAGGTTCTACAACTAGTAATGTGGTGTAATATCTCTATGATAGAAGGTTCTACAACTAGTAGTGTGGTGTAATATCTCTATGATAGAAGGTTCTACAACTAGTAGTGTGGTGTAATATCTCTATGATAGAAGGTTCTACAACTAGTAGTGTGGTGTAATATCTCTATGATAGAACGTTCTACAACTGGTAGTGTGGTGTAATATCTCTATGATAGAAGGTTCTACAACTAGTAGTGTGGTGTAATATCTCTATGATAGAAGATTCTACAACTAGTAGTGTGGTGTAATATCTCTATGATAGAAGGTTCTACAACTAGTAGCCTGGTGTAATCCCTCTATGATAGAAGGTTCTACAACTAGTAGTGTGGTGTAATCCCTCTATGATAGAAGGTTCTACAACTCTGCTAGCTAGTAGTGTGACGTAATATCTCTATGATAGAAGGTTCTACAACTAGTACTGTGGTGTAATATCTCTATGATAGAAGGTTCTACAACTAGTAGTGTGGTGTAATCCCTCTATGATAGAAGGTTCTACAACTAGTAGTGTGGTTTAATATCTCTATGATAGAAGGTTCTACAACTAGTAGTGTGGTGTAATCCCTCTATGATAGAAGGTTCTACAACTAGTAGTGTGGTGTAATCCCTCTATGATAGAAGGTTCTACAACTAGTAGTGTGGTGTAATCCCTCTATGATAGAAGGTTCTACAACTAGTAGTGTGGTGTAATCCCTCTATGATAGAAGGTTCTACAACTAGTAGTGTGGTGTAATCCCTCTATGATAGAAGATTATACAACTAGTAGTGTGGTGTAATCCCTCTATGATAGAAGATTATACAACTAGTAATGTGGTGTAATATCTCTATGATAGAAGGTTCTACAACTAGTAGTGTGGTGTAATCCCTCTATGATAGAAGGTTCTACAACTAGTAGTGTGGTGTAATCCCTCTATGATAGAAGGTTCTACAACTAGTAGTGTGGTGTAATCCCTCTATGATAGAAGGTTCTACAACTAGTAGTGTGGTGTAATCCCTCTATGATAGAAGGTTCTACAACTAGTAGTGTGGTGTAATCCCTCTATGATTGAAGGTTCTACAACTAGTAGTGTGGTGTAATCCCTCTATGATAGAAGGTTCTACAACTAGTAGTGTGGTGTAATCCCTCTATGATAGAAGATTCTACAACTAGTAGTGTGGTGTAATCCCTCTATGATAGAAGATTCTACAACTAGTAGTGTGGTGTAATCCCTCTATGATAGAAGGTTCTACAACTAGTAGTGTGGTGTAATGCCTCTATGATAGAAGATTATACAACTAGTAGTGTGGTGTAATATCTCTATGATAGAAGGTTCTACAACTAGTAGTGTGGTGTAATATCTCTATGATAGAACGTTCTACAACTAGTAGCCTGGTGTAATCCCTCTATGATAGAAGGTTCTACAACTAGTAGTGTGGTGTAATCCCTCTATGATAGAAGGTTCTACAACTCTACTAGCTAGTTGTGTGGTGTAATATCTCTATGATAGAAGGTTCTACAACAAGTAGTGTGGTGTAATATCTCTATGATAGAAGGTTCTACAACTAGTAGTGTGTTGTAATATCTCTATGATAGAAGGTTCTACAACTAGTAGTGTGGTGTAATATCTCTATGATAGAAGGTTCTACAACTAGTAGTCTGGTGTAATCCCTATATGAAAGAAGGTTCTACAACTAGTAATGTGCTGTAATCCCTCTATGATAGAAGATTATACAACTAGTAATGTGCTGTAATCCCTCTATGATAGAAGATTATACAACTAGTAGTGTGGTGTAATATCTCTATGATAGAAGGTTCTACAACTAGTAGTGTGGTGTTATATCTCTATGATAGAAGGTTCTACAACTAGTAGTGTAGTGTAATATCTCTATGATAGAAGGTTCTAAAACTAGTAGTGTGGTATAATATCTCTATGATAGAAGGTTCTAAAACTAGTAGTGTGGTGTAATATCTCTATGATAGAAGGTTCTACAACTAGTAGTGTGGTGTAATATCTCTATGATAGGAGGTTCTACAACTAGTAGTCTGGTGTAATACCTCTATGATAGAAGATTCTACAACTAGTAGTGGTGTAATCCCTCTATGATAGAAGGTTCTACAACTAGTAATGTGGTGTAATATCTCTATGATAGAAGGTTCTACAACTAGTAGTGTGGTGTAATATCTCTATGATAGAAGGTTCTACAACTAGTAGTGTGGTGTAATATCTCTATGATAGAAGGTTCTACAACTAGTAGTGTGGTGTAATATCTCTATGATAGAACGTTCTACAACTGGTAGTGTGGTGTAATATCTCTATGATAGAAGGTTCTACAACTAGTAGTGTGGTGTAATATCTCTATGATAGAAGATTCTACAACTAGTAGTGTGGTGTAATATCTCTATGATAGAAGGTTCTACAACTAGTAGCCTGGTGTAATCCCTCTATGATAGAAGGTTCTACAACTAGTAGTGTGGTGTAATCCCTCTATGATAGAAGGTTCTACAACTCTGCTAGCTAGTAGTGTGACGTAATATCTCTATGATAGAAGGTTCTACAACTAGTACTGTGGTGTAATATCTCTATGATAGAAGGTTCTATAACTAGTAGTGTGGTGTAATCCCTCTATGATAGAAGGTTCTACAACTCTGCTAGCTAGTAGTGTGACGTAATATCTCTATGATAGAAGGTTCTACAACTAGTACTGTGGTGTAATATCTCTATGATAGAAGGTTCTACAACTAGTAGTGTGGTGTAATCCCTCTATGATAGAAGGTTCTACAACTAGTAGTGTGGTTTAATATCTCTATGATAGAAGGTTCTACAACTAGTAGTGTGGTGTAATCCCTCTATGATAGAAGGTTCTACAACTAGTAGTGTGGTGTAATCCCTCTATGATAGAAGGTTCTACAACTAGTAGTGTGGTGTAATCCCTCTATGATAGAAGGTTCTACAACTAGTAGTGTGGTGTAATCCCTCTATGATAGAAGGTTCTACAACTAGTAGTGTGGTGTAATCCCTCTATGATAGAAGATTATACAACTAGTAGTGTGGTGTAATCCCTCTATGATAGAAGATTATACAACTAGTAATGTGGTGTAATATCTCTATGATAGAAGGTTCTACAACTAGTAGTGTGGTGTAATCCCTCTATGATAGAAGGTTCTACAACTAGTAGTGTGGTGTAATCCCTCTATGATAGAAGGTTCTACAACTAGTAGTGTGGTGTAATCCCTCTATGATAGAAGGTTCTACAACTAGTAGTGTGGTGTAATCCCTCTATGATAGAAGGTTCTACAACTAGTAGTGTGGTGTAATCCCTCTATGATTGAAGGTTCTACAACTAGTAGTGTGGTGTAATCCCTCTATGATAGAAGGTTCTACAACTAGTAGTGTGGTGTAATCCCTCTATGATAGAAGATTCTACAACTAGTAGTGTGGTGTAATCCCTCTATGATAGAAGATTCTACAACTAGTAGTGTGGTGTAATCCCTCTATGATAGAAGGTTCTACAACTAGTAGTGTGGTGTAATGCCTCTATGATAGAAGATTATACAACTAGTAGTGTGGTGTAATATCTCTATGATAGAAGGTTCTACAACTAGTAGTGTGGTGTAATATCTCTATGATAGAACGTTCTACAACTAGTAGCCTGGTGTAATCCCTCTATGATAGAAGGTTCTACAACTAGTAGTGTGGTGTAATCCCTCTATGATAGAAGGTTCTACAACTCTACTAGCTAGTTGTGTGGTGTAATATCTCTATGATAGAAGGTTCTACAACAAGTAGTGTGGTGTAATATCTCTATGATAGAAGGTTCTACAACTAGTAGTTTTTTGTAATATCTCTATGATAGAAGGTTCTACAACTAGTAGTGTCGTGTAATATCTCTATGATAGAAGGTTCTACAACTAGTAGTCTGGTGTAATCCCTATATGAAAGAAGGTTCTACAACTAGTAATGTGCTGTAATCCCTCTATGATAGAAGATTATACAACTAGTAATGTGCTGTAATCCCTCTATGATAGAAGATTATACAACTAGTAGTGTGGTGTAATATCTCTATGATAGAAGGTTCTACAACTAGTAGTGTGGTGTTATATCTCTATGATAGAAGGTTCTACAACTAGTAGTGTAGTGTAATATCTCTATGATAGAAGGTTCTAAAACTAGTAGTGTGGTATAATATCTCTATGATAGAAGGTTCTAAAACTAGTAGTGTGGTGTAATATCTCTATGATAGAAGGTTCTACAACTAGTAGTGTGGTGTAATATCTCTATGATAGGAGGTTCTACAACTAGTAGTCTGGTGTAATACCTCTATGATAGAAGATTCTACAACTAGTAGTGGTGTAATCCCTCTATGATAGAAGGTTCTACAACTAGTAATGTGGTGTAATATCTCTATGATAGAAGGTTCTACAACTAGTAGTGTGGTGTAATATCTCTATGATAGAAGGTTCTACAACTAGTAGTGTGGTGTAATATCTCTATGATAGAAGGTTCTACAACTAGTAGTGTGGTGTAATATCTCTATGATAGAACGTTCTACAACTGGTAGTGTGGTGTAATATCTCTATGATAGAAGGTTCTACAACTAGTAGTGTGGTGTAATATCTCTATGATAGAAGATTCTACAACTAGTAGTGTGGTGTAATATCTCTATGATAGAAGGTTCTACAACTAGTAGCCTGGTGTAATCCCTCTATGATAGAAGGTTCTACAACTAGTAGTGTGGTGTAATCCCTCTATGATAGAAGGTTCTACAACTCTGCTAGCTAGTAGTGTGACGTAATATCTCTATGATAGAAGGTTCTACAACTAGTACTGTGGTGTAATATCTCTATGATAGAAGGTTCTATAACTAGTAGTGTGGTGTAATCCCTCTATGATAGAAGGTTCTACAACTCTGCTAGCTAGTAGTGTGACGTAATATCTCTATGATAGAAGGTTCTACAACTAGTACTGTGGTGTAATATCTCTATGATAGAAGGTTCTACAACTAGTAGTGTGGTGTAATCCCTCTATGATAGAAGGTTCTACAACTAGTAGTGTGGTTTAATATCTCTATGATAGAAGGTTCTACAACTAGTAGTGTGGTGTAATCCCTCTATGATAGAAGGTTCTACAACTAGTAGTGTGGTGTAATCCCTCTATGATAGAAGGTTCTACAACTAGTAGTGTGGTGTAATCCCTCTATGATAGAAGGTTCTACAACTAGTAGTGTGGTGTAATCCCTCTATGATAGAAGGTTCTACAACTAGTAGTGTGGTGTAATCCCTCTATGATAGAAGATTATACAACTAGTAGTGTGGTGTAATCCCTCTATGATAGAAGATTATACAACTAGTAATGTGGTGTAATATCTCTATGATAGAAGGTTCTACAACTAGTAGTGTGGTGTAATCCCTCTATGATAGAAGGTTCTACAACTAGTAGTGTGGTGTAATCCCTCTATGATAGAAGGTTCTACAACTAGTAGTGTGGTGTAATCCCTCTATGATAGAAGGTTCTACAACTAGTAGTGTGGTGTAATCCCTCTATGATAGAAGGTTCTACAACTAGTAGTGTGGTGTAATCCCTCTATGATTGAAGGTTCTACAACTAGTAGTGTGGTGTAATCCCTCTATGATAGAAGGTTCTACAACTAGTAGTGTGGTGTAATCCCTCTATGATAGAAGATTCTACAACTAGTAGTGTGGTGTAATCCCTCTATGATAGAAGATTCTACAACTAGTAGTGTGGTGTAATCCCTCTATGATAGAAGGTTCTACAACTAGTAGTGTGGTGTAATGCCTCTATGATAGAAGATTATACAACTAGTAGTGTGGTGTAATATCTCTATGATAGAAGGTTCTACAACTAGTAGTGTGGTGTAATATCTCTATGATAGAACGTTCTACAACTAGTAGCCTGGTGTAATCCCTCTATGATAGAAGGTTCTACAACTAGTAGTGTGGTGTAATCCCTCTATGATAGAAGGTTCTACAACTCTACTAGCTAGTTGTGTGGTGTAATATCTCTATGATAGAAGGTTCTACAACAAGTAGTGTGGTGTAATATCTCTATGATAGAAGGTTCTACAACTAGTAGTTTTTTGTAATATCTCTATGATAGAAGGTTCTACAACTAGTAGTGTCGTGTAATATCTCTATGATAGAAGGTTCTACAACTAGTAGTCTGGTGTAATCCCTATATGAAAGAAGGTTCTACAACTAGTAATGTGCTGTAATCCCTCTATGATAGAAGATTATACAACTAGTAATGTGCTGTAATCCCTCTATGATAGAAGATTATACAACTAGTAGTGTGGTGTAATATCTCTATGATAGAAGGTTCTACAACTAGTAGTGTGGTGTTATATCTCTATGATAGAAGGTTCTACAACTAGTAGTGTAGTGTAATATCTCTATGATAGAAGGTTCTAAAACTAGTAGTGTGGTATAATATCTCTATGATAGAAGGTTCTAAAACTAGTAGTGTGGTGTAATATCTCTATGATAGAAGGTTCTACAACTAGTAGTGTGGTGTAATATCTCTATGATAGGAGGTTCTACAACTAGTAGTCTGGTGTAATACCTCTATGATAGAAGATTCTACAACTAGTAGTGGTGTAATCCCTCTATGATAGAAGGTTCTACAACTAGTAATGTGGTGTAATATCTCTATGATAGAAGGTTCTACAACTAGTAGTGTGGTGTAATATCTCTATGATAGAAGGTTCTACAACTAGTAGTGTGGTGTAATATCTCTATGATAGAAGGTTCTACAACTAGTAGTGTGGTGTAATATCTCTATGATAGAACGTTCTACAACTGGTAGTGTGGTGTAATATCTCTATGATAGAAGGTTCTACAACTAGTAGTGTGGTGTAATATCTCTATGATAGAAGATTCTACAACTAGTAGTGTGGTGTAATATCTCTATGATAGAAGGTTCTACAACTAGTAGCCTGGTGTAATCCCTCTATGATAGAAGGTTCTACAACTAGTAGTGTGGTGTAATCCCTCTATGATAGAAGGTTCTACAACTCTGCTAGCTAGTAGTGTGACGTAATATCTCTATGATAGAAGGTTCTACAACTAGTACTGTGGTGTAATATCTCTATGATAGAAGGTTCTATAACTAGTAGTGTGGTGTAATCCCTCTATGATAGAAGGTTCTACAACTAGTAGTGTGGTTTAATATCTCTATGATAGAAGGTTCTACAACTAGTAGTGTGGTGTAATCCCTCTATGATAGAAGGTTCTACAACTAGTAGTGTGGTGTAATCCCTCTATGATAGAAGGTTCTACAACTAGTAGTGTGGTGTAATCCCTCTATGATAGAAGGTTCTACAACTAGTAGTGTGGTGTAATCCCTCTATGATAGAAGGTTCTACAACTAGTAGTGTGGTGTAATCCCTCTATGATAGAAGATTATACAACTAGTAGTGTGGTGTAATCCCTCTATGATAGAAGATTATACAACTAGTAATGTGGTGTAATATCTCTATGATAGAAGGTTCTACAACTAGTAGTGTGGTGTAATCCCTCTATGATAGAAGGTTCTACAACTAGTAGTGTGGTGTAATCCCTCTATGATAGAAGGTTCTACAACTAGTAGTGTGGTGTAATCCCTCTATGATAGAAGGTTCTACAACTAGTAGTGTGGTGTAATCCCTCTATGATAGAAGGTTCTACAACTAGTAGTGTGGTGTAATCCCTCTATGATTGAAGGTTCTACAACTAGTAGTGTGGTGTAATCCCTCTATGATAGAAGGTTCTACAACTAGTAGTGTGGTGTAATCCCTCTATGATAGAAGATTCTACAACTAGTAGTGTGGTGTAATCCCTCTATGATAGAAGATTCTACAACTAGTAGTGTGGTGTAATCCCTCTATGATAGAAGGTTCTACAACTAGTAGTGTGGTGTAATGCCTCTATGATAGAAGATTATACAACTAGTAGTGTGGTGTAATATCTCTATGATAGAAGGTTCTACAACTAGTAGTGTGGTGTAATATCTCTATGATAGAACGTTCTACAACTAGTAGCCTGGTGTAATCCCTCTATGATAGAAGGTTCTACAACTAGTAGTGTGGTGTAATCCCTCTATGATAGAAGGTTCTACAACTCTACTAGCTAGTTGTGTGGTGTAATATCTCTATGATAGAAGGTTCTACAACAAGTAGTGTGGTGTAATATCTCTATGATAGAAGGTTCTACAACTAGTGGTGTTGTAATATCTCTATGATAGAAGGTTCTACAACTAGTAGTGTGGTGTAATATCTCTATGATAGAAGGTTCTACAACTAGTAGTCTGGTGTAATCCCTATATGAAAGAAGGTTCTACAACTAGTAATGTGGTGTAATATCTCTATGATAGAAGGTTCTACAACTAGTAGTGTGGTGTAATATCTCTATGATAGAAGGTTCTACAACTAGTAGTGTGGTGTAATATCTCTATGATAGAAGGTTCTACAACTAGTAGTGTGGTGTAATATCTCTATGATAGAAGATTCTACAACTAGTAGTGGTGTAATCCCTCTATGATAGAAGGTTCTACAACTAGTAGTGTGGTGTAATATCTCTATGATAGAAGGTTCTACAACTAGTAGTGTGGTGTAATCCCTCTATGATAGAAGGTTCTACAACTAGTAGTGTGGTGTAATATCTCTATGATAGAAGGTTCTACAACTAGTAGTGTGGTGTAATCCCTCTATGATAGAAGGTTCTACAACTAGTAGTGTGGTGTAATCCCTCTATGATAGAAGGTTCTACAACTAGTAGTGTGGTGTAATCCCTCTATGATAGAAGGTTCTACAACTAGTAGTGTGGTGTAATCCCTCTATGATAGAAGGTTCTACAACTAGTAGTGTGGTGTAATCCCTCTATGATAGAAGATTATACAACTAGTAGTGTGGTGTAATCCCTCTATGATAGAAGATTATACAACTAGTAATGTGGTGTAATATCTCTATGATAGAAGGTTCTACAACTAGTAGTGTGGTGTAATCCCTCTATGATAGAAGGTTCTACAACTAGTAGTGTGGTGTAATCCCTCTATGATAGAAGGTTCTACAACTAGTAGTGTGGTGTAATCCCTCTATGATAGAAGGTTCTACAACTAGTAGTGTGGTGTAATCCCTCTATGATAGAAGGTTCTACAACTAGTAGTGTGGTGTAATCCCTCTATGATAGAAGGTTCTACAACTAGTAGTGGTGTAATCCCTCTATGATAGAAGGTTCTACAACTAGTAATGTGGTGTAATATCTCTATGATAGAAGATTGTACAACTAGTAATGTGGTGTTATATCTCTATGATAGAAGGTTCTACAACTAGTAGTGTGGTATAATATCTCTATGATAGAAGGTTCTAAAACTAGTAATGCGGTATAATATCTCTATGATAGAAGGTTCTAAAACTAGTAGTGTGGTGTAATATCTCTATGATAGAAGGTTCTACAACTAGTAGTGTGGTGTAATATCTCTATGATAGAAGGTTCTACAACTAGTAGTCTGGTGTAATATCTCTATGATAGAAGATTCTACAACTAGTAGTGGTGTAATCCCTCTATGATAGAAGGTTCTACAACTAGTAATGTGGTGTAATATCTCTATGATAGAAGGTTCTACAACTAGTAGTGTGGTGTAATATCTCTATGATAGAAGGTTCTACAACTAGTAGTGTGGTGTAATATCTCTATGATAGAAGGTTCTACAACTAGTAGTGTGGTGTAATATCTCTATGATAGAACGTTCTACAACTAGTAGTGGTGTAATATCTCTATGATAGAAGGTTCTACAACTAGTAGTGTGGTGTAATATCTCTATGATAGAAGGTTCTACAACTAGTAGTGTGGTGTAATATCTCTATGATAGAAGGTTCTACAACTAGTAGCCTGGTGTAATCCCTCTATGATAGAAGGTTCTACAACTAGTAGTGTGGTGTAATCCCTCTATGATAGAAGGTTCTACAACTCTACTAGCTAGTAGTGTGACGTAATATCTCTATGATAGAAGGTTCTACAACTAGTAGTGTGGTGTAATATCTCTATGATAGAAGGTTCTACAACTAGTAGTGTGGTGTAATCCCTCTATGATAGAAGGTTCTACAACTAGTAGTGTGGTGTAATATCTCTATGATAGAAGGTTCTACAACTAGTAGTGTGGTGTAATCCCTCTATGATAGAAGGTTCTAAAACTAGTAGTGTGGTGTAATCCCTCTATGATAGAAGGTTCTACAACTAGTAGTGTGGTGTAATCCCTCTATGATAGAAGGTTCTACAACTAGTAGTGTGGTGTAATCCCTCTATGATAGAAGGTTCTACAACTAGTAGTGTGGTGTAATCCCTCTACGATAGAAGATTATACAACTAGTAGTGTGGTGTAATCCATCTATAATAGAAGATTATACAACTAGTAATGTGGTGTAATATCTCTATGATAGAAGGTTCTACAACTAGTAGTGTGGTGTAATCCCTCTATGATAGAAGGTTCTACAACTAGTAGTGTGGTGTAATCCCTCTATGATAGAAGGTTCTACAACTAGTAGTGTGGTGTAATCCCTCTATGATAGAAGGTTCTACAACTAGTAGTGTGGTGTAATCCCTCTATGATAGAAGGTTCTACAACTAGTAGTGTGGTGTAATCCCTCTATGATTGAAGGTTCTACAACTAGTAGTGTGGTGTAATCCCTCTATGATAGAAGGTTCTACAACTAGTAGTGTGGTGTAATCCCTCTATGATAGAAGATTCAACAACTAGTAGTGTGGTGTAATCCCTCTATGATAGAAGATTCTACAACTAGTAGTGTGGTGTAATCCCTCTATGATAGAAGGTTCTACAACTAGTAGTGTGGTGTAATGCCTCTATGATAGAAGATTATACAACTAGTAGTGTGGTGTAATATCTCTATGATAGAAGGTTCTACAACTAGTAGTGTGGTGTAATATCTCTATGATAGAACGTTCTACAACTAGTAGCCTGGTGTAATCCCTCTATGATAGAAGGTTCTACAACTAGTAGTGTGGTGTAATCCCTCTATGATAGAAGGTTCTACAACTCTACTAGCTAGTTGTGTGGTGTAATATCTCTATGATAGAAGGTTCTACAACAAGTAGTGTGGTGTAATATCTCTATGATAGAAGGTTCTACAACTAGTAGTGTGTTGTAATATCTCTATGATAGAAGGTTCTACAACTAGTAGTGTGGTGTAATATCTCTATGATAGAAGGTTCTACAACTAGTAGTCTGGTGTAATCCCTATATGAAAGAAGGTTCTACAACTAGTAATGTGGTGTAATATCTCTATGATAGAAGGTTCTACAACTAGTAGTGTGGTGTAATATCTCTATGATAGAAGGTTCTACAACTAGTAGTGTGGTGTAATATCTCTATGATAGAAGGTTCTACAACTAGTAGTGTGGTGTAATATCTCTATGATAGAAGGTTCTACAACTAGTAGTGTGGTGTAATATCTCTATGATAGAAGGTTCTACAACTAGTAGTGTGGTGTAATCCCTCTATGATAGAAGGTTCTACAACTAGTAGTGTGGTGTAATATCTCTATGATAGAAGGTTCTACAACTAGTAGTGTGGTGTAATCCCTCTATGATAGAAGGTTCTACAACTAGTAGTGTGGTGTAATCCCTCTATGATAGAAGGTTCTACAACTAGTAGTGTGGTGTAATCCCTCTATGATAGAAGGTTCTACAACTAGTAGTGTGGTGTAATCCCTCTATGATAGAAGGTTCTACAACTAGTAGTGTGGTGTAATCCCTCTATGATAGAAGGTTCTACAACTAGTAGTGTGGTGTAATCCCTCTATGATAGAAGGTTCTACAACTAGTAGTGTGGTGTAATCCCTCTATGATAGAAGATTATACAACTAGTAGTGTGGTGTAATCCCTCTATGATAGAAGATTATACAACTAGTAATGTGGTGTAATATCTCTATGATAGAAGGTTCTACAACTAGTAGTGTGGTGTAATCCCTCTATGATAGAAGGTTCTACAACTAGTAGTGTGGTGTAATCCCTCTATGATAGAAGGTTCTACAACTAGTAGTGTGGTGTAATCCCTCTATGATAGAAGGTTCTACAACTAGTAGTGTGGTGTAATCCCTCTATGATAGAAGGTTCTACAACTAGTAGTGTGGTGTAATCCCTCTATGATAGAAGGTTCTACAACTAGTAGTGGTGTAATCCCTCTATGATAGAAGGTTCTACAACTAGTAATGTGGTGTAATATCTCTATGATAGAAGATTGTACAACTAGTAATGTGGTGTTATATCTCTATGATAGAAGGTTCTACAACTAGTAGTGTGGTATAATATCTCTATGATAGAAGGTTCTAAAACTAGTAGTGCGGTATAATATCTCTATGATAGAAGGTTCTAAAACTAGTAGTGTGGTGTAATATCTCTATGATAGAAGGTTCTACAACTAGTAGTGTGGTGTAATATCTCTATGATAGAAGGTTCTACAACTAGTAGTCTGGTGTAATATCTCTATGATAGAAGATTCTACAACTAGTAGTGGTGTAATCCCTCTATGATAGAAGGTTCTACAACTAGTAATGTGGTGTAATATCTCTATGATAGAAGGTTCTACAACTAGTAGTGTGGTGTAATATCTCTATGATAGAAGGTTCTACAACTAGTAGTGTGGTGTAATATCTCTATGATAGAAGGTTCTACAACTAGTAGTGTGGTGTAATATCTCTATGATAGAACGTTCTACAACTAGTAGTGGTGTAATATCTCTATGATAGAAGGTTCTACAACTAGTAGTGTGGTGTAATATCTCTATGATAGAAGGTTCTACAACTAGTAGTGTGGTGTAATATCTCTATGATAGAAGGTTCTACAACTAGTAGTGTGGTGTAATATCTCTATGATAGAACGTTCTACAACTAGTAGTGGTGTAATATCTCTATGATAGAAGGTTCTACAACTAGTAGTGTGGTGTAATATCTCTATGATAGAAGGTTCTACAACTAGTAGTGTGGTGTAATATCTCTATGATAGAAGGTTCTACAACTAGTAGCCTGGTGTAATCCCTCTATGATAGAAGGTTCTACAACTAGTAGTGTGGTGTAATCCCTCTATGATAGAAGGTTCTACAACTCTACTAGCTAGTAGTGTGACGTAATATCTCTATGATAGAAGGTTCTACAACTAGTAGTGTGGTGTAATCCCTCTATGATAGAAGGTTCTACAACTAGTAGTGTGGTGTAATCCCTCTATGATAGAAGGTTCTACAACTAGTAGTGTGGTGTAATCCCTCTATGATAGAAGGTTCTACAACTAGTAGTGTGTTGTAATCCCTCTACGATAGAAGATTATACAACTAGTAGTGTGGTGTAATCCCTCTATAATAGAAGATTATACAACTAGTAATGTGGTGTAATATCTCTATGATAGAAGGTTCTACAACTAGTAGTGTGGTGTAATCCCTCTATGATAGAAGGTTCTACAACTAGTAGTGTGGTGTAATCCCTCTATGATAGAAGGTTCTACAACTAGTAGTGTGGTGTAATCCCTCTATGATAGAAGGTTCTACAACTAGTAGTGTGGTGTAATCCCTCTATGATAGAAGGTTCTACAACTAGTAGTGTGGTGTAATCCCTCTATGATTGAAGGTTCTACAACTAGTAGTGTGGTGTAATCCCTCTATGATAGAAGGTTCTACAACTAGTAGTGTGGTGTAATCCCTCTATGATAGAAGATTCTACAACTAGTAGTGTGGTGTAATCCCTCTATGATAGAAGATTCTACAACTAGTAGTGTGGTGTAATCCCTCTATGATAGAAGGTTCTACAACTAGTAGTGTGGTGTAATGCCTCTATGATAGAAGATTATACAACTAGTAGTGTGGTAAAATATCTCTATGATAGAAGGTTCTACAACTAGTAGTGTGGTGTAATATCTCTATGATAGAACGTTCTACAACTAGTAGCCTGGTGTAATCCCTCTATGATAGAAGGTTCTACAACTAGTAGTGTGGTGTAATCCCTCTATGATAGAAGGTTCTACAACTAGTAGTGTGGTGTAATATCTCTATGATAGAAGGTTCTACAACTAGTAGTGTGGTGTAATATCTCTATGATAGAAGGTTCTACAACTAGTAGTGTGGTGTAATCCCTCTATGATAGAAGGTTCTACAACTAGTAGTGTGGTGTAATATCTCTATGATAGAAGGTTCTACAACTAGTAGTGTGGTGTAATCCCTCTATGATAGAAGGTTCTACAACTAGTAGTGTGGTGTAATCCCTCTATGATAGAAGGTTCTACAACTAGTAGTGTGGTGTAATCCCTCTATGATAGAAGGTTCTACAACTAGTAGTGTGGTGTAATCCCTCTATGATAGAAGGTTCTACAACTAGTAGTGTGGTGTAATCCCTCTATGATAGAAGGTTCTACAACTAGTAGTGTGGTGTAATCCCTCTATGATAGAAGGTTCTACAACTAGTAGTGTGGTGTAATCCCTCTATGATAGAAGATTATACAACTAGTAGTGTGGTGTAATCCCTCTATGATAGAAGATTATACAACTAGTAATGTGGTGTAATATCTCTATGATAGAAGGTTCTACAACTAGTAGTGTGGTGTAATCCCTCTATGATAGAAGGTTCTACAACTAGTAGTGTGGTGTAATCCCTCTATGATAGAAGGTTCTACAACTAGTAGTGTGGTGTAATCCCTCTATGATAGAAGGTTCTACAACTAGTAGTGTGGTGTAATCCCTCTATGATAGAAGGTTCTACAACTAGTAGTGTGGTGTAATCCCTCTATGATAGAAGGTTCTACAACTAGTAGTGTGGTGTAATCCCTCTATGATAGAAGGTTCTACAACTAGTAGTGTGGTGTAATCCCTCTATGATAGAAGGTTCTACAACTAGTAGTGTGGTGTAATCCCTCTATGATAGAAGGTTCTACAACTAGTAGTGTGGTGTAATCCCTCTATGATAGAAGGTTCTACAACTAGTAGTGTGGTGTAATCCCTCTATGATAGAAGGTTCTACAACTAGTAGTGTGGTGTAATCCCTCTATGATAGAAGATTATACAACTAGTAGTGTGGTGTAATCCCTCTATGATAGAAGATTATACAACTAGTAATGTGGTGTAATATCTCTATGATAGAAGGTTCTACAACTAGTAGTGGTGTAATCCCTCTATGATAGAAGGTTCTACAACTAGTAATGTGGTGTAATATCTCTATGATAGAAGGTTCTACAACTAGTAGTGTGGTGTAATATCTCTATGATAGAAGGTTCTACAACTAGTAGTGTGGTGTAATATCTCTATGATAGAAGGTTCTACAACTAGTAGTGTGGTGTAATATCTCTATGATAGAACGTTCTACAACTAGTAGTGGTGTAATATCTCTATGATAGAAGGTTCTACAACTAGTAGTGTGGTGTAATATCTCTATGATAGAAGGTTCTACAACTAGTAGTGTGGTGTAATATCTCTATGATAGAAGGTTCTACAACTAGTAGTGTGGTGTAATATCTCTATGATAGAACGTTCTACAACTAGTAGTGGTGTAATATCTCTATGATAGAAGGTTCTACAACTAGTAGTGTGGTGTAATATCTCTATGATAGAAGGTTCTACAACTAGTAGTGTGGTGTAATATCTCTATGATAGAAGGTTCTACAACTAGTAGCCTGGTGTAATCCCTCTATGATAGAAGGTTCTACAACTAGTAGTGTGGTGTAATCCCTCTATGATAGAAGGTTCTACAACTCTACTAGCTAGTAGTGTGACGTAATATCTCTATGATAGAAGGTTCTACAACTAGTAGTGTGGTGTAATCCCTCTATGATAGAAGGTTCTACAACTAGTAGTGTGGTGTAATCCCTCTATGATAGAAGGTTCTACAACTAGTAGTGTGGTGTAATCCCTCTATGATAGAAGGTTCTACAACTAGTAGTGTGTTGTAATCCCTCTACGATAGAAGATTATACAACTAGTAGTGTGGTGTAATCCCTCTATAATAGAAGATTATACAACTAGTAATGTGGTGTAATATCTCTATGATAGAAGGTTCTACAACTAGTAGTGTGGTGTAATCCCTCTATGATAGAAGGTTCTACAACTAGTAGTGTGGTGTAATCCCTCTATGATAGAAGGTTCTACAACTAGTAGTGTGGTGTAATCCCTCTATGATAGAAGGTTCTACAACTAGTAGTGTGGTGTAATCCCTCTATGATAGAAGGTTCTACAACTAGTAGTGTGGTGTAATCCCTCTATGATTGAAGGTTCTACAACTAGTAGTGTGGTGTAATCCCTCTATGATAGAAGGTTCTACAACTAGTAGTGTGGTGTAATCCCTCTATGATAGAAGATTCTACAACTAGTAGTGTGGTGTAATCCCTCTATGATAGAAGATTCTACAACTAGTAGTGTGGTGTAATCCCTCTATGATAGAAGGTTCTACAACTAGTAGTGTGGTGTAATGCCTCTATGATAGAAGATTATACAACTAGTAGTGTGGTAAAATATCTCTATGATAGAAGGTTCTACAACTAGTAGTGTGGTGTAATATCTCTATGATAGAACGTTCTACAACTAGTAGCCTGGTGTAATCCCTCTATGATAGAAGGTTCTACAACTAGTAGTGTGGTGTAATCCCTCTATGATAGAAGGTTCTACAACTAGTAGTGTGGTGTAATATCTCTATGATAGAAGGTTCTACAACTAGTAGTGTGGTGTAATATCTCTATGATAGAAGGTTCTACAACTAGTAGTGTGGTGTAATCCCTCTATGATAGAAGGTTCTACAACTAGTAGTGTGGTGTAATATCTCTATGATAGAAGGTTCTACAACTAGTAGTGTGGTGTAATCCCTCTATGATAGAAGGTTCTACAACTAGTAGTGTGGTGTAATCCCTCTATGATAGAAGGTTCTACAACTAGTAGTGTGGTGTAATCCCTCTATGATAGAAGGTTCTACAACTAGTAGTGTGGTGTAATCCCTCTATGATAGAAGGTTCTACAACTAGTAGTGTGGTGTAATCCCTCTATGATAGAAGGTTCTACAACTAGTAGTGTGGTGTAATCCCTCTATGATAGAAGGTTCTACAACTAGTAGTGTGGTGTAATCCCTCTATGATAGAAGATTATACAACTAGTAGTGTGGTGTAATCCCTCTATGATAGAAGATTATACAACTAGTAATGTGGTGTAATATCTCTATGATAGAAGGTTCTACAACTAGTAGTGTGGTGTAATCCCTCTATGATAGAAGGTTCTACAACTAGTAGTGTGGTGTAATCCCTCTATGATAGAAGGTTCTACAACTAGTAGTGTGGTGTAATCCCTCTATGATAGAAGGTTCTACAACTAGTAGTGTGGTGTAATCCCTCTATGATAGAAGGTTCTACAACTAGTAGTGTGGTGTAATCCCTCTATGATAGAAGGTTCTACAACTAGTAGTGGTGTAATCCCTCTATGATAGAAGGTTCTACAACTAGTAATGTGGTGTAATATCTCTATGATAGAAGATTGTACAACTAGTAATGTGGTGTTATATCTCTATGATAGAAGGTTCTACAACTAGTAGTGTGGTATAATATCTCTATGATAGAAGGTTCTAAAACTAGTAGTGCGGTATAATATCTCTATGATAGAAGGTTCTAAAACTAGTAGTGTGGTGTAATATCTCTATGATAGAAGGTTCTACAACTAGTAGTGTGGTGTAATATCTCTATGATAGAAGGTTCTACAACTAGTAGTCTGGTGTAATATCTCTATGATAGAAGATTCTACAACTAGTAGTGGTGTAATCCCTCTATGATAGAAGGTTCTACAACTAGTAATGTGGTGTAATATCTCTATGATAGAAGGTTCTACAACTAGTAGTGTGGTGTAATATCTCTATGATAGAAGGTTCTACAACTAGTAGTGTGGTGTAATATCTCTATGATAGAAGATTCTACAACTAGTAGTGTGGTGTAATATCTCTATGATAGAACGTTCTACAACTAGTAGTGGTGTAATATCTCTATGATAGAAGGTTCTACAACTAGTAGTGTGGTGTAATATCTCTATGATAGAAGGTTCTACAACTAGTAGTGTGGTGTAATATCTCTATGATAGAAGGTTCTACAACTAGTAGCCTGGTGTAATCCCTCTATGATAGAAGGTTCTACAACTAGTAGTGTGGTGTAATCCCTCTATGATAGAAGGTTCTACAACTCTACTAGCTAGTAGTGTGACGTAATATCTCTATGATAGAAGGTTCTACAACTAGTAGTGTGGTGTAATATCTCTATGATAGAAGGTTCTACAACTAGTAGTGTGGTGTAATCCATCTATGATAGAAGGTTCTACAACTAGTAGTGTGGTGTAATATCTCTATGATAGAAGGTTCTACAACTAGTAGTGTGGTGTAATCCCTCTATGATAGAAGGTTCTACAACTAGTAGTGTGGTGTAATCCCTCTATGATAGAAGGTTCTACAACTAGTAGTGTGGTGTAATCCCTCTATGATAGAAGGTTCTACAACTAGTAGTGTGGTGTAATCCCTCTATGATAGAAGGTTCTACAACTAGTAGTGTGGTGTAATCCCTCTACGATAGAAGATTATACAACTAGTAGTGTGGTGTAATCCCTCTATAATAGAAGATTATACAACTAGTAATGTGGTGTAATATCTCTATGATAGAAGGTTCTACAACTAGTAGTGTGGTGTAATCCCTCTATGATAGAAGGTTCTACAACTAGTAGTGTGGTGTAATCCCTCTATGATAGAAGGTTCTACAACTAGTAGTGTGGTGTAATCCCTCTATGATAGAAGGTTCTACAACTAGTAGTGTGGTGTAATCCCTCTATGATAGAAGGTTCTACAACTAGTAGTGTGGTGTAATCCCTCTATGATTGAAGGTTCTACAACTAGTAGTGTGGTGTAATCCCTCTATGATAGAAGGTTCTACAACTAGTAGTGTGGTGTAATCCCTCTATGATAGAAGATTCTACAACTAGTAGTGTGGTGTAATCCCTCTATGATAGAAGATTCTACAACTAGTAGTGTGGTGTAATCCCTCTATGATAGAAGGTTCTACAACTAGTAGTGTGGTGTAATGCCTCTATGATAGAAGATTATACAACTAGTAGTGTGGTGTAATATCTCTATGATAGAAGGTTCTACAACTAGTAGTGTGGTGTAATATCTCTATGATAGAACGTTCTACAACTAGTAGCCTGGTGTAATCCCTCTATGATAGAAGGTTCTACAACTAGTAGTGTGGTGTAATCCCTCTATGATAGAAGGTTCTACAACTCTACTAGCTAGTTGTGTGGTGTAATATCTCTATGATAGAAGGTTCTACAACAAGTAGTGTGGTGTAATATCTCTATGATAGAAGGTTCTACAACTAGTAGTGTGTTGTAATATCTCTATGATAGAAGGTTCTACAACTAGTAGTGTGGTGTAATATCTCTATGATAGAAGGTTCTACAACTAGTAGTCTGGTGTAATCCCTATATGAAAGAAGGTTCTACAACTAGTAATGTGGTGTAATATCTCTATGATAGAAGGTTCTACAACTAGTAGTGTGGTGTAATATCTCTATGATAGAAGGTTCTACAACTAGTAGTGTGGTGTAATATCTCTATGATAGAAGGTTCTACAACTAGTAGTGTGGTGTAATATCTCTATGATAGAAGGTTCTACAACTAGTAGTGTGGTGTAATATCTCTATGATAGAAGGTTCTACAACTAGTAGTGTGGTGTAATCCCTCTATGATAGAAGGTTCTACAACTAGTAGTGTGGTGTAATATCTCTATGATAGAAGGTTCTACAACTAGTAGTGTGGTGTAATCCCTCTATGATAGAAGGTTCTACAACTAGTAGTGTGGTGTAATCCCTCTATGATAGAAGGTTCTACAACTAGTAGTGTGGTGTAATCCCTCTATGATAGAAGGTTCTACAACTAGTAGTGTGGTGTAATCCCTCTATGATAGAAGGCTCTACAACTAGTAGTGTGGTGTAATCCCTCTATGATAGAAGATTATGCAACTAGTAGTGTGGTGTAATCCCTCTATGATAGAAGATTATACAACTAGTAATGTGGTGTAATATCTCTATGATAGAAGGTTCTACAACTAGTAGTGTGGTGTAATCCCTCTATGATAGAAGGTTCTACAACTAGTAGTGTGGTGTAATGCCTCTATGATAGAAGATTATACAACTAGTAGTGTGGTGTAATCCCTCTATGATAGAAGATTATACAACTAGTAATGTGCTGTAATCCCTCTATGATAGAAGATTATACAACTAGTAGTGTGGTGTAATCCCTCTATGATAGAAGATTATACAACTAGTAGTGTGGTGTAATATCTCTATGATAGAACGTTCTACAACTAGTAATGTGCTGTAATCCCTCTATGATAGAAGATTATACAACTAGTAATGTGCTGTAATCCCTCTATGATAGAAGATTATACAACTAGTAGTGTGGTGTATTATCTCTATGATAGAAGGTTCTAACACTAGTAGTGTGGTGTTATATCTCTATGATAGAAGGTTCTACAACTAGTAGTGTGGTGTAATCCCTCTATGATAGAAGGTTCTACAACTCTACTAGCTAGTAGTGTGGTGTAATATCTCTATGATAGAAGGTTCTACAACAAGTAGTGTGGTGTAATATCTCTATGATAGAAGGTTCTACAAATAGTAGTGTGTTGTAATATCTCTATGATAGAAGGTTCTACAACTAGTAGTGTGGTGTAATATCTCTATGATAGAAGGTTCTACAACTAGTAGTCTGGTGTAATCCCTATATGATAGAAGGTTCTACAACTAGTAATGTGGTGTAATATCTCTATGATAGAAGGTTCTACAACTAGTAGTGTGGTGTAATATCTCTATGATAGAAGGTTCTACAACTAGTAGTGTGGTGTAATATCACTATGATAGAAGGTTCTACAACTAGTAGTGTGGTGTAATATCTCTATGATAGAAGGTTCTACAACTAGTAGTGTGGTGTAATATCTCTATGATAGAACGTTCTACAACTAGTAGTGTGGTGTAATATCTCTATGATAGAAGGTTCTACAACTAGTAGTGTGGTGTAATATCTCTATGATAGAAGGTTCTACAACTAGTAGTGTGGTGTAATATCTCTATGATAGAAGGTTCTACAACCAGTAGCCTGGTGTAATCCCTCTATGATAGAAGGTTCTACAACTAGTAGTGTGGTGTAATCCCTCTATGATAGAAGGTTCTACATTTCTACTAGCTAGTTGTGTGGTGTAATATCTCTATGATAGAAGGTTCTACAACAAGTAGTGTGGTGTAATATCTCTATGATAGAAGGTTCTACAACTAGTAGTGTGTTGTATTATCTCTATGATAGAAGGTTCTACAACTAGTAGTGTGGTGTAATATCTCTATGATAGAAGGTTATACAACTAGTAGTCTGGTGTAATCCCTATATGAAAGAAGGTTCTACAACTAGTAATGTGGTGTAATATATCTATGATAGAAGGTTCTACAACTAGTAGTGTGGTGTAATATCTCTATGATAGAAGGTCCTACAACTAGTAGTGTGGTGTAATATCTCTATGATAGAAGGTTCTACAACTAGTAGTGTGGTGTAATATCTCTATGATAGAACGTTCTACAACTAGTAGTGTGGTGTAATATCTCTATGATAGAAGGTTCTACAACTAGTAGTGTGGTGTAATATCTCTATGATAGAAGGTTCTACAACTAGTAGTGTGGTGTAATATCTCTATGATAGAAGGTTCTACAACTAGTAGCCTGGTGTAATCCCTCTATGATAGAAGGTTCTACAACTAGTAGTGTGGTGTAATCACTCTATGATAGAAGGTTCTACAAGTCTACTAGCTAGTAGTGTGGTGTAATATCTCTATGATAGAAGGTTCTACAACTAGTAGTGTGGTGTAATATCTCTATGATAGAAGGTTCTACAACTAGTAGTGTGGTGTAATCCCTCTATGATAGAAGGTTCTACAACTAGTAGTGTGGTGTAATATCTCTATGATAGAAGGTTCTACAACTAGTAGTGTGGTGTAATCCCTCTATGATAGAAGGTTCTACAACTAGTAGTGTGGTGTAATCCCTTTATGATAGAAGGTTCTACAACTAGTAGTGTGGTGTAATCCCTCTATGATAGAAGATTCTACAACTAGTAGTGTGGTGTAATCCCTCTATGATAGAAGGTTCTACAACTAGTAGTGTGGTGTAATCCCTCTATGATAGAAGGTTCTACAACTAGTAGTGTGGTGTAATCCCTCTATGATAGAAGGTTCTACAACTAGTACTGTGGTGTAATCCCTCTATGATAGAAGATTCTACAACTAGTAGTGTGGTGTAATCCCTCTATGATAGAAGGTTCTACAACTAGTAGTGTGGTGTAATGCCTCTATGATAGAAGATTATACAACTAGTAGTGTGGTGTGATCCCTCTATGATAGAAGATTATACAACTAGTAATGTGCTGTAATCCCTCTATGATAGAAGATTATACAACTAGTAGTGTGGTGTAATCCCTCTATGATAGAAGATTATACAACTAGTAGTGTGGTGTAATATCTCTATGATAGAACGTTCTACAACTAGTAATGTGCTGTAATCCCTCTATGATAGAAGATTATACAACTAGTAATGTGCTGTAATCCCTCTATGATAGAAGATTATACAACTAGTAGTGTGGTGTAATATCTCTATGATAGAAGGTTCTAACACTAGTAGTGTGGTGTTATATCTCTATGATAGAAGGTTCTACAACTAGTAGTGTGGTGTAATCCCTCTATGATAGAAGGTTCTACAACTCTACTAGCTAGTAGTGTGGTGTAATATCTCTATGATAGAAGGTTCTTCAACAAGTAGTGTGGTGTAATATCTCTATGATAGAAGGTTCTACAAATAGTAGTGTGGTGTAATATCTCTATGATAGAAGGTTCTACAACTAGTAGTCTGGTGTAATCCCTATATGATAGAAGGTTCTACAACTAGTAGTGTGGTGTAATATCTCTATGATAGAAGGTTCTACAACTAGTAGTGTGGTGTAATATCACTATGATAGAAGGTTCTACAACTAGTAGTGTGGTGTAATATCTCTATGATAGAAGGTTCTACAACTAGTAGTGTGGTGTAATATCTCTATGATAGAATGTTCTACAACTAGTAGTGTGGTGTAATATCTCTATGATAGAAGGTTCTACAACTAGTAGTGTGGTGTAATATCTCTATGATAGAAGGTTCTACAACTAGTAGTGTGGTGTAATATCTCTATGATAGAAGGTTCTACAACTAGTAGTGTGGTGTAATATCTCTATGATAGAAGGTTCTACAACTAGTAGCCTGGTGTAATCCCTCTATGATAGAGGGTTCTACAACTAGTAGTGTGGTGTAATCCCTCTATGATAGAAGGTTCTACAACTCTACTAGCTAGTTGTGTGGTGTAATATCTCTATGATAGAAGGTTCTACAACAAGTAGTGTGGTGTAATATCTCTATGATAGAAGGTTCAACAACTAGTAGTGTGTTGTAATATCTCTATGATAGAAGGTTCTACAACTAGTAGTGTGGTGTAATATCTCTATGATAGAAGGTTCTACAACTAGTAGTCTGGTGTAATCCCTATATGAAAGAAGGTTCTACAACTAGTAATGTGGTGTAATATATCTATGATAGAAGGTTCTACAACTAGTAGTGTGGTGTAATATCTCTATGATAGAAGGTTCTACAACTAGTAGTGTGGTGTAATATCTCTATGATAGAAGGTTCTACAACTAGTAGTGTGGTGTAATATCTCTATGATAGAAGGTTCTACAACTAGTAGTGTGGTGTAATATCTCTATGATAGAACGTTCTACAACTAGTAGTGTGGTGTAATATCTCTATGATAGAAGGTTCTACAACTAGTAGTGTGGTGTAATATCTCTATGATAGAAGGTTCTACAACTAGTAGTCTGGTGTAATCCCTATATGATAGAAGGTTCTACAACTAGTAATGTGGTGTAATATCTCTATGATAGAAGGTTCTACAACTAGTAGTGTGGTGTAATATCTCTATCATAGAAGGTTCTACAACTAGTAGTGTGGTGTAATCCCTCTATGATAGAAGGTTCTACAACTAGTAGTGTGGTGTAATCCCTCTATGATAGAAGGTTCTACAACTAGTAGTGTGGTGTAATATCTCTATGATAGAAGATTCTACAACTAGTAGTGTGGTGTAATCCCTCTATGATAGAAGGTTCTACAACTAGTAGTGTGGTGTAATCCCTCTATGATAGCAGGTTCTACAACTAGTAGTGTGGTGTAATCCCTCTATGATAGAAGGTTCTACAACTAGTAGTGTGGTGTAATCCCTCTATGATAGAAGATTCTACAACTAGTAGTGTGGTGTAATCCCTCTATGATAGAAGATTATACAACTAGTAGTGTGGTGTAATATCTCTATGATAGAAGATTCTACAACTAGTAGCCTGGTGTAATCCCTCTATGATAGAAGGTTCTACAACTAGTAGTGTGGTGTAATCCCTCTATGATAGAAGGTTCTACAACTCTACTAGCTAGTAGTGTGGTGTAATATCTCTATGATAGAAGGTTCTACAACAAGTAGTGTGGTGTAATATCTCTATGATAGAAGGTTCTACAAATAGTAGTGTGTTGTAATATCTCTATGATAGAAGGTTCTACAACTAGTAGTGTGGTGTAATATCTCTATGATAGAAGGTTCTACAACTAGTAGTCTGGTGTAATCCCTATATGATAGAAGGTTCTACAACTAGTAGTGTGGTGTAATATCTCTATGATAGAAGGTTCTACAACTAGTAATGTGGTGTAATGTCTCTATGATAGAAGGTTCTACAACTAGTAGTGTGGTGTAATATCTCTATGATAGAAGGTTCTACAACTAGTAGTGTGGTGTAATATCACTATGATAGAAGGTTCTACAACTAGTAGTGTGGTGTAATATCTCTATGATAGAAGGTTCTACAACTAGTAGTGTGGTGTAATATCTCTATGATAGAACGTTCTACAACTAGTAGTGTGGTGTAATATCTCTATGATAGAAGGTTCTACAACTAGTAGTGTGGTGTAATATCACTATGATAGAAGGTTCTACAACTAGTAGTGTGGTGTAATATCTCTATGATAGAAGTTTCTACAACTAGTAGCCTGGTGTAATCCCTCTATGATAGAACGTTCTACAACTAGTAGTGTGGTGTAATATCTCTATGATAGAAGGTTCTACAACTAGTAGTGTGGTGTAATATCTCTATGATAGAAGGTTCTACAACTAGTAGTGTGGTGTAATCCCTCTATGATAGAAGGTTCTACAACTCTACTAGCTAGTAGTGTGGTGTAATATCTCTATGATAGAAGGTTCTACAACAAGTAGTGTGGTGTAATATCTCTATGATAGAACGTTCTACAACTAGTAGTGTGGTGTAATATCTCTATGATAGAAGGTTCTACAACTAGTAGTGTGGTGTAATATCTCTATGATAGAAGGTTCTGCAACTAGTAGTGTGGTGTAATCCCTCTATGATAGAAGGTTCTACAACTCTACTAGCTAGTAGTGTGGTGTAATATCTCTATGATAGAAGGTTCTACAACAAGTAGTGTGGTGTAATATCTCTATGATAGAAGGTTCTACAAATAGTAGTGTGGTGTAATATCTCTATGATAGAAGGTTCTACAACTAGTAGTCTGGTGTAATCCCTATATGATAGAAGGTTCTACAACTAGTAGTGTGGTGTAATATCTCTATGATAGAAGGTTCTACAACTAGTAGTGTGGTGTAATATCACTATGATAGAAGGTTCTACAACTAGTAGTGTGGTGTAATATCTCTATGATAGAAGGTTCTACAACTAGTAGTGTGGTGTAATATCTCTATGATAGAACGTTCTACAACTAGTAGTGTGGTGTAATATCTCTATGATAGAAGGTTCTACAACTAGTAGTGTGGTGTAATATCTCTATGATAGAAGGTTCTACAACTAGTAGTGTTGTGTAATATCTCTATGATAGAAGGTTCTACAACTAGTAGTGTGGTGTAATATCTCTATGATAGAAGGTTCTACAACTAGTAGCCTGGTGTAATCCCTCTATGATAGAAGGTTCTACAACTAGTAGTGTGGTGTAATCCCTCTATGATTGAAGGTTCTACAACTCTACTAGCTAGTTGTGTGGTGTAATATCTCTATGATAGAAGGTTCTACAACAAGTAGTGTGGTGTAATATCTCTATGATAGAAGGTTCAACAACTAGTAGTGTGTTGTAATATCTCTGTGATAGAAGGTTCTACAACTAGTAGTGTGGTGTAATATATCTATGATAGAAGGTTCTACAACTAGTAGTCTGGTGTAATCCCTATATGAAAGAAGGTTCTACAACTAGTAATGTGGTGTAATATATCTATGATAGAAGGTTCTACAACTAGTAGTGTGGTGTAATATCTCTATGATAGAAGGTTCTACAACTAGTAGTGTGGTGTAATATCTCTATGATAGAAGGTTCTACAACTAGTAGTGTGGTGTAATATCTCTATGATAGAAGGTTCTACAACTAGTAGTGTGGTGTAATATCTCTATGATAGAACGTTCTACAACTAGTAGTGTGGTGTAATATCTCTATGATAGAAGGTTCTACAACTAGTAGTGTGGTGTAATATCTCTATGATAGAAGGTTCTACAACTAGTAGTCTGGTGTAATCCCTATATGATAGAAGGTTCTACAACTAGTAATGTGGTGTAATATCTCTATGATAGAAGGTTCTACAACTAGTAGTGTGGTGTAATATATCTATGATAGAAGGTTCTACAACTAGTAGTGTGGTGTAATCCCTCTATGATAGAAGGTTCTACAACTAGTAGTGTGGTGTAATCCCTCTATGATAGAAGGTTCTACAACTAGTAGTGTGGTGTAATATCTCTATGATAGAAGATTCTACAACTAGTAGTGTGGTGTAATCCCTCTATGATAGAAGGTTCTACAACTAGTAGTGTGGTGTAATCCCTCTATGATAGCAGGTTCTACAACTAGTAGTGTGGTGTAATCCCTCTATGATAGAAGGTTCTACAACTAGTAGTGTGGTGTAATCCCTCTATGATAGAAGATTCTACAACTAGTAGTGTGGTGTAATCCCTCTATGATAGAAGATTATACAACCAGTAGTGTGGTGTAATATCTCTATGATAGAAGGTTCTACAACTAGTAGCCTGGTGTAATCCCTCTATGATAGAAGGTTCTACAACTAGTAGTGTGGTGTAATCCCTCTATGATAGAAGGTTCTACAACTCTACTAGCTAGTAGTGTGGTGTAATATCTCTATGATAGAAGGTTCTACAACAAGTAGTGTGGTGTAATATCTCTATGATAGAAGGTTCTACAAATAGTAGTGTGTTGTAATATCTCTATGATAGAAGGTTCTACAACTAGTAGTGTGGTGTAATATCTCTATGATAGAAGGTTCTACAACTAGTAGTCTGGTGTAATCCCTATATGATAGAAGGTTCTACAACTAGTAGTGTGGTGTAATATCTCTATGATAGAAGGTTCTACAACTAGTAATGTGGTGTAATATCTCTATGATAGAAGGTTCTACAACTAGTAGTGTGGTGTAATATCTCTATGATAGAAGGTTCTACAACTAGTAGTGTGGTGTAATATCACTATGATAGAAGGTTCTACAACTAGTAGTGTGGTGTAATATCTCTATGATAGAAGGTTCTACAACTAGTAGTGTGGTGTAATATCTCTATGATAGAATGTTCTACAACTAGTAGTGTGGTGTAATATCTCTATGATAGAAGGTTCTACAACTAGTAGTGTGGTGTAATATCTCTATGATAGAAGGTTCTACAACTAGTAGTGTGGTGTAATATCTCTATGATAGAAGGTTCTACAACTAGTAGCCTGGTGTAATCCCTCTATGATAGAAGGTTCTACAACTAGTAGTGTGGATTAATTCCTCTATGATAGAAGGTTCTACAACTCTACTAGCTAGTTGTGTGGTGTAATATCTCTATGATAGAATGTTCTACAACAAGTAGTGTGGTGTAATATCTCTATGATAGAAGGTTCTACAACTAGTAGTGTGTTGTAATATATCTATGATAGAAGGTTCTACAACTAGTAGTGTGGTGTAATATCTCTATGATAGAAGGTTCTACAACTAGTAGTCTGGTGTAATCCCTATATGAAAGAAGGTTCTACAACTAGTAATGTGGTGTAATATATCTATGATAGAAGGTTCTACAACTAGTAGTGTGGTGTAATATCTCTATGATAGAAGGTTCTACAACTAGTAGTGTGGTGTAATATCTCTATGATAGAAGGTTCTACAACTAGTAGTGTGGTGTAATATCTCTATGATAGAAGGTTCTACAACTAGTAGTGTGCTGTAATATCTCTATGATAGAACGTTCTACAACTAGTAGTGTGGTGTAATATCTCTATGATAGAAGGTTCTACAACTAGTAGTGTGGTGTAATATCTCTATGATAGAAGGTTCTACAACTAGTAGTCTGGTGTAATCCCTATATGATAGAAGGTTCTACAACTAGTAATGTGGTGTAATATCTCTATGATAGAAGGTTCTACAACTAGTAGTGTGGTGTAATATCTCTATGATAGAAGGTTCTTCAACTAGTAGTGTGGTGTAATCCCTCTATGATAGAAGGTTCTACAACTAGTAGTGTGGTGTAATCCCTCTATGATAGAAGGTTCTACAACTAGTAGTGTGGTGTAATATCTCTATGATAGAAGGTTCTACAACTAGTAGTGTGGTGTAATCCCTCTATGATAGAAGGTTCTACAACTAGTAGTGTGGTGTAATCCCTCTATGATAGAAGGTTCTACAACTAGTAATGTGGTGTAATCCCTCTATGATAGAAGGTTCTACAACTAGTAGTGTGGTGTAATCCCTCTATGATAGAAGATTCTACAACTAGTAGTGTGGTGTAATCCCTCTATGATAGAAGATTATACAACTAGTAGTGTGGTGTAATATCTCTATGATAGAAGGTTCTACAACTAGTAGCCTGGTGTAATCCCTCTATGATAGAAGGTTCTACAACTAGTAGTGTGGTGTAATCCCTCTATGATAGAAGGTTCTACAACTCTACTAGCTAGTAGTGTGGTGTAATATCTCTATGATAGAAGGTTCTACAACAAGTAGTGTGGTGTAATATCTGTATGATAGAAGGTTCTACAAATAGTAGTGTGTTGTAATATCTCTATGATAGAAGGTTCTACAACTAGTAGTGTGGTGTAATATCTCTATGATAGAAGGTTCTACAACTAGTAGTCTGGTGTAATCCCTATATGAGAGAAGGTTCTACAACTAGTAATGTGGTGTAATATCTCTATGATAGAAGGTTCTACAACTAGTAGTGTGGTGTAATATCTCTATGATAGAAGGTTCTACAACTAGTAGTGTGGTGTAATATCTCTATGATAGAAGGTTCTACAACTAGTAGTGTGGTGTAATATCTCTATGATAGAAGGTTCTACAACTAGTAGTGCGGTGTAATATCTCTATGATAGAACGTTCTACAACTAGTAGTGTGGTGTAATATCTCTATGATAGAAGGTTCTACAACTAGTAGTGTGGTGTAATATCTCTATGATAGAAGGTTCTACAACTAGTAGTGTGGTGTAATATCTCTATGATAGAAGGTTCTACAACTAGTAGCCTGGTGTAATCCCTCTATGATAGAAGGTTCTACAACTAGTAGTGTGGTGTAATCCCTCTATGATAGAAGGTTCTACAACTAGTAGTGTGGTGTAATATCTCTATGATAGAAGGTTCTACAACTAGTAGCCTGGTGTAATCCCTCTATGATAGAAGGTTCTACAACTAGTAGTGTGGTGTAATCCCTCTATGATAGAAGGTTCTACAACTCTACTAGCTAGTAGTGTGGTGTAATATCTCTATGATAGAAGGTTCTACAACAAGTAGTGTGGTGTAATATCTCTGTGATAGAAGGTTCTACAAATAGTAGTGTGTTGTAATATCTCTATGATAGAAGGTTCTACAACTAGTAGTGTGGTGTAATATCTCTATGATAGAAGGTTCTACAACTAGTAGTCTGGTGTAATCCCTATATGATAGAAGGTTCTACAACTAGTAATGTGGTGTAATATCTCTATGATAGAAGGTTCTACAACTAGTAGTGTGGTGTAATATCTCTATGATAGAAGGTTCTACAACTAGTAATGTGGTGTAATATCTCTATGATAAAAGGTTCTACAACTAGTAGTGTGGTGTAATATCTATATGATAGAAGGTTCTACAACTAGTAGTGTGGTGTAATATCTCTATGATAGAAGGTTCTACAACTAGTAGCCTGGTGTAATCCCTCTATGATAGAAGGTTCTACAACTAGTAGTGTGGTGTAATATCTCTATGATAGAAGGTTCTACAACTAGTAGCCTGGTGTAATCCCTCTATGATAGAAGGTTCTACAACTAGTAGTGTGGTGTAATCCCTCTATGATAGAAGGTTCTACAACTCTACTAGCTAGTAGTGTGGTGTAATATCTCTATGATAGAAGGTTCTACAACAAGTAGTGTGGTGTAATATCTCTGTGATAGAAGGTTCTACAAATAGTAGTGTGTTGTAATATCTCTATGATAGAAGGTTCTACAACTAGTAGTGTGGTGTAATATCTCTATGATAGAAGGTTCTACAACTAGTAGTCTGGTGTAATCCCTATATGATAGAAGGTTCTACAACTAGTAATGTGGTGTAATATCTCTATGATAGAAGGTTCTACAACTAGTAGTGTGGTGTAATATCTCTATGATAGAAGGTTCTACAACTAGTAGTGTGGTGTAATATCTCTATGATAGAAGGTTCTACAACTAGTAGTGTGGTGTAATATCTCTATGATAGAAGGTTCTACAACTAGTAGTGTGGTGTAATATCTCTATGATAGAACGTTCTACAACTAGTAGTGTGGTGTAATATCTCTATGATAGAAGGTTCTACAACTAGTAGTGTGGTGTAATATCTCTATGATAGAAGGTTCTACAACTAGTAGTGTGGTGTAATATCTCTATGATAGAAGGTTCTACAACCAGTAGCCTGGTGTAATCCCTCTATGATAGAAGGTTCTACAACTAGTAGTGTGGTGTAATCCCTCTATGATAGAAGGTTCTACAACTCTACTAGCTAGTTGTGTGGTGTAATATCTCTATGATAGAAGGTTCTACAACAAGTAGTGTGGTGTAATATCTCTATGATAGAAGGTTCTACAACTAGTAGTGTGTTGTAATATCTCTATGATAGAAGGTTCTACAACTAGTAGTGTGGTGTAATATCTCTATGATAGAAGGTTCTACAACTAGTAGTCTGGTGTAATCCCTATATGAAAGAAGGTTCTACAACTAGTAATGTGGTGTAATATCTCTATGATAGAAGGTTCTACAACTAGTAGTGTGGTGTAATATCTCTATGATAGAAGGTTCTACAACTAGTAGTGTGGTGTAATATCTCTATGATAGAAGGTTCTACAACTAGTAGTGTGGTGTAATATCTCTATGATAGAAGGTTCTACAACTAGTAGTGTGGTGTAATATCTCTATGATAGAAAGTTCTACAACTAGTAGTGTGGTGTAATATCTCTATGATAGAAGGTTCTACAACTAGTAGTGTGGTGTAATATCTCTATGATAGAAGGTTCTACAACTAGTAGTGTGGTGTAATCCCTCTATGATAGAAGGTTCTACAACTAGTAGTGTGGTGTAATCCCTCTATGATAGAAGATTCTACAACTAGTAGTGTGGTGTAATCCCTCTATGATAGAAGATTATACAACTAGTAGTGTGGTGTAATATCTCTATGATAGAAGGTTCTACAACTAGTAGTGTGGTGTAATCCCTCTATGATAGAAGGTTCTACAACTAGTAGTGTGGTGTAATCCCTCTATGATAGAAGGTTCTACAACTAGTAGTGTGGTGTAATCCCTCTATGATAGAAGATTCTACAACTAGTAGTGTGGTGTAATCCCTCTATGATAGAAGATTCTACAACTAGTAGCCTGGTGTAATCCCTCTATGATAGAAGGTTCTACAACTAGTAGTGTGGTGTAATCCCTCTATGATAGAAGGTTCTACAACTCTACTAGCTAGTAGTGTGGTGTAATATCTCTATGATAGAAGGTTCTACAACAAGTAGTGTGGTGTAATATCTGTATGATAGAAGGTTCTACAAATAGTAGTGTGTTGTAATATCTCTATGATAGAAGGTTCTACAACTAGTAGTGTGGTGTAATATCTCTATGATAGAAGGTTCTACAACTAGTAGTCTGGTGTAATCCCTATATGAGAGAAGGTTCTACAACTAGTAATGTGGTGTAATATCTCTATGATAGAAGGTTCTACAACTAGTAGTGTGGTGTAATATCTCTATGATAGAAGGTTCTACAACTAGTAGTGTGGTGTAATATCTCTATGATAGAAGGTTCTACAACTAGTAGTGTGGTGTAATATCTCTATGATAGAAGGTTCTACAACTAGTAGTGTGGTGTAATATCTCTATGATAGAACGTTCTACAACTAGTAGTGTGGTGTAATATCTCTATGATAGAAGGTTCTACAACTAGTAGTGTGGTGTAATATCTCTATGATAGAAGGTTCTACAACTAGTAGTGTGGTGTAATATCTCTATGATAGAAGGTTCTACAACTAGTAGCCTGGTGTAATCCCTCTATGATAGAAGGTTCTACAACTAGTAGTGTGGTGTAATCCCTCTATGATAGAAGGTTCTACAACTCTACTAGCTAGTTGTGTGGTGTAATATCTCTATGATAGAAGGTTCTACAACAAGTAGTGTGGTGTAATATCTCTATGATAGAAGGTTCTACAACTAGTATTGTGTTGTAATATCTCTATGATAGAAGGTTCTACAACTAGTAGTGTGGTGTAATATCTCTATGATAGAAGGTTCTACAACTAGTAGTCTGGTGTAATCCCTATATGAAAGAAGGTTCTACAACTAGTAATGTGGTGTAATATCTCTATGATAGAAGGTTCTACAACTAGTAGTGTGGTGTAATATCTCTATGATAGAAGGTTCTACAACTAGTAGTGTGGTGTAATATCTCTATGATAGAAGGTTCTATAACTAGTAGTGTGGTGTAATATCTCTATGATAGAAGGTTCTACAACTAGTAGTGTGGTGTAATATCTCTATGATAGAAGGTTCTACAACTAGTAGTGTGGTGTAATATCTCTATGATAGAAGGTTCTACAACTAGTAGTGTGGTGTAATCCCTCTATGATAGAAGGTTCTACAACTAGTAGTGTGGTGTAATCCCTCTATGATAGAAGATTCTACAACTAGTAGTGTGGTGTAATCCCTCTATGATAGAAGATTATACATCTAGTAGTGTGGTGTAATATCTCTATGATAGAAGGTTCCACAACTAGTAGTGTGGTGTAATCCCTCTATGATAGAAGGTTCTACAACTAGTAGTGTGGTGTAATCCCTCTATGATAGAAGGTTCTACAAATAGTAGTGTGGTGTAATCCCTCTATGATAGAAGATTATACAACTAGTAGTGTGGTGTAATGCCTCTATGATAGAAGATTATACAACTAGTAATGTGGTGTAATATCTCTATGATAGAAGGTTCTACAACTAGTAGTGTGGTGTAATCCCTCTATGATAGAAGGTTCTACAACTAGTAGTGTGGTGTAATCCCTCTATGATAGAAGGTTCTACAACTAGTAGTGTGGTGTAATCCCGCTATGATAGAAGGTTCTACAACTAGTAGTGTGGTGTAATCCCTCTATGATAGAAGGTTCTACAACTAGTAGTGTGGTTTAATCCCTCTATGATAGAAGGTTCTACAACTAGTAGTGTGGTGTAATCCCTCTATGATAGAAGGTTCTACAACTAGTAGTGTGGTGTAATCCCTCTATGATAGAAGATTCTACAACTAGTAGTGTGGTGTAATCCCTCTATGATAGAAGATTCTACAACTAGTAGTGTGGTGTAATCCCTCTATGATAGAAGGTTCTACAACTAGTAGTGTGGTGTAATGCCTCTATGATAGAAGATTATACAACTAGTAGTGTGGTGTAATCCCTCTATGATAGAAGATTATACAACTAGTAATGTGCTGTAATCCCTCTATGATAGAAGATTATACAACTAGTAGATTGGTGTAATCCCTCTATGATAGAAGATTATACAACTAGTAGTGTGGTGTAATATCTCTATGATAGAACGTTCTACAACCAGTAATGTGCTGTAATCCCTCTATGATAGAAGATTATACAACTAGTAATGTGCTGTAATCCCTCTAGGATAGAAGATTATACAACTAGTAGTGTGGTGTAATCCCTTTATGATAGAAGATTATACAACTAGTAATGCGCTGTAATCCCTCTATGATAGAAGATTATACAACTAGTAATGTGCTGTAATCCCTCTATGATAGAAGATTATGCAACTAGTAATGTGCTGTAATCCCTCTATGATAGAAGATTATACAACTAGTAGTGTGCTGTAATCACTCTATGATAGAAGATTCTACAACTAGTAATGTGCTGTAATCCTTCTATGATAGAAGATTATACAACTAGTAATGTGCTGTAATCCCTCTATGATAGAAGGTTCTACAACTCTACTAGCTAGTAGTGTGGTGTAATATCTCTATGATAGAAGGTTCTACAACAAGTAGTGTGGTGTAATATCTCTATGATAGAAGGTTCTACAACTAGTAGTGTGGTGTAATATCTCTATGATAGAAGGTTCTACAACTAGTAGTCTGGTGTAATCCCTATATGATAGAAGGTTCTACAACTAGTAATGTGGTGTAATATCTCTATGATAAAAGGTTCTACAACTAGTAGTGTGGTGTAATATCTATATGATAGAAGGTTCTACAACTAGTAGTGTGGTGTAATATCTCTATGATAGAAGGTTCTACAACTAGTAGCCTGGTGTAATCCCTCTATGATAGAAGGTTCTACAACTAGTAGTGTGGTGTAATATCTCTATGATAGAAGGTTCTACAACTAGTAGCCTGGTGTAATCCCTCTATGATAGAAGATTCTACAACTAGTAGTGTGGTGTAATCCCTCTATGATAGAAGATTATACAACTAGTAGTGTGGTGTAATATCTCTATGATAGAAGGTTCTACAACTAGTAGTGTGGTGTAATCCCTCTATGATAGAAGGTTCTACAACTAGTAGTGTGGTGTAATCCCTCTATGATAGAAGGTTCTACAACTAGTAGTGTGGTGTAATCCCTCTATGATAGAAGATTCTACAACTAGTAGTGTGGTGTAATCCCTCTATGATAGAAGATTCTACAACTAGTAGCCTGGTGTAATCCCTCTATGATAGAAGGTTCTACAACTAGTAGTGTGGTGTAATCCCTCTATGATAGAAGGTTCTACAACTCTACTAGCTAGTAGTGTGGTGTAATATCTCTATGATAGAAGGTTCTACAACAAGTAGTGTGGTGTAATATCTGTATGATAGAAGGTTCTACAAATAGTAGTGTGTTGTAATATCTCTATGATAGAAGGTTCTACAACTAGTAGTGTGGTGTAATATCTCTATGATAGAAGGTTCTACAACTAGTAGTCTGGTGTAATCCCTATATGAGAGAAGGTTCTACAACTAGTAATGTGGTGTAATATCTCTATGATAGAAGGTTCTACAACTAGTAGTGTGGTGTAATATCTCTATGATAGAAGGTTCTACAACTAGTAGTGTGGTGTAATATCTCTATGATAGAAGGTTCTACAACTAGTAGTGTGGTGTAATATCTCTATGATAGAAGGTTCTACAACTAGTAGTGTGGTGTAATATCTCTATGATAGAACGTTCTACAACTAGTAGTGTGGTGTAATATCTCTATGATAGAAGGTTCTACAACTAGTAGTGTGGTGTAATATCTCTATGATAGAAGGTTCTACAACTAGTAGTGTGGTGTAATATCTCTATGATAGAAGGTTCTACAACTAGTAGCCTGGTGTAATCCCTCTATGATAGAAGGTTCTACAACTAGTAGTGTGGTGTAATCCCTCTATGATAGAAGGTTCTACAACTCTACTAGCTAGTTGTGTGGTGTAATATCTCTATGATAGAAGGTTCTACAACAAGTAGTGTGGTGTAATATCTCTATGATAGAAGGTTCTACAACTAGTATTGTGTTGTAATATCTCTATGATAGAAGGTTCTACAACTAGTAGTGTGGTGTAATATCTCTATGATAGAAGGTTCTACAACTAGTAGTCTGGTGTAATCCCTATATGAAAGAAGGTTCTACAACTAGTAATGTGGTGTAATATCTCTATGATAGAAGGTTCTACAACTAGTAGTGTGGTGTAATATCTCTATGATAGAAGGTTCTACAACTAGTAGTGTGGTGTAATATCTCTATGATAGAAGGTTCTATAACTAGTAGTGTGGTGTAATATCTCTATGATAGAAGGTTCTACAACTAGTAGTGTGGTGTAATATCTCTATGATAGAAGGTTCTACAACTAGTAGTGTGGTGTAATATCTCTATGATAGAAGGTTCTACAACTAGTAGTGTGGTGTAATCCCTCTATGATAGAAGGTTCTACAACTAGTAGTGTGGTGTAATCCCTCTATGATAGAAGATTCTACAACTAGTAGTGTGGTGTAATCCCTCTATGATAGAAGATTATACATCTAGTAGTGTGGTGTAATATCTCTATGATAGAAGGTTCCACAACTAGTAGTGTGGTGTAATCCCTCTATGATAGAAGGTTCTACAACTAGTAGTGTGGTGTAATCCCTCTATGATAGAAGGTTCTACAAATAGTAGTGTGGTGTAATCCCTCTATGAAAGAAGATTATACAACTAGTAGTGTGGTGTAATGCCTCTATGATAGAAGATTATACAACTAGTAATGTGGTGTAATATCTCTATGATAGAAGGTTCTACAACTAGTAGTGTGGTGTAATCCCTCTATGATAGAAGGTTCTACAACTAGTAGTGTGGTGTAATCCCTCTATGATAGAAGGTTCTACAACTAGTAGTGTGGTGTAATCCCGCTATGATAGAAGGTTCTACAACTAGTAGTGTGGTGTAATCCCTCTATGATAGAAGGTTCTACAACTAGTAGTGTGGTTTAATCCCTCTATGATAGAAGGTTCTACAACTAGTAGTGTGGTGTAATCCCTCTATGATAGAAGGTTCTACAACTAGTAGTGTGGTGTAATCCCTCTATGATAGAAGATTCTACAACTAGTAGTGTGGTGTAATCCCTCTATGATAGAAGATTCTACAACTAGTAGTGTGGTGTAATCCCTCTATGATAGAAGGTTCTACAACTAGTAGTGTGGTGTAATGCCTCTATGATAGAAGATTATACAACTAGTAGTGTGGTGTAATCCCTCTATGATAGAAGATTATACAACTAGTAATGTGCTGTAATCCCTCTATGATTAGAAGATTATACAACTAGTAGATTGGTGTAATCCCTCTATGATAGAAGATTATACAACTAGTAGTGTGGTGTAATATCTCTATAATAGAACGTTCTACAACAGTAATGTGCTGTAATCCCTCTATGATAGAAGATTATACAACTAGTAATGTGCTGTAATCCTCTAGGATAGAAGATTATACAACTAGTAGTGTGGTGTAATCCCTTTATGATAGAAGATTATACAACTAGTAATGCGCTGTAATCCCTCTATGATAGAAGATTATACAACTAGTAATGTGCTGTAATCCCTCTATGATAGAAGATTATGCAATTAGTAATGTGCTGTAATCCCTCTATGATAGAAGATTATACAACTAGTAGTGTGCTGTAATCACTCTATGATAGAAGATTCTACAACTAGTAATGTGCTGTAATCCTTCTATGATAGAAGATTATACAACTAGTAATGTGCTGTAATCCCTCTATGATAGAAGGTTCTACAACTCTACTAGCTAGTAGTGTGGTGTAATATCTCTATGATAGAAGGTTCTACAACAAGTAGTGTGGTGTAATATCTCTATGATAGAAGGTTCTACAACTAGTAGTGTGGTGTAATATCTCTATGATAGAAGGTTCTACAACTAGTAGTCTGGTGTAATCCCTATATGATAGAAGGTTCTACAACTAGTAATGTGGTGTAATATCTCTATGATAAAAGGTTCTACAACTAGTAGTGTGGTGTAATATCTATATGATAGAAGGTTCTACAACTAGTAGTGTGGTGTAATATCTCTATGATAGAAGGTTCTACAACTAGTAGCCTGGTGTAATCCTCTATGATAGAAGGTTCTACAACTAGTAGTGTGGTGTAATATCTCTATGATAGAAGGTTCTACAACTAGTAGCCTGGTGTAATCCCTCTATGATAGAAGGTTCTACAACTAGTAGTGTGGTGTAATCCCTCTATGATAGAAGGTTCTACAACTCTACTAGCTAGTAGTGTGGTGTAATATCTCTATGATAGAAGGTTCTACAACAAGTAGTGTGGTGTAATATCTCTGTGATAGAAGGTTCTACAAATAGTAGTGTGTTGTAATATCTCTATGATAGAAGGTTCTACAACTAGTAGTGTGGTGTAATATCTCTATGATAGAAGGTTCTACAACTAGTAGTCTGGTGTAATCCCTATATGATAGAAGGTTCTACAACTAGTAATGTGGTGTAATATCTCTATGATAGAAGGTTCTACAACTAGTAGTGTGGTGTAATATCTCTATGATAGAAGGTTCTACAACTAGTAGTGTGGTGTAATATCTCTATGATAGAAGGTTCTACAACTAGTAGTGTGGTGTAATATCTCTATGATAGAAGGTTCTACAACTAGTAGTGTGGTGTAATATCTCTATGATAGAACGTTCTACAACTAGTAGTGTGGTGTAATATCTCTATGATAGAAGGTTCTACAACTAGTAGTGTGGTGTAATATCTCTATGATAGAAGGTTCTACAACTAGTAGTGTGGTGTAATATCTCTATGATAGAAGGTTCTACAACCAGTAGCCTGGTGTAATCCCTCTATGATAGAAGGTTCTACAACTAGTAGTGTGGTGTAATCCCTCTATGATAGAAGGTTCTACAACTCTACTAGCTAGTTGTGTGGTGTAATATCTCTATGATAGAAGGTTCTACAACAAGTAGTGTGGTGTAATATCTCTATGATAGAAGGTTCTACAACTAGTAGTGTGTTGTAATATCTCTATGATAGAAGGTTCTACAACTAGTAGTGTGGTGTAATATCTCTATGATAGAAGGTTCTACAACTAGTAGTCTGGTGTAATCCCTATATGAAAGAAGGTTCTACAACTAGTAATGTGGTGTAATATCTCTATGATAGAAGGTTCTACAACTAGTAGTGTGGTGTAATATCTCTATGATAGAAGGTTCTACAACTAGTAGTGTGGTGTAATATCTCTATGATAGAAGGTTCTACAACTAGTAGTGTGGTGTAATATCTCTATGATAGAAGGTTCTACAACTAGTAGTGTGGTGTAATATCTCTATGATAGAAAGTTCTACAACTAGTAGTGTGGTGTAATATCTCTATGATAGAAGGTTCTACAACTAGTAGTGTGGTGTAATATCTCTATGATAGAAGGTTCTACAACTAGTAGTGTGGTGTAATCCCTCTATGATAGAAGGTTCTACAACTAGTAGTGTGGTGTAATCCCTCTATGATAGAAGATTCTACAACTAGTAGTGTGGTGTAATCCCTCTATGATAGAAGATTATACAACTAGTAGTGTGGTGTAATATCTCTATGATAGAAGGTTCTACAACTAGTAGTGTGGTGTAATCCCTCTATGATAGAAGGTTCTACAACTAGTAGTGTGGTGTAATCCCTCTATGATAGAAGGTTCTACAACTAGTAGTGTGGTGTAATCCCTCTATGATAGAAGATTCTACAACTAGTAGTGTGGTGTAATCCCTCTATGATAGAAGATTCTACAACTAGTAGTGTGGTGTAATCCCTCTATGATAGAAGGTTCTACAACTAGTATTGTGGTGTAATGCCTCTATGATAGAAGATTATACAACTAGTAGTGTGGTGTAATCCCTCTATGATAGAAGATTATACAACTAGTAATGTGCTGTAATCCCTCTATGATAGAAGGTTATACAACTAGTAGATTGGTGTAATCCCTCTATGATAGAAGATTATACAACTAGTAGTGTGGGTGTAATATCTCTATGATAGAACGTTCTACAACTAGTAATGTGCTGTAATCCCTCTATGATAGAAGATTATACAACTAGTAATGTGCTGTAATCCCTCTATGATAGAAGATTATACAACTAGTAGTGTGGTGTAATCCCTCTATGATAGAAGATTATACAACTAGTAATGTGCTGTAATCCCTCTATGATAGAAGATTATACAACTAGTAATGTGCTGTAATCCCTCTATGATAGAAGATTATGCAACTAGTAATGTGCTGTAATCCCTCTATGATAGAAGATTATACAACTAGTAGTGTGCTGTAATCACTCTATGATAGAAGATTCTACAACTAGTAATGTCCTGTAATCCTTCTATGATAGAAGATTATACAACTAGTAATGTGCTGTAATCCCTCTATGATAGAAGGTTCTACAACTAGTAGTGTGGTGTAATCCCTCTATGATAGAAGGTTCTACAACTAGTAGTGTGGTGTAATCCCTCTATGATAGAAGGTTCTACAACTAGTAGTGTGGTGTAATCCCTCTATGATAGAAGGTTCTACAACTAGTAGTGTGGTGTAATCCCTCTATGATAGAAGATTATACAACTAGTAGTGTGGTGTAATCCTCAATGATAGAAGGTTCTACAACCAGTAGTGTGGTGTAATGCCTCTATGATAGAAGATTACACAACTAGTAGTGTGGTGTAATCCCTCTATGATAGAAGATTATACAACTAGTAATGTGCTGTAATCCCTTTATGATAGAAGATTATACAACTAGTAGTGTGGTGTAATCCCTCTATGATAGAAGATTATACAACTAGTAGTGTGGTGTAATATCTCTATGATAGAACTTCTACAACTAGTAATGTGCTGTAATCCCTCTATGATAGAAGATTATACAACTAGTAATGTGCTGTAATCCCTCTATGATAGAAGATTATACAACTAGTAATGTGCTGTAATCCCTCTATGATAGAAGATTATACAACTAGTAATGTGCTGTAATCCCTCTATGATAGAAGATTATACAACTAGTAGTGTGCTGTAATCACTCTATGATAGAAGATTCTACAACTAGTAATGTGCTGTAATCCTTCTATGATAGAAGATTATACAACTAGTAATGTGCTGTAATCCCTCTATGATAGAAGGTTCTACAACTCTACTAGCTAGTAGTGTGGTGTAATATCTCTATGATAGAAGGTTCTACAACAAGTAGTGTGGTGTAATATCTCTATGATAGAAGGTTCTACAACTAGTAGTGTGGTGTAATATCTCTATGATAGAAGGTTCTACAACTAGTAGTCTGGTGTAATCCCTATATGATAGAAGGTTCTACAACTAGTAATGTGGTGTAATATCTCTATGATAAAAGGTTCTACAACTAGTAGTGTGGTGTAATATCTATATGATAGAAGGTTCTACAACTAGTAGTGTGGTGTAATATCTCTATGATAGAAGGTTCTACAACTAGTAGCCTGGTGTAATCCTTCTATGATATAAGGTTCTACAACTAGTAGTGTGGTGTAATATCTCTATGATAGAAGGTTCTACAACTAGTAGCCTGGTGTAATCCCTCTATGATAGAAGGTTCTACAACTAGTAGTGTGGTGTAATCCCTCTATGATAGAAGGTTCTACAACTCTACTAGCTAGTAGTGTGGTGTAATATCTCTATGATAGAAGGTTCTACAACAAGTAGTGTGGTGTAATATCTCTGTGATAGAAGGTTCTACAAATAGTAGTGTGTTGTAATATCTCTATGATAGAAGGTTCTACAACTAGTAGTGTGGTGTAATATCTCTATGATAGAAGGTTCTACAACTAGTAGTCTGGTGTAATCCCTATATGATAGAAGGTTCTACAACTAGTAATGTGGTGTAATATCTCTATGATAGAAGGTTCTACAACTAGTAGTGTGGTGTAATATCTCTATGATAGAAGGTTCTACAACTAGTAGTGTGGTGTAATATCTCTATGATAGAAGGTTCTACAACTAGTAGTGTGGTGTAATATCTCTATGATAGAAGGTTCTACAACTAGTAGTGTGGTGTAATATCTCTATGATAGAACGTTCTACAACTAGTAGTGTGGTGTAATATCTCTATGATAGAAGGTTCTACAACTAGTAGTGTGGTGTAATATCTCTATGATAGAAGGTTCTACAACTAGTAGTGTGGTGTAATATCTCTATGATAGAAGGTTCTACAACCAGTAGCCTGGTGTAATCCCTCTATGATAGAAGGTTCTACAACTAGTAGTGTGGTGTAATCCCTCTATGATAGAAGGTTCTACAACTCTACTAGCTAGTTGTGTGGTGTAATATCTCTATGATAGAAGGTTCTACAACAAGTAGTGTGGTGTAATATCTCTATGATAGAAGGTTCTACAACTAGTAGTGTGTTGTAATATCTCTATGATAGAAGGTTCTACAACTAGTAGTGTGGTGTAATATCTCTATGATAGAAGGTTCTACAACTAGTAGTCTGGTGTAATCCCTATATGAAAGAAGGTTCTACAACTAGTAATGTGGTGTAATATCTCTATGATAGAAGGTTCTACAACTAGTAGTGTGGTGTAATATCTCTATGATAGAAGGTTCTACAACTAGTAGTGTGGTGTAATATCTCTATGATAGAAGGTTCTACAACTAGTAGTGTGGTGTAATATCTCTATGATAGAAGGTTCTACAACTAGTAGTGTGGTGTAATATCTCTATGATAGAAAGTTCTACAACTAGTAGTGTGGTGTAATATCTCTATGATAGAAGGTTCTACAACTAGTAGTGTGGTGTAATATCTCTATGATAGAAGGTTCTACAACTAGTAGTGTGGTGTAATCCCTCTATGATAGAAGGTTCTACAACTAGTAGTGTGGTGTAATCCCTCTATGATAGAAGATTCTACAACTAGTAGTGTGGTGTAATCCCTCTATGATAGAAGATTATACAACTAGTAGTGTGGTGTAATATCTCTATGATAGAAGGTTCTACAACTAGTAGTGTGGTGTAATCCCTCTATGATAGAAGGTTCTACAACTAGTAGTGTGGTGTAATCCCTCTATGATAGAAGGTTCTACAACTAGTAGTGTGGTGTAATCCCTCTATGATAGAAGATTCTACAACTAGTAGTGTGGTGTAATCCCTCTATGATAGAAGATTCTACAACTAGTAGTGTGGTGTAATCCCTCTATGATAGAAGGTTCTACAACTAGTATTGTGGTGTAATGCCTCTATGATAGAAGATTATACAACTAGTAGTGTGGTGTAATCCCTCTATGATAGAAGATTATACAACTAGTAATGTGCTGTAATCCCTCTATGATAGAAGGTTATACAACTAGTAGATTGGTGTAATCCCTCTATGATAGAAGATTATACAACTAGTAGTGTGGTGTAATATCTCTATGATAGAACGTTCTACAACTAGTAATGTGCTGTAATCCCTCTATGATAGAAGATTATACAACTAGTAATGTGCTGTAATCCCTCTATGATAGAAGATTATACAACTAGTAGTGTGGTGTAATCCCTCTATGATAGAAGATTATACAACTAGTAATGTGCTGTAATCCCTCTATGATAGAAGATTATACAACTAGTAATGTGCTGTAATCCCTCTATGATAGAAGATTATGCAACTAGTAATGTGCTGTAATCCCTCTATGATAGAAGATTATACAACTAGTAGTGTGCTGTAATCACTCTATGATAGAAGATTCTACAACTAGTAATGTCCTGTAATCCTTCTATGATAGAAGATTATACAGCTAGTAATGTGCTGTAATCCCTCTATGATAGAAGGTTGTACAACTAGTAGTGTGGTGTAATCCCTCTATGATAGAAGGTTCTACAACTAGTAGTGTGGTGTAATCCCTCTATGATAGAAGGTTCTACAACTAGTAGTGTGGTGTAATCCCTCTATGATAGAAGGTTCTACAACTAGTAGTGTGGTGTAATCCCTCTATGATAGAAGATTATACAACTAGTAGTGTGGTGTAATCCCTCAATGATAGAAGGTTCTACAACCAGTAGTGTGGTGTAATGCCTCTATGATAGAAGATTACACAACTAGTAGTGTGGTGTAATCCCTCTATGATAGAAGATTATACAACTAGTAATGTGCTGTAATCCCTTTATGATAGAAGATTATACAACTAGTAGTGTGGTGTAATCCCTCTATGATAGAAGATTATACAACTAGTAGTGTGGTGTAATATCTCTATGATAGAACTTCTACAACTAGTAATGTGCTGTAATCCCTCTATGATAGAAGATTATACAACTAGTAATGTGCTGTAATCCCTCTATGATAGAAGATTATACAACTAGTAATGTGCTGTAATCCCTCTATGATAGAAGATTATACAACTAGTAATGTGCTGTAATCCCTCTATGATAGAAGATTATACAACTAGTAATGTGCTTTAATCCCTCTATGATAGAAGATTATACAACTAGTAATGTGCTGTAATCCCTCTATGATAGAAGATTATATGTGTATATATGACCATTTCTGTGTTGGTATTAGAAGCTCTTATTTCGGCTAAGAAGTTCCCACGAGAACTTGCTTGTGGCTAGAGACTAGGTTACCTTTCCCCCTGTTCTTAGATTCAATAAGCACTCATCCTCTTCCATCGCGGGTGGCATTTCTAGCTGAGCAATCTGTATAGGCAGACATCAACCTGTCTGTCTGATAGATAATTAACGTTTATGTACTTCTTCTTCTTCAGCGTTCATTCTCAATCTCCCACTACCAAACCCTTAACAGGGCTTCGCAAGTAGCAGGATGTAGTTGGAGAACGGAATGCGTTGTGTCGCTAGTTTACAGATTGACTGCGATATTTGCACCTTTCGGTCCGACACATCCGTATTTATATTTATGCACTATACTGTACTACGTCTTTTCTCCAGGTCTGCCTGCACTCTTTTCTTTTTTCTTCTTTTACACATTCTTTCCTTCTTCCTTCAGCGCTAACAATATGCATATTTTTTGTTGTTGATGCGGGGGGGGGGGGGGGGGGGGGGGAATGTGTGTTGTTTAATACATTTGGCTGTATAGGTCTTGGTTTTGTTCGCGACAGCACTGTGTCCTTGAATGATAGTTTCTTTGAGTTTGTCGCAAAGTTACTGCACTTTACCCGGCTGTTCCCTATTTGGTACGTTGGGTGGATTCAGGAATCTCTTGTATTTTTCTGTCTGCTGCATTACCTTTATGTCTAACCTCCATTGACTGGAAGCATGTCATTGTTTCTAGTGCCTTTATGGCTGTGGAGTTCATAGTCCCGGTGTTTAAATATAGCACGGCCTATATAACATGGTACTCACGTGTCAGCACTTCAGCATCACACATTTTAAATGTCCTGTTCTGTTCGTCCAACTTGTCCTTTGACTTTAGTCCACACAAGCTTTGTAGGGTTTAGATGGCATTAATAGGCAGACTATATCTACAATTCGGCACTCGAACCGAACACTCGTGGCACAGAAGGGCTTGCGTGTAAATGCCAAAAGAATATGGTAAACAAATAGAATTCCAGTTGAAAAAAATAATAAATTGCCCAAATTAATAATGTATTCATTTAACATGAGAAGCAGAGACAGCCGTCAAATATGAAAGGTATCGCAGAACCACCATTTTAGTTACTAACTTTCAAATCAACCCACCGGGATCAAGATGCTGAGCAGCGCATGAGCTGCAGTGGTCGGCGACCCATAGCTGACTGCTAGCGTCAGGGCCAGCGAACCAGAGCTGCCAAGACCTTTCTACACCTCCACGCAGTGATCCTGGATAACAGGCTGCAGCAGGGCAGATTGGCTAAGGAGAAGGGATCGAAGAGGGAATGCTAACCCAGTACTCAAAAAATGCTTGCTGAAGTCGGATGTGTTGGACCGAAAGGTGCAAATATCGCAGTCAAGGTGTAAACTACGACACAACGCATTCCGTTCTCTGGACTACATTTTGCTACTTAAGCCCTTTCAGGGTTTGTTAGTGGGAGATTGAGAACGAAGAAGAAGAAGAAGAAGAAATCAACCCACCAACCGAATCGACGATATTTAGTAAAGCTGAGAAGTATTAACTTTTAACAATTCTAAACTATGACACAATTTTTTAAAGTTTACATAGCCCTTGTACATTCGCAATAAACAATGGAGTCCCGTCTACTGGCTGTCTGCAACAAAAGGCAAGATCTATGGGCGGTTTACTTCAAAAGCGTCTCGACCTGAGCCTTCGAACATGCCATTTACCCTTCCGCTCAATAAGCTCGTCTAATTTGATATATGTGTGTTATTCAATATAAACGCTTAGCCTCGCAACGCTGGCTGGCAGATTAGAGAGATGAAACAGTTTTGAACTCCGACAAAGCGTAAGAATTCTGGAGCAAGCAGAAAGGAATCTATGGTGTGGGGATTCATGAACTATATCCTAGTGTTATCTTTTGGTGGCTGCCAACATCATTTTTAATATTGCTGGGAAATCATTCACCTGTAATTTGGCTGATTTCTCATAAAATGATTATTTAACATAAACGAACATTATCTTTTAAATAAAGACGACAACGATTGTTTTTTTGTTGTTTTTTTTTGTTATCGGGTTAATTTTAAGGAACTTTCTTTTTCATGTTGATAGCCAGTCCCAATTAGGCTGATTGTTCATTCACCCAGTCAAATTTCCCTTGCATTTGGCTATGACTGTGTGACAAACGTAGCAAATCTTCTGCGTACTCCAGGTCTTTCATAGTGCCCACTGAATTTCAGCTCTCTTCCTATCGTTTGATGTTTCTTATCAATTCTATTATCAACAAAACCAGAAAGAGTCGGAGCCTGCATCCCGGTCTCACCACGAAGCTATTAGTCAGTGCTCTTTCATGTACCACTCTTCAAACTGTATCTTCGTACATGTATGAGTTATGTACTTCTCTGGTATCCCATAGTGTCTCAACTGTTGCTAAAGAGCCTTTCAATCCACACTGTCAAATGCCTTTTCGTAGTCAAAAATGTGCATATCGGGATGTTTTTTCATTCAATATTTTGTGATGCGTAGAGTATCTATATGATATGTGCATGATCTGCCCTAGTGGAATCCTGCCTGTCCCTCTCGGAGATTTTTGTCTACTTCTGCTTTTAATCTCTCCAAGAGATTCTGTTGAATTTCTTGCCTGGCAAGAAATGTAATTCATCTGTAATTGCTGCACTCTGCCATGTCTCCCTTCTTTTGCTGTTTAATCAGAAATCTTTCTTTCCATTATGTAGACACTCTCTCCTCTTCCTATATCGTCTTAAATAATCCTTGTAATATTTCTGCAGCATTTTCTATATCTGCTTTTATATCTTCTGCTGCTATTTCGTCTGGGATGCTGCTTTCCCTTTTTCCTGATTTTCAACATGACCTTTTGGATTTCTATCTTACTTGATTCCAGTTTCTTCTCTGCTGATAAGATGTTTGGTGTTTCTTGCGGCGCATGTCTGTTTCTTTGAAATACTCAACCCACTGTTTATTTTGTTCCTCCGATGAATTCGATATTTGTCGTTGTCTGTCCTTGATTGGTTTATCCGTGTGTATATAACTATTTTTCATTTTCTTTGATGAGTAGAATTCTCTCAAATTTCCTTTTTCTCTCTCTCTTTCTCTCTCTATCTCTTTGCTATTTTCTCTGCCTCCCCCTGACGAGCTGCAAGAGGTTCTTGACACAGAACAATAACGATTTAATATAATACTGATTGGGGACTTCCATGCTAAAGTGGGAGCAGAAAACTTGTGTAATGAAGAAATTATGGGAAAACTAGGAATAGGACAGATGAACGAGAATAGAGAAACGTTTGCACAGCTATTTACATTAAACAAAATGATAATTAGAGGAAGCATGTTTCCACACATGATTGTATACACATCCCATGGAGATCCCCAGACCACACAACAGAAAACCGGATTAAGTCTATCATTGTTAGTCAAGAGTTCAGAAGTACAACACAATATGTCAGAGTCAAGCGAAGCACAGACGCAGCTTCAGATCACCACAGGTTTGTTGGGGATCTTGTAGGTCAAACTAAAAAACACAAAGGAAGGGAACAATTAGAACGAGATATAACGTACACCTTCTCCAAGTCCAGCAAAGGAAGACAAGACTATATCATAACACTGAATTATAACAACAATTGTCACACAAGGACGAGGATAAATACAATAATAGTAAGTGGGAAAAGGCAGAGGAGATTTGGAATAGGACATGTTAGGTAATAAGAGGTTTCTAGAAAACTCAGCGCAGTAAATGGATCACAACGGAGCCATTACATAGAATAGAAGAAAGAGGAACGCTATACTCAAGAATGGCCGAACCTAAGTCAGCAAAGCAGAAGCCCAGAGTTAAATAGGGACAATATATTCAGAGCTTACTCAACGTATATTAGCATTAGCTACAGCAACAATCCTCACCGCCCCTCCCCCTTTCATAAAACAAAACAAAAACAAAACACACACAAACAAAGCAATCTTTACTTTGTCCCACAGTTAAGATGGAATAGTAATTAGATTACTATATTCATGGGTCAATTACACAATAATAATGGAAATTTACTTATGCACTCTCCGCCGTTCCCCTCCCCCTAAAAAATCAATGCTCGACTGCTATGAAGCCACGCCTTGCACATTATGGCCATGACAGCGCACAACGACCTTCTCAGATAGTCACGTGATATTTAGGAGCCATTTGAACCTGCTGCCAAAGAAAATTAGTACAGAGAGAGTGAAGAAATCAGACGGAGCAGCTTAGGACAACGCACACAAAGAAATCAATAGACAATGTATATAATAACACGTTCGTGAGAATTAGTACAACAAATGTGTAACGTTATACACCTCGACCTACTTACGCTGAAATTCGTCAACAAAGTTCGTAAGGTTGCAAAGGCAAGTATATTTTACACACTCGAGGTAAAGTATACACAGAAAAAGAGAAGAAAGTAGGGTAACACATGGATTCAGGAACACACGGAAACACACACACCAACAATATACATGAGGATAATTATATTTACATCATCCTCATCTGGTTGATCAGTTCTAAGACTGGTTGTACGGTTATCTGAACATGTCTCTCCAATCGAACCTATCCTCTGGTTGATCAGTCCTAAGACTGGTTGTAATGTTGTCTGAACATGTCTCTCCAATCGAACCTATCCTCTGGTTGATCAGCCCTAAGACTGGTTGTAATGTTGTCTGAACATGTCTCTTCAATCGAGCCTATCCTCTGGTTGATCAGTCGTAAGACTGGTTGTAATGTTGTCTGAACATGTCTCTTCAATCGAACCTATCCTCTGGTTGATCAGTCCTGAGACTGATTGCAGCTTATCTCAACATGTCTCTCCGTATGATCCTATCCATTGGTTTATGAGTCCTGAGACTGATTGTAAGACGTCAGAGCATGTCTCTCCATTTGACCCTATCCTCTGCAGCTCTCTTCATCTCATCATAGGTTCGTACTTTAGTGTTTATGCATGCCTGAGTTGTAAAATCTTACCCTCTACTATCTTCTGTAGAAAACTTTCATGTCTCATATTGTTCCCAGCCAACTCAACCGACGTTTTTTGTATCTTTTCAATATTTATCTTTGAGCGCCTACTTCAGCGAGGACATTGTTATTTGATATCCTTTCTGTCCAACTCACTTCTTCCGTCCAACGACCGGTAGCACCTCAAACGCGTCAAAACTGTTTTCATCCCTCTTTGCCAGAGTCCATGTTTCAGTCCCATTCAGTGACATTGGACATACATTTTTTTTAAAGTCAGCAACATGTTCTTTGCCAAACGTCGCTCCTCCTCCTCCTCCTCCTTCTCCTCCTCCTCCTTCTTCTTCTCCTTCTTTTTCTTCTCCTTCTTCTTCTTTTTCTTCTTCTTCGTTCGTTCTCTATCTCCCACTACCAAACCCTGAAAGGGTAAGTAGCAGAATGTAGTCCAGAGAACGGAATGCGTTGTGTCGTAGTTTACAGCTTGGCTGCGATATTTGCAACTTTCGGTCCAACACTCCGACTTCAGCAAACATGTTTTGAGTACCGGGTTAGCATTCCTTCTTCGATCCCTTCTCCTTAGCCAATCTGCCCTGCTGCAGCCTATTATCCAGGATCACCGCATGGAGGTGTAGAAGGGTCTTGGCAGCTCTGGTTCGCTGGCCCTGACGCTAGCAGTCAGCTATGGGTCGCTGACCACTGCAGCTCATGCGCTGCTCAGCATCTTGATCCTAAACGTCGCTTCTTACAACCGCTAACCTATTTGGCGGTTATAAGTTTCTTGGCATGTGGAGCAGGGTAGGTCGCAATTAATGTCCGTACGTGAAGGAGCGGAAAAAAACCCATGTCTGCCAAACTGGACACGGGCGCGATTCGAACAGGGTGCGTTGGGATTGTGAAACGGGAGCTTCGCCTTTAGGCCACGTAGCCTCCGGCCGTATATTAGTGGTGATTATTCTTTTCCTCAGTTCTATCCTGATATTCTCGGTATTGGTTCCTTCCTAATCACCGAGGGTGCATGCGTATTGTCCAATAAGAGACCCATTTATACAGATGGGTTACTAGTAAAGTTTTAAGAATAAAACCCTCATTATATAGTATCTAATCTACTAAGTTATACTGTTGTATAGTCTTAGGTCTGATAGGTCATGGGAGAGGCCATCAGAGCAGACTCATGTTGGTATTTTCGTTAAAACGCCCCTGATAAAAACAAAAACGCTACAGACATTCGTTAATGTATGAAGGCGCTTCTCTCTTGACTGTCATATGGGTTTCTGGCCAAATTTGCGTTTATTGTTCGGGGGTTGGTTTTCAAGCCCTTATTTAGAAACCTATTCGAATTGTATTTGAGCTCAAGAACAATGAGTGTTAAACGTGTAGTATGCATCCCAGCTGTCGGTGGTCCCACAAATAAAGGACACACTTCAATGCTAAATATATGTGTTCTAGAGCTTTACAGAAGAACAGCGGACTGTTGACATAACAAGATCTCTCTGTTTGCAGTCTACGACTATACGAGAAATCTTTGGACATTCAGAAGAAATAACTGTGCCCTCAAAGTGTAACTGCTAGAAGTTAACTTGCAAGATAAGTGGAATAATGGAAACATGGAGGATTGTTAAACATTAATGTAGCTCCACAGTGGTTGATGTCCATACAGGCAAAAGCTCCTCGTTTACTTGTAAGTTTTAAAAATGGATGGTAACTATACTAAAATTGAAACATTTGTGGTAAGTCGTGGGTGAATTGAATGTTTTAAGAAGCGCTGAAACGCGCACAGCACACAAATTACAGACTAGTGTGCACGGGCAGATAAAGACACATCTTCAGCTTACCCAGCAGTACTGAAAACAATAATTCAAGATGTTGGACACACACAGAGCAGGATTTTAATATAGATGAAACATGCCTGTTTTTGAAACGAATGCCAGCCAGAATATACAATTCAAAGGAAGAAAAGTGTGCACGTGGGCTCAAGGCAGCCAAAGGTCACACGCGTCCTTCTTGTGTCTACTATTGCAGGTGATCTAAAGCCCAAGTCTTTGGCCAGAAATGTGTTGGAGTAACACAATCGCTTAATACGCAGGTTTCAGGCATTCGCGAATGGATGTTTGCCCAGGTTGTTGGGTTTGATGTAGTATAATAACGTCACTAATGAGGATCTGTGGCGCAAGGGAAACCAACTGTTAGTGGTACAGGAAGCGAAGAAGATCGGTGGAGATGGGTAGGTCGCTCCTTGAGGAGGGCTGCTTGTAGCATTACTCGACAGTGTATGCATAGGTATCTGATGAGAAAGATAAAAAGAGGGAGACCTCACACACTTGAAGACGGGAAGTGGAACAAAATAGAAAGACAGAGTTGGGGCTGGCAGCTGATCGACGTGCATGGCTATTGTTTGTGACGACCTATGCTCCGCGTGGCATTGAATGGTGATTGATTGATTGATATTATTATGTCTAACATCGGTTTCAATGAACGTTGTTTCAGTTAAAGCCGGGGTTCTTATGAACTTAACCACGACGATAAGGGGGTGTTTAAATAAATGGTTTTAAGTTCATATCTCATTTTTTTAAACAGCCATCTGTGACATGTATTTACTTGCCCTCGTGTGAGTGTGTGTATGTATGTGTGTGCAAGTGTGTATGAAAAGGTGTGCTTATGTTGGATATTACTGTTTATCTATACTCAGGGCAGTCCATTTAGTCGCTGAGCCTATTTCCAGCTGATATTATGCGTGTTGATGGTGTATGTAGCTGACTGGTTGTACACTTTATTGATTCATCGTCTGAAGTGCTCGTCCATGGGTGAACTAAGCGTGGCTCCAAAGTGCTTAAATTCTTTCATTGCAGTGTTATAGTCTTTTAGTTTTTAATTGAATTGAGCATCCATTGTCATCTTGTAACTGTCATATGAGTGGTTTTCAAGTTTGCGTCTCAGCTCTTTCGTCGCCACGTATCCAGCACGGTCAGAACAGTAGACACACATAATGATGAGCACTTTGTAACTGTCTATCTATGTTGTAAGCTTCAACAGCCAGTATCCTTATATTTAAATGGGCATTTTACTTAAAAATAGGGAATGCTAGTTAGTGAAGAAGTGATATGGCATCCGATCCTAGAGCATTGAAGATTCTCATAAACTATCCACGACGGTGGAACTGCTATCGGATTACTGCTACTTTTTATGTTGTTGTTGCTCAAGGCCACTCACGCTGAGATAACTCTAAACAACATTTCTTTTGTGGTGGGTTACTGTATTTTTATTTATACCGGGAAACACTTGAGAAAGTGGACCGGAGTTCTCCTGATTGTAGTGTAATATAGATTAGTGTTGATCATTACCTGGTTGGCCAGACTGCTGTGACGCAGAATGTACCCATGAGTATGAGCGAGGACGTGAGGTGGGGCTTTAATCAATTGGTGTCACATGTTCCTCATTACGCTGAACATCCATTACCCTTCTTTGCACACTGTATAGTTATTCCGCAGCCATACCCTGAGGTCCTGACTGAGCCGGAAAAATAATCGTGTTGTTGTTATTGTTGTTATGTATTCCCACAGTGAGTAAGGTTACTCTTTTGTGCGCCCTAAAAAGAACGTTAAGTGGCGGGTTGCTGTAGCTTTCCTCACATCCCGAGCGTGCTGATTAATGTGGACCGGAGTCTTCAAGACGGTTGTGCTATGATTGGCTTCAACTGCGTGTCGCTCACTACTACGGGAATCACGTCGATCCCCCATCTCGTTAGCCAGACTGCCAAGAAAAACAGTCTGTTTCTAGGTAGGACTCCGTGGATGTCGAGGGGAGGGGGGCGGGGGGGGGGGGGGGTCTTAGCCAGTATATTTTGCCTGACCCTGACTAACATGTCTGATCGGTATATTTTGTCTGACCATGACTAACATGTCTATCGGTACGTTTTGACTAACCAGACGTTAGTCTTCCTTCCAAATAATTGTGATAAATGATGTCCTAGACAAACTTCACTAGAGCTGCAGCAACCACCACAGCATACGATCTCATACATTTCCGTTCGTCTCTGCACTCCACGTGAAGTATAGAACCACACTTTAGCAAGCTTTCTTACAGAAAGTCTACACCTGAAGTGATGCCATCATGCGCATCGTACGTATGTTCACTTGGTGCAGTTATGTCCAGTTTATATATATATATATATATATATATAACTGTGACAGAGGAGGGGAGGGAGAGCTAGCTAAAGATTTTGTCTGACAGAGTGTTTGTTATGAGAGCGACTTTCTGCAAAGGACATGCTACATGATCATAACACAGCACAACATACCATAACATGACATACGGTACCATAACATCACATAATATGATAACATAACGTAATATAACATAACAACATAGCATAATATACCACATCATTACATTACATATATACATACATGCACTGCACCGCGTCCCGCGGAGTAAGAAGGCATCGATGTTGGAACGATAGGCAGTATTAGACCCATATATATGTGTGGTGTGGTGTGGGGAAGGGGGGGGGGCAGGGCCGTTGCTGTGCATGTATGTATATATGTAATGTAACGATATGGTATATTATGCTATGTTGTTATGTTATGTAATGTTATTATGTTATGTGGTGTCATGGTATGGTATATTATATATAATATGCTAGTATGTATATATATCACTACATGCACTTTCATAAACAATAAGCAAACATGTGTTGTGTTGGCAAACTTAGAGAGATCTTTTCTCTATTAACTAGCAATCCCATAGTGCATGACAAAGTATCTTATTACATTTCAAGGTAACACCACTACACAGGATTCATATCAAGAGAAGCGCTCTTGTGGTAAACCTATACTTGACACGAAGCGAAACACAACGAATGTAAGTTACTCATTTAACACGTTGTTTACTATAGCATAACGTATGCCTAAGGGAAAAAGAAGGAAATAAAAATGTCAGTCATCAGAAATAAAAATAGATATCCATAGTTCGAATGGAAAAGTCCAGATGTTGCGAGAATTCTAAAGAGTTGTAACAGCACTCACTGGTATCTTCTGCTGCAACAAAGCTAAAAGTGCAAGTAGAAGACGATGTGTCATATTCGGTAACACAATTGTTCCCAATTCGGCTGGTTATGTGAATAAAAGTCTGGATGCGTTGGGTTAGGAACTCATTGCGCAATGCAATTACGGGAGTTGGTCGTAGAAGTCTTCGTCTTAACTTCCGGTCCCCGAGACAACGAGTTATTCGATCTTTCATTCATTTATTATATATTGGATATTGATTCTAGAGCTTCCTTTCCAACGTAGAAGGTTACTCCACACTAAGCAGGCGTTTGGCCCGTTTGACAATAGAGATTAAACTGCATTTCTAGTCGTCTCTAGCGATATGCCATCAGCATAACAGTGGTGGTATTCTCATTTCTGTCAAACACGGCCGTACTGTCAACCACTTGGCCATGAACGCAGAGGTAATAGCAGATGTAGAGTGACGGTTTGACAGACAGGAAGCAAGGCGGACATAGTTGCAGTTAGTCGCCTCTTACGACGGGCTTGCTGTGTGACAGGTTGCTATTCTTGTCTCTAGGAAATACAGAGCTGTCCCAAAACAGGTGATATGGGGTAAATGTAAAGAGACGGGCTGACAGGAAGGAAGGAGAATATTGAAGGAGCTGGGAAGGTAATTCCATGAACGAACGAACTGCGAATGGGCTCGAAGGCAGATGGATATTATACGAGTGGGTATATGTGTGTAAATACACACACACACATACACACACACACACACATATATATATATATATATATATATATATATATATATATATATATATACTATGTTATTAGGCCTAACAGGAAAAAAAGAATAGTCACACTGTAACCTGCTACGCACGTCGCAAAAAGGTTGGGCTTGGTGTTGGCAACAACATGGTGTAAAAGCTACAAGTCACTGGAAAACGAAAGGAAGATCTCTGGTAGAAGAGGAGAGACCAAATCAAGCCTAAGTCATATATGTTTACAATACATCTTTTGATATATTCCAATAGCAGATCTATATATTTAAGTAATGCCCACGTGGATCTAGTGGCATGCTATTGCAGAAGAATGAGCACAGCCGCTAGACTCTATTAGTCAGTTCCTGGCTATCTCTGGGATTATTCGAACTAGTAGAAATAACTGGTATGCGAGTTTCGAGAGCACTAACACGAATCACCTGTTGAGATAAAGCCTTAAAGGCACACGTTTGAAGGCAAACATGTGAAGGCATACGTTTGAAGGCAATGTTTGCAGGTATACGTTTGAAGGTACACGTTTGAGGGCATATATTTTTTTGTTTTTTGTTTGTTTTTGCGTTCGCCTTAATAATTTCTCTAATCCCCAAGGCGGTGTGCGTTGCACTGCGGTTTTTATTTTGCGCCTGTCGGCCCAGTGCATCCGACTTCAGCATGCATTTTATGTAAGGGTCTGCTTCCTCCTGCATTTTATAAGGGTTTGCTTTCCCGGGGTAACGGCAGGTGCTGTGATGGGGATCGAACCCAGCACCTTCCGGTTGTGAGCCGTGCCACTTAACCACTAGACCACGCCGTCCCCGGGCATATATTTGAATGCATACGTTTGAAGGCATACGTTTGAAGGCATATGTTTAAAGGCATACGTTTGAGGGATTACGTTTGAAGGCATACGTTTGAAGGCAAACGTTTGAAGATATACACGTGAAGAGAAACTATAACCTGAAACTGAATAGTGTCTTGCAGATAGTCTTAGCCAGCCGTTGACAGGTAGAGTTGAACTGAACAATTATACCTGAGAAAGCGGATGCGTCGAGCTGAAATACGTGGATACTGCAGCCCGTGTGCAAAAATGGGACACATGTTCTTGTCCTGTACATATTTCACTCCAGTTGCAGTATAAGACTGCAATTGTCCCCCTTTAGGATGACTACACCAAAGCACTTTGAGTGAATTCTTCTTCTTCTTCTTCATCGTACGCAGTCAGACATCAACCTTTATTTTTTTCGAAAAAAGCAGCGGTCATCCTGAGGCTGTCGACACTGCCATAGAGCTTGTCTAGTGTTGCCACTGGTGATGGCCACATCTGCTCTCTCTGATCCTCGTATGTCGGGCAGTTTTGCAGCAGATGTTCAGCGGTCATTTTCCCGGTACCACACGGGCATTCGTCAGTGCCAGCTAACTTCAATTTGTTGAATAGGTGGTACCTCAGTCTATTGTGGCCAGTGCGAAGTCTGAAGACCACGACCTGCTCTCTTCTGTTCAACTGGTAATAGGCATCGTTTTTTGTGTAGACAGTATGTTCGGTTTCCCATTTGGTCATGTATCTAGCTCTAATAAACCGTTTTGACTCTTCGTCAAACTAGTCATATTAGTATCTGGTTGTGGTAGTCTTGCACCTTCTTTTGCCAGTCTGTCTGCCTCCTCGTTGCCTTGGATGTTGCAGTGGGATGGAACCCACTGTACTACTACCCTTTTTGGTGCGGACTGCTGGCATAGTTGACAGAGTTCTGTTCTTAAATCATTAAGTTCAGTATTTTTCTGGCTTTTTAGTGCTGTGACTACGTCCAAGGCATCTGTAAGCTGGACTATATGGCTTTCATTCCTTTTATATGTCACCATTTCTTCCCCTGCCGCCCTCAGTGCCTCTGCCTCCGCTCTGAAATTGCTTGTGTATTTTCCAGTTGCCAATGACAGTGTTATTTTTCTGCCATTTGGTAGGCTCAGGAATGCCCCTGCCCCTCCTTTCTGTGTTGTGTTTGTTACAGAACTGTCGGTGTATGCATGGGTCCAGTCCATGCTTGGGTAGTATTTCGTTATGTACCTCAGGGTTGTATCTCTTCTTTCTTTTTCAGTCCGGCAGTTTTTGTTTCCAATACCTGGTATATTTTCTACCACCTCTGGCAATATATGCTGCCTCCATATAGGTTTTCGTACAGTAGGGATGGGCTTTGGTGTTGTTAGTACGTTCATGGGGTCTTCGTGCATCTTTGCTTTCGCTATTTCTGCAAAGTTTCTCCGCTTTAGTTTCCCATTTCCGAAATTGTTTAGTCTCTGGTGCATTGGATGGTCAGTCGGTCTTCTGAGTTTCTCTGCTTGCTGCTGGGCTCTGCAGTCTCTTCTGTCGGTCATGGATTGCAGTTTTGTAATCTTTTCAAGTTCTACAATTGGCGTTGACTTCATGCCTCCTGTTATAACTCTCATGGCCTGGTTTTGGAGTTTTCTAATTTTATCGAAGTTCACCTTTGCTGCTGCTGTCCATGCCGCAATGCCATACTCGAGAACTGGTCTCACTCTTCCAGTGTACAGTTTCTTTAGTACACTTCCGTCTGCTCCCCAGCTTGTGTCAGCAAGTTTCCTCATGATTGCCATTCTTTCTCTGGCTCTCATTCGGTTTCTCTCGATCTGACTTTTTCATGTCATGCGCCGATCAAATGTGCCTCCCAGGCAGTTTAGGTTGTCGTTTGGCTGCAGGTATTTGCCGTTAAGACTTAATTTTGTGTTTTGGAGTTTGTTTGATAGAGAGAATAGTGTACATGTCATTTTTTCCTCGTTTATTTTGACCAGCATGAGGTCGCCCACTCTTCCAGAGCAGTGAGTTCGTAATGGTGGATTCAGTCACAATGTATCTCAGATGATAGTGTTTCTAGTCTGAAGTAAAAGAAGTCTTTAGTCGTCATTTACGACTTCTTTTCCCCCCAATAAGCTATCCCACAACCCCCACTCCCCCCCCCCCCAATAAAAAAAAAAAAATATAAAAAAAATTCCAAAACAAAACAAAGAATTCAACAACAAAAGAAAGGAACTAAAAACACATACATAATTTGCGCGCGCCATGTTTTCCTCAAAGAGTCTTCCTAATGACCACACCCCCCCCCCCCACCTTTTCCATCCTACTCCAAACTCAATTCCCCTCCTCACCACCCTGCTAAATTTGAACAAAAATAAAGTTGGATCAAGACGATTATAAATCTGAACAGACAGACCAACAGACAGACGAACTCACTCACATGTACACACATACAATAGGACGCCTAATTTAAAATATTCCTAAGGAGCCCGTGACAATTACAGAATATACAACGGGACGAGAAGTGGCTGTTAGGGAAAAGGGCAGACTGATGGAGAACAACTCCGACGTGAGGAATCAATACAAACGTGGGAAAAACATACTCTAGGGAGAACACACCACCTTGAACAGGAGCAGATCAACCTAATGTCATCACTTCTGGAAGTCTGGATATTTTCATTCGCTGATTGGTAGTGTGGATCCCAGGAAATGGCTCATAGAACAGACTTCATTTGGGCGCTCCCATCCGTGCTCTGTTTCTGTCGCTGTTGAGCGTGTCGACGACAGAGCACGAGCTGCGTTGCTCCCACGGCGGATCTGAAATTGTCCAGTGACTTTATCAAGTACACATATACAGCTGGGTCGACTGCTAAATACGGTCATACCATGAGAAAACCCACGATATTTCCGGTCTGAACGCGGTAGTTTTGAATCTAGTACGTTGAAATTTTTACCCAAACTCCCAACCTCAAGGCTACACGATCCCAAGTACAATGTATAGGTTCACTTCAATCTTCCAAGCATGTCCTAGATGGCAGCACAGAGATTTGTGTAAGAGACAATGTCCTCTAATGGGCAGTAAAGAAATGTGTGCATAAGACAATGTCGTAGAAGGCGCAGCAAAGAGATTTGTAAAAGCGACAATGTCCTACAAGGAGCAGCAAAGAGATTTGTGTAAGAGACAATGTCCTAGAAGGCGTCAAAGAGATGTGTAAAAGAGACAATGTCCTAGAAGGCAGCAAAGAGATTTGTGTAAGAGACAATGTCCTAGAAGGCGTCAAAGAGATGTGTAAAAGAGACAATGTCCTAGAAGGCAGAAAAGAGATTTGTGTAAGAGACAATGTCCTAGAAGGCGTCAAAGAGATTTGTAAAAGAGACAATGTCCTAGAAGGCAGCAAATAGATTTGTGTAAGAGACAATGTCCTAGAAGGCGTCAAAGAGATTTGTAAAAGAGACAATGTCCTAGAAGGTAGCAAAGAGATATCTGCAACGAAAAAGAAATCTAACCTTGAAAAACGCATTGCTGCAGAATTAACCGCGGTCGGAGAACGGCTGTTTTTTTTTTCTAGTAATGGTACCAACAATGTAGTGATGGTCATATGATTCAAACTTGAGCAGAAATGAGATGAAATAACAATGCCGATGATTGGTTAAATGGCATATTGAATCACATAAATTTGACAGAAATAATCACAACAGATACTGCAGAAATAGCTACCAGATCCGACATATCATAATCAAAGTAAATGTGTTATCCAGCTGTTGCAAAGTCACGGCCATGCACGGCAAAAATTAAATAATTAAATAAAATATACATTGATGGATAGATGTGCAAAACGATATATGGATAGACAGATAGATGCATCAACACACAGATAAATCATTGTACAGTTTTATTAATATGGAAATAGGTAGATACATAGAAAGACGAACAGAGAGGCAGACATATGTTTTAATGGATCGACAGAGACAAATAGGTGTGCGCATTACATACATGCAAGCCATGCAAGCATACTCACATACACATTATGACGCAAGTAAACGTACACACATAATCACATACATATGACACAAGTACATTTGCAACCATAATCACATACATATTATGATACTAGTAAATATGCAAGCATATGAACATATATGCATGCATACCAAATTAGAGATTCAGACACAGAGAAGTAGGTTGAGTGCAGATACATATAGGCATGTACAGCAAAGTTGTAGAGAGAGAGAGAGAGAGAGAGAGAGAGAGAGAGAGAGAGAGAGAGAGAGAGAGTCATAGACAGAGAAATAAGGTGAGAGATAATTGAGGACCACATAAGCCGTAAAAAAATTCGAGAGGGGAGAGGGGGGCGTCGAGGAGGAGGAGAGACAGAGAGAGCGAGAATACAGTCAGAAGCATTCTCTAATTAATTCATTCAGTAAACTCCATACGAAGCAGAAGGTTACCACTACAGCTGGCCACCGAACAGCACGCCTGCAATCCAGCACTTGCATTGGCGGCTTCTGTAGCTTTAAATTTTACATATTGAGGTTCCTGGTCCCATGAGAAGGTCCCAGCAATAATATACCCATAAACAAGGTATACATAAATAACAAAGTTACGATACTAATAAATATAATGTTACAACAACTTGAAGGAGCAGAGGAGATCATCTTCAACTAAATTATAATGAAACCACTAATGTTTGACCAATCAGAGAAAAGAGACAGAAAATAAATCTCTGCGAGACAAAAAGTCCTACCCCAATAATAAGAATAGGAACGAATTAATAATAATCTTCAGAAAAAGCACAACAAACAAACACAACACAGAGGCTAGAAGAAAGTACTGTTACTTCAGATGTTGCCACTCCAATATTTGACTTCCGGCTTTTTCATGTTCGCTTATGGAATTAACAGCCACAACCAATCTCCTACGATAAACACAAGACTAACCAACGCAATATTTCTGCTGGAGCGCATAATTACTTCACAGCACAGACGTAGGAATAGGGCAGAGGGGTTTAGCAAAGAAATAAAGAACTAGTTTAACAAAAGAAGACGAAAGAGTGATGGAACCTGTCAGTTCGGGACACAGGAATGAAAGAGAAGAAAAAATAATGGAACTATGTCTAGAAAACAATCTCTCTATCACAAACACGCTTTTAAAACAACACGTTACACGGATCTTCACATGGACCACCAGATGTGTGGTATAGGAAGCAAATAGACTACATTATACCACAACAAAGACAGCGATCAGGTGAATCATCTGCGACGTCCGTAACTCATATCAACTGACCACTTTTCACGAACTTCAAGATAAGACTGATAACACTGTAAGAAAGCACAAGACAATTACGCTATGACCAGGTTATACCACAATAATACATAATATGTATGGCCTGGAAAGATCCAAAGAATAAGAAATCAACATCTGCCTGTGACTCTGAGTACATATACGCTTGGCTGGCTGCTTGGACGGAGAACGGCGCACTTATAGGAATGTCCCATGTGAAATAATGTTGGTTTCTAGAATCAAGAATAAATGTAAAAAAACAAAACAAAATTGTGCTGCTTATAGCAGTGCAGTAAGACATGACTCTGGATGAATCAGCCACGAAGACAACATATATTATCATCCCATCGACAAATCATACCAATAAAATGATAAAAAAAAGCACAGATGTATCACGGAAGAAAATTGGAACATATAGAGGAGAAAGCTAAAACAATCCGGGACAGAACGTAGTAGCAACAACTACATAAATATATCAATACAATTCAGAAGAGAGACTAGAAAGGACAAAAAACAACACATAATGGACACATGAAGTAAAAGAGAAGAATTACAAAGACAAGGAAAGTAAGACATTAGAACACCAACTGTGGAATTGAAACTATCATTACATATAATCAATGATGAAGATGGTAACGTTCTGACAAAGTAATTATATACTGGACAGATGGAAGGACATGTACCAAGACACAAGGAGAAGCTCTAACCTAAAGTTCAAGAACGAAAAGAAAGACAGCCGGAACCTGCACTATATTAGGTCCCCTCAACAATCCAAAGCTTTAATATATAACAATCAGCAGGATTCGGCGAATATGCTGACTGAATTCATTCACACAAGCAGGAGGGGAATCCACGTGTCATCATTGGTGATACAATATGTAGAAAGATCTAGAACAGTGCACTATGGTACAATGCATGGGAACGATCTATTTATATGCACCTTCATAAGTAAGGTGACAGAAGGCGATGCACTAACTATCGGGCCATTGCTTTAATAAATAATCTGAGCAAAATCGTTCAACGGATCATTATGAAGATGTTTGCAAGGAAACCAAACAAGAAAGTATATGATGTACAGGCAGATTTCGGACATGGCAGATGCACGGGGGACCACAATCTTAACATGAGGAATATCATTGAGAAATGCAGAGAGTACAATGTAGACTTAAAAATTGCTTCATAGATTGCACCAAGGTTTTTGATTGTGTGCAAGACCAAATCCTGTGGATTATCATCAGAGCACCCGATTCACCTTATCAATACATTGTACCAGGTGAAAGAAGCAACGTCAAAGCACGAGACTGGTTGAAAGTGCAAATGGAGGTAATAGTTGGTTTCATACTCTCTGCTTATCTATTCAACATCTATACAGAAACTACGAGAAACGACAGAAACAATTACAATTACGAAAACTTCGAACCTCTTACAATCGGTGGAAAAGAAGCAGCAGAATTTTTCAAATGACATAGTTATCCCCTCAAAGAGCTCAGAAGGACTAGAACAGATGATACTATCTGCTAAACAATATGACAAAAAACAAGATCTCTACCTGAACATCAGTCAAGCTTAGACAATTATCACGACCAAAGCAAACATTTAAAAAAGATAAAATTGCTTCAAAAAATGAAATCGAAAACTTCACACATTTCGAATATGTCGGCTTCATTGTCGGAAATAATGAAGACATCTACAAGTAAATCACAAGAAGAATGGCCAAAGTAATGCAGAGGTTAAATAATATTAGAATACTTTGGCAGGACACTATCAAAACAACAAAAACAACAATTCTCAGAAGATGCATCGTTCCTGTGGCAACGTTCAGGTTCGAAATATGGACCATCATACACACCCTAAATAAGATAATTGAATCTTTCGAACTACATTGCTAAAGGAAGGTTCTCAGTATACCATGGGCAACGAAACCGAATTAATAAAGAGGACCTAATAGAGCTGTATATATAATAATATTTCCTGGTAAACAGCATTACGTCTAGGAAAATAGCTAAAATATCTCGTACTTTTGCCACATCAAACGTCAAGATAGTCTGGAAAACTAAACTGTACTGGAAAGTATGGTACCATGGAGAAATTGGACACGCGACATCAAAGATGTTCTGAAGATGGCGGTGAAGATGGCAAGAGAACTGGCTAAAGATTGAAAAACTTACAGGACGGCTGTGATAAAAGTGACGTTCTGCAAAGGATGATAGTGATTTCCTTAATAAACTTGGCTAACGGTATCAGATGCCTCTCAGCGTCATAAGCCCGATAGTTGATATACCTCAGATGTCCGGAGAAGGCCAGTCTGTCATTCCGCTTCTCTTGTGAAGCCGACATACTCGGAGCACATGGTCTTCTGTTGGTCTGACCATCATCACGCGCACATGGCTGTGTGTGCTGTGCCCTTGTGAGTCCAGTTTGTTGTTTTTTGACAAAATTATGGGCCAGTCTGTACTGGCCATATATAAATAATAGCTACCATTCCAATAGCATGATTGCTCAAAGGGTTATGATATAGACGTCTTTAACAAAAATTATACTACTCTGGACATACATCAGCCACTGTCATCAAGGATGAAGAGTAAGAGACGTGATTGCACTAATTCTCAGTATTTTTGTTGGTTCAGTGACAGTCCTCCTTTCGTTGCTGGATTGCCTTCCCTTACTGTGAACAAAGTACGCACATACAGCTGAGTAGACTAAGATCTGGAGAACAAGGATTGAATTCCGTACCGTTATAGTCAGATGTCAGCCCTCTAGCCACTCTGCAACTTATACGCTTATAACTCTACAAAATGATGCGTTTCCAGTGATTACCAAACCGTTGCTAAATTTCAGTGTCTCATGTCACATGTAAACCAGCCAACGGACGCACATATAGTACTACAGACGTAAATTAAACACTATACAATACTATACATAGCATTACAACATAGCCTATCAGTGAGAGAGAGAGAGAGAGAGAGAGAGAGAAGAGAGAGAGAGTGAGAGAGAGAGGGAGAGACATAATTGGACATTTATTGGTTGCAAGCCAAGGTCGCGTAAGCCAGAGATGTATTTGAACTCGACTTCTTCCTTCTCTAGACTAGACTGTCGAGTGGTGTTTGAGACGATCTATCTGATTGGAACAACTAATAAACATTACTGGGGCCAAACTACCAGTTGTGGAGAAACATGACCGCCTTAGGTAATCGTTTTGACATATGCTTACATTAATGGAAGCCACTGAGAAATTGAGAGTGATGTTTGAAAAAGGTTAAATTGATCATATGGATTTGGTAGAGAGCAATGTATCTACCGTTGGAACACCACAAAGACTGAATTCCTGAAGAACAGAAAAAGTGAGCTGAACTGCTGGACAGGCAGGTCTGAAAATTTAAAAGAAGCTGTGGGAAAACAAATTCAGTCAAAAGAAGAAGAAGAAGAAAAGGTAGAGAAATGGAAGAGTAGTAAATAAGGGAAAATATAATTCTCACAAACAAAGATTGTGTCATCTGTTTCAGCGGGATATCTTTACCTGAATTGATTTAGATCTTAACAGAACACTATATAAATGAAAATTGTAAACCATATATAGTCTTTCTGAAGGATGATCGTAGGCCGAGCTAAGTGGAGGAAGTGTATTGTTACCGAAAAAGATGCCGAAAATAGTGATATTCAATGACCGCTTCGCCAATCATTAGTGATGTCCAATGACAGCTTCGTTAGTCATCGGTGATGTCCAATGACGGCTTCGTCAGTCATCGGTGATGTCCAATGACGGCTTCGTCAGTCAGCTGTGGTGTTCAACGACGGCTTCGTCAGTCAGCTGTGATGTTCAATGACGGCTTCGTCAGTCAGCTGTGATGTTCAATGACGGCTTCGGCAGTAAGCGGTGATGTCCAATGACGGCTTCGTCAGTAAGCGGTGATGTCCAATAACGGCTTCGTCAGTCAGCTGTGATGTTCAATGACGGCTTCTTCAGTCAGCTGTGATGTTCAATGCCGGCTTCGTCAGTAAGCGGTGATGTCCAATAATAGCTTCGTCAGTAAGCGGTGATGTTCAATGACAGCTTCGTCAGTCAGCTGTGATGTCCAATAACAGCTTCGTCAGTCAACTATGATATTCAATGACTGCTTCGTCAGTCAGATGTGATGTCCAATGGCTGCTTTGGCCGGGATAGTGAGCCTCGCGGAATCATTCATGAACTCTCTGCACAAAATCTGTCACAGAAGAGGACCAGATCAGAAATCAAGCTGCGCTTTTATAGATCATGTATCCTTACAACCCCTTTGTACGACTCCGAGACCTGCACAGTCTATCAGGGAGATCGGAAGCAGCTGGAGGGCTTTCCCATACGCAACCAACGTCATATAATTGGAGTTTGCTGACAAAACCAAGTCAGTACATCACGGTCTCCCGACAGCCACAAGTGCATTTCCTAAACGATGGAACGGCGCTGCCTCTATTTGTTCAGCTATGTTGTATGGTTCTCTCAAAACGTCACAGCTTCACAGTTTCTACACATGCTCTTTCTATTAAGGAGTGGTAAACGACCGTAACGCTCACGGAGCCGTTTCCAGGACCGCCCGTGCAACACCTGGCAGAGACACATCGCCTAGGCTTGATCTGCCTTGTATGTTGCTGCCTCAAACTGTCATCAACCGTTGTCATAAACGGTCAAAGCGACAAGCCCTGTTTGCCTAGGCGGATTACTCAGCTTAAACAGCGTGTCTAGTCCCTCTGATCTGAGCGCTCTTCAGCTGCGTAATGATTCTGGAGAGTAAAGTCCTGCTGAGAACTTCGTGTTGAGTACTTTATCCCGCCAGCTGATCCCGAGTAGCACGTGGAGACAGTTCATGTGAAAATGGTTGATTTAGTTGGCGTGTCTGCTATAGACCGCCTATGTTTCGTATGCGTATAGAAGTGCGGTTAGCACCACAGTACGACAGACTTTGATTCTAGCTGTAACACTGATGCCATACCAACGCAAAATATCCACGTGCAGGCTTCCAAAAGCAGCTCTTGCTTTGGCAAAAATATTGTCGACCGCATAACCGATATTCGCTTCTCTGGTGAGGTACATATCACTATCTACTGATTGTAGGTGTTAGCCCTGTACAGTGATGATTGACTCGTGGTAGGCCTTATAGGAAGGACTTCCATGGAGCAGGTAGAACATTACTAACGTTTTCGTTGTGTTGACCGTAAGACCAATGTTAGTACACGCAGCTGAATGCATATCTATGGTGATTTGTTTGTCCCGTCCCGAGCACGTGTTAGTAGCGCAGTCATCAGCAACAAGGAGATCTGTAATGGATGCTTCTTTCAACTGTGTGGAACTGGCTAAAGATTGACAAACTTACACGTCAGCTGTGATGATTGTGACCCTCTGAAAGTGATTTCCTAAATAAACTTAGCTAACTGTATCAGATGCTTCTCATCGCCACACGCCCGGTAGTTTATTCCGTAGAAGGCCAGTCTGTCATTCCATATGTACCTGGGATTGAACAGCTGTCCATCCGTCCTGAATCTGACATGTACGCCAGTGGCACAGCCATGTGCAGCAGCAGAGAGCGTAGCAGCAAACTAAAGATCGTTAGGCTGAGGACCAACATGCCATCCATGTTTTACCACATTAATGACAGGTAATGCTGCACCATCACCCAACACACGAACCGTCATACTATCACGAAACTGGCGGACAGCTGTGACGCTGGCGAATTACTACCCAGAATCCTTCTCCGCCGACGTATCAATGGCCTTGGTTATGTCAACCAACAGCACAAGTCATGCACGAATCATCATGTTAGTGATTGAGTGATCGTGACTGTCACAGACACTCACATATAAAAGCACGTTGATATTGCACTTGTATGAGACATGCAGACCCCGTAGTCCTCCTCAGGCATTCATCTAGTACTTCAGTCATCAAGGATAAAAAGTATCTCCAACTCTGGAAATGACCAGATGATAGTGGCTAGTTCCTCGTAGAATGTACACTTGATATCCTCAGGATTAATCTTTTTCGGGACATAGGCGCTGATCAATGTAGCACTCCTTCCATGCCCCACTGAAAGTTGGAGAGACATGAGTCGGTTATTGATTACCTATGGGAGTCTTAAAAAAACGCCCAGGAGACCTTATGACGAATCCGACACCAGCCTGGCGCCTTTCTGTAATGGCATGACCCTTCGAGAGGAACATTTAGCAATCTACAGCCTCTGTAATCTTAAACTTTCAGGTACAAAAAATTCGAGTCGGCAAGAAAGGGTTAACCTACTTCGCAGCAAGCTGAGATCAAGAGCAATGAAATCTCACACACTTCATCTCCGACGACAGTCTATGTTATGATGCTATTTTTACATCCAGTTATAATAACAGGTTAGGTCAGGTCAAATATAATGATCTTCGCCGTTTTCTGTGTTATATCAGTCTATCAAACAACCTTCGAAAAAATACATACACATAAATATGTCTATATGGATCTACTATTTCATAAATATAACTACTCCCAAGTACCATTTTCAAACTCAAAGTTCACATTTATTTTACATGATCACGAAAAAAAAAAGACGCTCCATCAAATAAATGTACAAATGCATCGCGACATACTTAGATGGACGCGGCTGCATACAGTGCGCCATGGCATACTGCTTGAGAAACACTACACTACCAGGTAAGCAGCGGGCGACCCTCTTTACTTGATTAAAGACTTCTGTTTCTGTCGTCTGGTACCATCGGATGTTTGTCCTGAAATATAAGGCGGCTTACAGGGAATTAAGGACTAGCACTGTCCGTGGCGGTATCGATTTTAGTCAGTGATAATAAGGGATTGAGAGGAACCATCAATTATTAGCGGGACAAGCCGCGCGGCCAGCAGACGTGACGGTCTCAAATTAGCTCGGAATGTTTGTACTATTAACCAAGGAAAGTGACGATAACGTTAACAAAGAAACAGATAACTGCAGTGACAGCGATCAATAGACAACTAAACAGATGAAAGTGGCAACTATGTTCACATAGACAACAAAACAAATGAAAGTGGCGACGATGTTCACATAGACAACTAAACAGGGGACAGTAGACACAACGATCACATAAACAGTTAAACAGGGGACAACAGACACAACGATCATATAGACAACTAAACAGGGGACAGTAGACACAACGATCACACACAGCTAAACAGGAGACAGTATAGACGAATAAACAGAGAACAGTAGACACAACGATCATATAGACAACTAAACAGGGGACAGTAGACACAACGATCACACACAGCTAAACAGGAGACAGTATAGACGAATAAACAGAGAACAGTAGACACAACGATCATATAGACAACTAAACAGGGGACAGTAGACACAACGATCACACACAGCTAAACAGGAGACAGTATAGACGAATAAACAGAGAACAGTAGACACAACGATCATATAGACAACTAAACAGGGAACAGTAGACACAACGATCACATAAACAGTTAAACAGGGGACAACAGACACAACGATCATATAGACAACTAAACAGGGGACAGTAGACACAACGATCACACACAGCTAAACAGGAGACAGTATAGACGAATAAACAGAGAACGGTAGACACAACGATCACTTAGACAACTAAACAGGGGACAGTAGACACAACGATCACTTAGACAACTAAACAGAGAACGGTAGACACAACGATCACTTAGACAACTAAACAGAGGATAATAACGACATAAATAGCAATGACAATTTGCAGACCATGAAAGTCGTATTGTGATGGAGACTGTAACTAAATACATTTGTCATACCAAAAAATGCATTTTGTCTTCATTCGTCTAATGTTCATGCTGAGAACCGTCTCTGTGGTCATTGTTGCTTTGGAACCGCAAGATTGCTTTCAGGAGCTTGTTTTTGGTGACAAGGGTATGTGGTTCTCTACATGGTAAATGTACGATCCGGTATACCTAGCTGTAATATGGCACTGCACTACATATAATCAAATGCAGGATAGCGTAATAAAAGGCGTCGGGACGGCGTGGCCTAGTGGTTAAGTGGCACGGCTCACAACCAGAAGGTGCTGGGTTCGATCCCCAACACAGCACCGGCCGTTACCCCGGGGAAGTAAACCCTTAGAAAATGCAGGAGGAAGCAGACCCTTGCGTAAAATGCATGCTGAAGTCGGATGCACTGGGCCGACAGGCGCAAAATAAAAACCACAGTGCAACGTACACCGCCTTGGGGATTAGAGAAATAAGGCGAACGCAAAAAAAAAAAAAAAAGGAATAAAAGACGGGAACGGACAACATAAAATATTGGAACGTCAAACAATGCATTACAAGTAAAGTAAAGTAAAGATCCAATTATCACGTAAGTGTGCCATATTGGGAATATGGTAATAGGCCCGTATTGTTCTTGATCAACTGCACACTAGAGGTGATGTGACAAAATAAGTCCGGAATCCAATTTTTGAGGCTGGGTAGTCCCCAGCAACGGTTTTACGATCGAAAAAAAAAACCACAAACTGGGGACCGAACTCGGATGACTCGGCTGTGAATTCAGTGCACCAATCGTTGCGCTACCTCGGCTCACGAGCACTGCATTAATTACTACTTTATACCCGACGGAAGTAACTACTACTGGACGGCCTCCTACGCTAAAAATTGTGCCTCCTTCACCAAACTTCTCACGGACATTCCTCTGGATCTTTAAGCTTCTATTGCGTAGCTATGTGTGCTTACAGCTGCCTGTAATATCAGGGCTGACATAACAATGAACCAAACCATAATATTAGTTCTTACTTCACTTCATTCCGAGATGACCTTTCTAAGACGTTCACAGACTACTCGATTGTCGCTGTGTCTTTTCTGTTCACTAGCTGTTGTTGTTCTATGGATGTTTTATGCATATCATTTTACAAAGCACACGTACACAAGTATGTATGTGTGTGTGTGAGTGTGTGTGTATTTATATATATATATATATGTACATACACATTTATGTGTACATACACAAGGGTAGGTAGTATGTATGCCGCAAACTGGTATGGGACAGCTAAAAAAAATGGTTGGTAGTTTCTAAAGGTGTCATTCGATGGCAACAACATTCATTACTGTAGGTAGAAAACGCTGTGTGTCGCATGCACGTGCGCAGCCAAGATACAAAAAGGCGTCCATACTCATAGTGTGTATAATTAACGAACATTGTGCGTTTTTCGGGGCAAAATGATTTTCAGGTAAGAATATTCATAAGGAAATATTCCTGTTTAGGGTGAGGCATGTTTGTTGCGTAAAGCGGTGCATAAATCGATCACCAAATTTTGACATGGGCGCTCAAAACATGCTGATGAGGTCCGATCTGGTCGTCCTGTTCAGATTGCAACAGAAACATCATTTTGGCGATTGCGGTTGATGATTCGAGCTGACAAGCGAGTAACCACAAACATTGTGCAACCGAAAGTAGACTGTTCGCGTGGTTTAGCTAGCCTAGAGTAAAATGCACGATCTCACATTGACGGAAGGCGTTTCGCAAATGACTAAGATGTTGAACGTTAAATGCAAATGTGACCAAAATAGCACACCGAAGACTTTCATACAGCAGGTTTTGGTGCACTGATACAGAGATGGAATACGTGTATCAATGTTGATGGAAATTATGTTGAGAAATAAGGGACAATATAAGTTAAATAATAAATGGTTTTCAAGGTCGTGTCTCTTTTAGTTTTAAAAAAAAATTAAATAGCCATGTGTAAACCATTTACTGACTTTTCGTCGTAAATAGATAGTTATAAATAGATATATATATAATACGATAATAACACACCACGGTTGAATAAGGTGCAGACTCCCTAAGGTAAATTATCGTCCACACATACATAACTACTGCGACACAGACAATAATAATCTAATTTAGCAGCCGCCGTATTGAAACTCGCCCACGTCCAATAACAGCCATAATGATGACAAAGAAGCTACAACGTTTGGTTCCAGACGATACGTGATCTAAACTGCAGGATCTTTGTTTAATAGAAAAGGACGATACAAAAGGACATATGCCCGTCATGGAGGTAGATTAGTCTTAAATGGGAACATACGCCGTGCTTTTAGGAAAGTGAAGCGAGCAGTAATCTAGCACGCACATCATTTACAAAAAGATGGTCTATAGCGGAAGGGGATTATATAATGGCGAGAGAAATGGGCTAACATAGTAATCATCTAATCATCGAAATTTCCCGTGCAATTTAAGAGCATACGACGAGTTTTTTGCAGCTTGAGCAATGGGTTAACACATAAAACACATAAACATGGAAATATAGCATATAAATTAATACAGGCCAGGATCGCAATTTGGATCACGAGACCCCTGACTGTGGAAGAACAACTAGGACCATTTCTCCCTAAACTGGACGTCCTAAAGGGATGATGGGATCTTTAACTTTAAAGGAAAGACACCACTCCTATTTCCCTAAACTGGACGTCCTAAAGGGATGATGGGATCTTTAACTTTAAAGGAAAGACACCACTCATATTTCCCTAAACTGGACGTCCTAAAGGGATGATGGGATCTTTAACTTTAAAGGAAAGACACCACTCATATTTCCCTAAACTGGACGTCCTAAAGGGATGATGGGATCTTTAACTTTAAAGGAAAGACACCACTCATATTTCCCTAAACTGGACGTCCTAAAGGGATGATGGGATCTTTAACTTTAAAGGAAAGACACCACTCATATTTCCCTAAACTGGACGTCCTAAAGGGATGATGGGATCTTTAACTTTAAAGGAAAGACACCACTCATATTTCCCTAAACTGGACGTCCTAAAGGGATGATGGGATCTTTAACTTTAAAGGAAAGACACCACTCATATTTCCCTAAACTGGACGTCCTAAAAGGATGATGGGATCTTTAACTTTAAAGGAAAGACACCACTCATATTTCCCTAAACTGGACGTCCTAAAGGGATGATGGGATCTTTAACTTTAAAGGAAAGACACCACTCATATTTCCCTAAACTGGACGTCCTAAAGGGATGATGGGATCTTTAACTTTAAAGGAAAGACACCACTCATATTTCCCTAAACTGAACGTCCTAAAGGGATGATGGGATCTTTAACTTTAAAGGAAAGACACCACTCATATTTCCCTAAACTGGACGTCCTAAAGGGATGATGGGATCTTTAAAAGGAAAGACACCACTCATATTTCCCTAAACTGGACGTCCTAAAGGGATGATGGGATCTTTAACTTTAAAGGAAAGACACCACTCATATTTCCCTAAACTGGACGTCCTAAAGGGATGATGGGATCTTTAACTTTAAAGGAAAGACACCACTCATATTTCCCTAAACTGGACGTCCTAAAGGGATGATGGGATCTTTAACTTTAAAGGAAAGACACCACTCATATTTCCCTAAACTTGACGTACTAAAAGGGATGATGCGATCTCTTTCTGTAGACGAAATACACCCACCATTTTTCCCTAAACTTGACGTCCTAAAAGGGATGATGCGATCTCTTACTGTAGAGGAAATACACCGCTCATTTTCCCCTAAACTTGGCGTACTAAAAGGGATGATGGTATATCTTACTGTAGAGGAAAGACTCGACCACTTTTCCCTAACCTTGAAGTCTTAATAGGTATGATGGGATCTCTTACTGCCGAGGAAAGGCAACGACCACATATCTATAAACTTGACGTCCTAAAATGGATGCTGGGATCTCTTACTGTCAAAGAAAGGCAAGAACCAGTTCTTCATAAACTGGGTGTCCTAAAAGATACTGTTGTAAGCAGGGTTGCGCAAAAGCCGGGTAATCTAATCACGGAGAACCGCCCATACAGAAGCCCATTGATGATTTGGCACAGGCCGCCTTCAAGAAGACCGACTTCAGCGGTGACCCCCATGTTTCTACTCAAAAAGAAAAGGGAAGAATGATGATGATGATGATGACACGCATGTCGATATAAAAGCATACCGTACCGAGGTAGAAGAGATTGCGCGCCCCATTGATCTAGGGAGATATGACAGGGAAGTTTTACTCTTCGCATGGTCAACTAAATCGGACAGGCTCTTGGAGCGGGGCCACACTCAGATTGTGTGACTTTTTTGTTACCACTATAGAGCTCACTTGTGAGTGGTGCACACTCTGGGCTGCACCAATCCATCCACACCTATCGGATCATTCTTATCTTGTTCATTGCTGTTTGTCCCCTATCAATTATACCCATGGACAACAAAGAGAAGCAGACCAGCGACACTGCACCTGTGCCCTTTGTGACGATTTCCCAGGCAAAGTCAGACGTGTTATCTCTACGTCTACGGGTGAACTGACACGACTAGCTGAGGGATGATGAGGTGGGGCGACTGGCTGAGGGGTGATGAGGTGGCGAGACTGGCTGAGGGGTGATGAGGTGGGGCGACTGACTGAGGAATGATGAACTGGTATGGCTGACTGAGGAATGATGAACTGGTATGGCTGACTGAGGAATGATGAATGGAATGGCTGATTGGTGGGTGATGAGATGGCGCGACTGACTGAGGGGTGATGAATGGAATGGCTGATGAATGATGAATGGAATGGCTGACTGAGGAATGATGAATGGAATGGCTGATTGGGGAATGATGAACTAGAATGGCTGGCTGAATAATGATAAACTGGAATGGCTGGCTGAGGAATGATGAACTGGTATGACTGACTGAAGAATGATGAACTAGAATGGCTGACTGAGGAATGATGAACTGAAACGGCTGATTGAGGGGTGATGAGGTGGCGCGACTGACTAAGAAATGATGATCTGGTATGACTGACTGAAGAATGATGAACTAGAATGGCTGACTGAGGAATGATAAACTAGAATGGCTGGCTGAGGATCGATGAACTAGAATGGCTGGCTGAGGATCGATGAACTAGAATGGCTGACTTACTCGGGCACAGACAGCAGAGGTGACGAAGTGGAAGATTGTGAGATAGACACAAATCTCTGTCTAATCAATAGGCCGGAGGATAGCCCTAGCTTCTATTCTAGAACATGGCATACCACCTCTACTCCAGACTTGGCCTTTTCCACGGTGGACATTCACCACAAAATAGACCGCCAGGTGCTAAACCAATTGGCAGGTAGCGATCACAGGCCAATTAGGCTAGAAGTTGATGTGGAAGTAGGCCCACAGAAAACAAAACCGCTCCCACGTTGGAATTACAAACGAGCCGACTGGGACAGATTTGCAAGCCTGACAGATGGGCTGTGTGAAACCATCAACACACGGAATAACAAAATGAAGCCCATGGTGGAAAGCCTAAGCAAAGCAATAATGCAAGCTGCCACTGAAACCATCCCAAGAATGGCAAGGAAAAATTATAAGCCCTATTGAAATGATAAATTGCAGAAAGCGGAAGACGAAGTCTCAAATGCTAGGAACATGGCAGAGAGAGAACAATTTATGGAGGCAAATATCGCCCTCAAAGCCATCACGGCGAAATACAAAAGAACACTAAACGAAATAACAAGAGACAGTTGGAAAAACAAAACAGAAAGCCTCAATTTAGATAAAGAAAGACTGGACCCATGCATACACCGACGGTTCCGTAACAAATACAACACAGAACGGAGGGGCAGGAGCATTCCTGAGCCTACCAAATGGCAGAAAAATAACACTGTCATTCGCTACTGGAAAATACACAAGCAATTTCAGAGCGGAGGCAGAGGCACTGAGGGCGGCAGTGGAAGAAATGGTGACAGGTAAAAGGAATGAAAGCCACATAGTCCTGCTTACAGATGCACTGGCCGTAGTCACAGCACTGAAAAGCCAGAAAAATACTGAACTTAATGAATTAAGAGCAGTACTCTGTCAACTATGCCAGCAGGCCGCACCAAAAAGAGTAGTGGTGCAGTGGGTTCCATCTCACTGCAACATTCAAGGCAACGAGGAGGCAGACAGACTGGCAAAAGAAGGTCCAAAACTACCACAACCTGATACTAGTATGACATACGAAGAGTCAAAACGGCTTATTAGAGCTAGATACATGACCAAATGGGAAACCGAACATACTGGCTACACCAAAAACGATGCCTATTACTAGTTGAACAGAAAAGAGCAGGTCGTGGTCTTCAGACTTCGCACTGGCCACAATAGACTCAGGTACCACCTATTCAACAAATTGAAGATAGGTGGCACCGACGAATGCCCGTGTGGTACCGGCAAAATGACCGCTGAGCATTTCCTGCAAAACTGCCCGACATACGAGGCCATGAGAACGTTAAAGAAAAGGAAATCTCCCGGAAAAGATGGGATAAAAAACGAAATGCTGATGGGGCTGGACAAAACAGCAAAGAGGAAATTACTATCAGTCCTGAACCAAAGCTGGAAAATGGGTAGTGTACCACAGGCATGTAAAAACGCAGTACTTGTACCAGTACCAAAGAAAGGAAAAGATCAAACAGAACCAAATAGATACAGGCTTATCAGCCTACTGAGCTGTGTAGGCAAACTGATGGGACGTATGATAAACGCCAGACTGATGTGGCATCTGGAAAAAAAAACACATACTAATTCCACAGCAAGCAGGCTTTAGGCAGCACAGATCCACTGAGGATCAGGTCACCTTCATAGCCCAGGAGCTGCCTACCAGGAGCAAAAACACACAGTAGCGGTTTGGGTGAACCTAGAAAAGGCATTTGACAAAGTCTGGAAAGAAGGACTTAAAGTCAAGCTACGAAGAAGTGAAGTTTGTGGGAAAATGTACAAATGGATCAGCCACTACCTCAAAAACAGAACAGCCAGAGTTCAAGTACAAAGGCAGATGAGCAAAAAGGTGACACTTGAGCAGGGAGTACCCACACTCTTCCTGGTGTATATAAATAACATAACAGAGAATATACCAAGAAGAGTCCATAGCTCAATGTTTGCAGACGATCTGGCTATGTGAACCTCTGAAAAGAATCTCACCATAGCAAGTAATAAGATGCAGCAGGCCCTAACATCGCTGGAAGAGTGGGCGAACTCATGGCTGGTCAAAATAAACGAGGAAAAAACAACATGTACGATATTCTCGCTAACAAACAAAACTCAAAACACCAAATTAAGTCTTAACCGCAAATACCTGCAGCCAAACGACAACCCAAACTACCTAGGAGTCACATTTGATCGGCGCATGACATGGAAAAGTCAGATCGAGAGAAACCGAATGAGAGCCAGAGAAAGAATGGCAATCATGAGGAAACTTGCTGGCACAAGCTGGGGAGCAGACGAAGGCATACTAAAGAAACTGTTCACTGGAAGAGTGAAACCAGTTCTCGAGTATGGCATTGCGGCATGGACAGCAGCAGCAAAGGCGAACTTCGATAAAATTAGCAAACTCCAAAACCAAGCCATGAGAGTTATAACAGGAGGCATGAAGTCAACGCAAATTGTAGAACTTGAAAAGATTACAAAACTGCAATCCATGACCGACAGAAGAGACTGCAGAGCCCAGCAGCAAGCAGAGAAACTCAGAAGACCGACTGACCATCCAATGCACCAGAGACTAAACAATTTCGGAAATGGGAAACTAAAGCGGAGAAACTTTGCAGAAATAGCCAAAGCAAAGATGCACGAAGACCCCATGAACGTACTAACAACACCAAAGCCCATCCCTACTGTACGAAAACCTATATGGAGGCAGCATATATTTCCAGAGGTGGTAGAAAATATACCAGGTATTGGAAACAAAAACTGCCGGACTGAAAAAGAAAGAAGAGATACAACCCTGAGGTACATAACGAAAAACTACCCAAGCATGGACTGGACCCATGCATACACCGACAGTTCTGTAACAAACACAACACAGAAAGGAGGGGCAGGGGCATTCCTGAGCCTACCAAATGGCAGAAAAATAACACTGTCATTGGCAACTGGAAAATACACACGCAATTTCAGAGCGGAGGCAGAGGCACTGAGGACGGCAGGGGAAGAAATGGTGACATATAAAAGGAATGAAAGCCATATAGTCCTGCTTACAGATGCCCTAGACGTAGTCACAGCACTAAAAAGCCTGAAAAATACTGAACTTAATGATTTAAGAGCAGTACTCTGTCAACTATGCCAGCAGTTTGCACCAAAAAGAGTAGTGGTAAAGTGGGTTCCATCCCACTGCAACATCCAAGGCAACGAGAAGGCAGACAGACTGGGAAAAGAAGGTGCAAGACTACCATAACCAGATACTAGTGTGACATACGAAGAGTCAAAACGGCTAATTAGAGCTAGATAAATGACCAAATGGGAAACAGAACATACTGGCTACACAAAAAAACGATGCATATTACCAGTTGAACAGAAGAGAGCAGGTCGTGGTCTTCAGACTTCGCACTGACCTGAATCTGTCACATATAAAAGGTAACACACGAGGGTTCTGTTTGGGACTAGCAAACGCATCATATAAAAATAACGAATTACTATTATATTACGTGTAAATGATCGGATACAAGCTTCCTGTAATGTGACCAGCTATAGTGGTGATCCTACCAATCATTTGGGGTGAATAATAACGACCCTATACAAGTATAGAGGATTCCGTGGCGAAGTGGTTAAGCTATCGGCCTCGTGATCAGGTGGTGTGGGTTCGATTCCGGACTCTGCCGTCTTTTTCACAGGTGCTTGATGCGGAGTCCCCGGCATCTCGTAGTTTCCCCCTAGTCGTCTTGTCCATGACTTGCCACTGGGGTCGGGTGGCTCAAGATGAGAGAGTGAGGATAAAAAGTAGCGCAGTTAATCCTTGCTAAAAATAGCGCTAGCAAAATTAATTATGCCATCATCGTCTTTGATGGACGGCGGCCTTTGCCTTTGATACGAGTATAAGATCTGGCTGATAGGTGTGGGGGGAAAATGTATCAATGGATCGAAGTCGCTGCATTATTGAAAATCAATAGGTGATAATAATATAAATATGTTTGACTGAGACATCTGGAAAGGAAAGACAACGAACATACTTAACGACAAGAAAGTCTTCGTCGAGAACAAAAAACAATACATACGAAAACACGTGACAACCCAAAACAACAATGAACATATACTGTAGATGTACGTTTTGGTAGTAACGTAGGTTTCGGTGCGTATCTATTCTGATTTCTTGTATGAGCTATACTTTTTAATGCCTATCAACTATTGGTGGTGAAAACATGATTTCAATTAAATGTACATTATAAGATATTAATATTAACATGATGAAAACCAAGCTATTTAAAATCAATAAATTAAGCAAAGAGCAAGTCATGCTTGGAGGTGAATCACTAGAAGAGATGGACACCTTCATATATTTGGGCAGCACCATTTATGCTTCACAGAGGCAGATGTATAGCTAGAAATGGAAATACATTTCTGTTTCTAAATAATTGATATAGAAATCCAGGGAAATAGAGACAAATACCAAATCAAGATTGTTTAATTCCAATGTCAAGTCGGTACTCGTGTACGGAGCAGAAACTTGGAGAACGACCCAGGCAAAACTCGTCGTTCGTCAATAAATGTATATACATGGATATAGGTTGGCAAAACATGTTGAGATACGAAGTCCTATGGGAAAAGAGACCAAATAATATACCCATTGGAGCAACATGTCAAACTGTAGGAAATGGGATTCAATAGGGCACACTCTGCGGAAAGCACCATCAAACGTGACTAGGTAGGAAATCAAGAGAGGAAGAGAAAGAGTTAGACATAGAAACACTCGGAGAATAAACTGGGTAAATACAGTTCGGTTCTTGGACCACAACTGGAGAGAGGCAGAAAGAGCAATTCAATGTCTAACTTACTGAATGGTTGTCAATGGTCTATGCCTCCAAAAGAGCAACGGACATTGCCTGACTGATTGATTGATTGATTGATTGTTGGATATAACATAAGATAATTTACCACTTATTGTTATATTTTAGACATTAAAAAAAAATATTGTCAGCAACTTTATTCAAATATTTCTCTATCCAAAATGAATGGATATTATTTTCCTTAGCGGTATCTTAGCATAAGAATACATAAAAGCTTTTCATATATTAAATATCTGTTTTTTGAAGTGATTTCAAACTAGATTGATTGACCGCAATTTACGAACATATTTTAGTATTTCCAGAAGTCCTTCTACGAGAAAACAAAATCCGTTGTTGATAAGCGCTACTGATCTGTTTCATGGGGCCACTGTGTACGTAGTCTGTAGTACATGGATCATTATGAACATATACCAAAGAGCATGGCTTTTACTATTCTTGTACAGTTAGCCAGAATGTCTCTATTTAGCTGAAAGGTGTGTGTGCACATGTGTGACTGAGTGTCGATACATGTTTATGTGCGCACGTGTGTGACTGAGTGTCTATATATGTTTATGTGCGCACGTGTGTGACTGAATGTCGATACATGTTTATGTGCGCACGTGTGTGACTGAGTGTCGGTATATGTTTATGTGCGCACGTGTGTGACTGAATGTCGATACATATTTATGTGCGCACGTGTGTGACTGAGTGTCGATATATGTTTATGTGCGCGCGTGTGTGACTGAATGTCGATACATGTTTATGTGCGCACGTGTGTGACTGAGTGTCGATATATGTTTATGTGCGCACTTGTATGACTGAATGTCGATACATGTTTATGTGCGCACGTGTGGTACTGAGTGTCGATACATGTTTATGTGCGCGCGTGAGTAAGGTTTTTTCGTTGTCACGTTTGGACTGGTTGACACGTGAATAAAACAGTAACAATAGTGGCTCCGGCCGAGCAAAAAGGGAGATAATAGAATCAGACACGTGCAAGAAGGGAGATAATAGAATCCGACACATAAAAGAAGGGAGATAATAGACTCCGACATGTGCAAGAAGGGAGATAATATACCACTATATGTGCATGGTGGTAAAAAAAGAAGGGAGGCAATAGACAGACGGCTGGACGTCCAAGAAGGGAGATAACAGACAGAGGTCTACACGTGCAAGGAGGGAGATAATACAAATGTAAGAAGGGAGATAATAGAGACTGCTACACGAGAAAGAAGTGAGATAATAAAGAGACTCCTACGCGTGCAAGAAGTGAGATAATAGAGAGAGATAATCCTGCAACTGGAGTTGTATGTAAGAACCAACAAATCAGCCTTTATGGATACAAAGGCAAAGGCCGCCGTCCATCGTAGACGATGATGGCATAATTAATTTTGCTAGCCTTATTTTTAGTAAGGATTAACTGCGCTACTTTTTATCCTCACTCTCTCGTCTCGTGCCGCGCGACCTCAGTGACAAGTCAAGGACAAGACGACTAGGGGGCGACTACGAAATGCAGGGGACTCCGCATCAAGCACCCCATCAAGAATTCCACTATATGGATACAATGTGCGACAAAACTACTAAACTCACCTGACATTTTCGTGATGTTGTATATAAATCTTGTGAAACATGGCTTCCTTCTTATTGCCCGCAATATCAGCTTTCATTTCCATGGCAACGTGTCTTGGGAGAACCGAGAGAAGAAGCCGCTCCTGAGAATGTAAGTATCATTGACATTTACAACATCAAACAAGAAAAACTGTATATATTTCTTCTGCCTAACGAACAAAACAATGAGATGTAGTTATGCACCTAGCCAGAATAGAAGTGTACATACTATTCGACCTTAGTATGTTTCTCTTACTTACTTAGTCGCTCCTCTTCTACCGTGAGGTGTAGAGGTTTGCCAAAGAGAACGCCACACTGCTCTATCCGCCGTCTTTTTCCTGGCCTCTTTCTAATCCAGCCCTCTATCACTTAGGGACTGTCGTATGTTGTCTTCCCAACGTACTTTGGGACGTCCTCGGGATCTGCGTCCTTGACTTTTGATCTCCCATGACCGCTTTGGTATCCGATCTTCTTCCATTCTACAGACATGGCCAAACCACTGTAGTTGGGACTGCTCCACTCGTGTCTGCAGGGGTTGAACTTCACGACTGCTACGTATTGTCTGGTTACGGATCTTGTCCCTTTTCGTCACCTGAACCGCCTTTCTTAGGTACCTCATTTCTGAAGTTTGTAATTGCCTTTCTTGGGCTGTAGTCATTGCCCATGACTCACATCCATATGTCAGGACAGGCACATAGGTCGAGCGGTATACATCTATCTTTGTTTTCCTGCTTATTTCTCTTCTACTGAGGAAACCTCTGTTTATTGCATGGAACAATCTACCTGCTGCTGCCCTTCGTGCAGTTAACTCCTCTATGATTCCTCCCATGCTGTCTATTACCACTCTTAGATATTTAAAGTTGCTGATCTGCTCCAGTGCTCGTGTTCCCAGGGTTATCTGATGTCTCTTTCCATCTCTGGCGATCACCATGGTAGCATGTTTCTCTAACAGGTGCAATATAATTTAAAATAGGTTAATGTTAAGTTTCTTTGGTAGCAGTTTACAGTGCTGCATCTTACATCCCGAGACGTACTTGAGAAGGTAGACGATGGATACCACACCCTTATATAACCAGCACGACTAGATGTACTGTTATAAAAGCCATGTTAATCCCATACATAATCTGCAGAAACACGTATTTGTACTAAAGGTAACTTGTCAATTCAACCATAAAACGGGTTCAAGCTTAGATGATGTTGTTGATGTTGAATATCCACAATACTTGTCTATACTTTTTTTGTGCAACCTGAAAAGGGTGGAAGGTGGCGCGTTGCAGTAGCTTTCCCCACATCCTGAGAGTATTGATGAAGGTGGACTGGGGTCCTCCAGGTTAGATCTGCTACCTGACTTAAGTAGTCAATTAATGACAGTGTGCTCCCTGATATAAGTTGTCATGAAAGACGATATGTTCCCCTACATAAGTTGTCATAAAAGACGATATGTTCCCCTACATAAGTTGTCATAAAAGACGATATGTTCCCCGACATAAGTTGTCATAAAAGACGATATGTTCCCTGACATAGGTTGTCACGAAAGACGATATGTTCCCGGACATAAGTTGTCAAAGACGATATGTTCCCCGACATAAGTTGTCAAAGACGATATGTTCCCCTACATAAGTTGTCAAAGACGATATGTTCCCCGACATAAGTTGTAAGTAAAAGATGATATGCTCCTTGCCATTAATGGACAAATGATGGCTAGGAGCCTCATCGTGAGTATACAGTATCCATGCTGACCCGTAAAAACGTGGCTTGGACTTGTGGATTGGTATTCGGTTAGAGCTCGTGTTTCGAAGATACCGGGGCCAATTGCTGGTCTAGAAACGTTCCAGTTTAGCCAGCTGTAAATTGATACCGTAAATAAGGTTAGGTTTAGACAACGATAGGAAGAGACCGGGGCATCCTACCACCTCAGACCTAGAACATATACCCTCCAGCATTTTGTCGTCGACATCCGGAGAGGAAGACTAACGCTTCGTCAGGCGAAATATACTATCAGACATGTTAGTCAGAGTCAGGCAAAACATACTGGTCAAAACACTCATCTCGTCTGCCTTGTAGCCCTCCCTGGAAACGGGCTGTTGTCATGGCAGCCTGGCTAACGAGGTGAGGGATCGACGTGATCCCATGTAGTAGAGAGTGACACGCAGATGAAGCCAAGCTTAGTAGCACAACCGCCTGGAGGACCTCGGTCCACCTTCATCAGCACGCTCGGGATGTGAGGAAAGCTCCTGCAACCCGCCACTTAACGCCCTTTTAAGGGCACACAAAAGAGTGGCATACTCATTGTGGGCATTCGCAAACAACAAATCGTCGACATCTATGCCTTATATAGGACTACTTACTTTTGTCTTTTGTTAATATCATTACTTCCGTTTGTTTACATTAGTTCATTGTTTTCATTTGTGTTTTTGTTTTTTTTAAAAAGGTGCATGTGCATGGTGCTCCTTACATATGATCAGATATATTTCTTTCAGTATGTCTCTTTATCAAACCATGCTGCTATCTATAAGTAGCTACGATTACTCGGTAATATAATATGATCTCACAGTTTACATTAAATAAAGCGCGATTCTCTTAATATTGATAGTAATTTTCGGTTACAGGCAAGCTTCAGTTGACCCAGCTGCAGATGCGTTCCTGGTTTAATGCTAGGGGAGAGAAGGTAGCGAGGAGGTGAACTGGTCACCCCGAACTCTTAAACAAGCTGATACCTAGGACAATGGCATCTTCAACACATCCTCTCCGACAGCAGTGCATGTTATCTGACTTTCTTTCCCTTTCATAACTTAAATAAGTAAGTCAGATCATACAAGGACACATCGCACCCTTGGAAGGGGGTAAAGAATATGTACATTGCAGCATTCCAGGTATATCGTAATATGTGCATAACGAAGGTAATTAATAGGTCTAGCCACATCACGACGCAAAACTATTTTTGTATCAACTACATCTGGAAGAATACACACAGTGCTTGGTCGCAGACATAATGGCAGGGGGACCAACTCCAATCATAGTTCTGTTCTGTGTCAATGGAACTATCCAAAAAAAAATACCATTTGCGCATATACAAACTAAAAAATACTTACCTTCCGCTTACAAATACTTTGACTAGGATTAAATCCCAAATAAAAATGTCTAGCGAATTAAAAAAAAAGAAGGAAAATAACAAGATCTTGATACAATCACACAATCGGTGCCCATCGCTGATGTGTCTGTGTCTTTGACTGTACTGTAAGGTATCAGATTATAGAAGAACTGGATTTACGAGTAGTGTTACCTATTTAGTAAGCACGATATGAAAGATGAAGAAACACACCAAGATGTTAATGACAGGATTGAAGAGGTCGTATCTGCTTTCAACTCGTCTCTCGCCAAGCATTGAGCTCTTCTTGCCTAGCATGGGACTATTCTCGCCTAGCATTGACCTCTGCTCGTCTAGCATGGAATTATTCTAGCCTAATATGGAACTCTTCAAGGATATCATAGAATTCTAGCCAAGCATTGAACTCTTCTAGCATTGGACGCTTCTTGGCTATCATGGAACATATTCCACCTAGCATGGAACTATTCTCGATTATCGTGGAACTCTTCCCAGCATGGAACTTTTCTCACCTAGCATGGATCTCTTCTCGTCTAACATTGAATTCTTAAAGCATAACATGGAACTTTTCTCTCTAAACATGGAACTCTTCTCGCCTAACAGGGAACTCTTCTCTCTAAACATGGAACTCTTCTAACCTAGCATATACCTCTTCTCACCTAGCATGAAACTCTTCTCACCTAGCATGGAACTCTTCTCACCTAGCATATAACTCTTCTCACCTAGCATGGAACTCTTCTCACCTAGCATGGAACTCTTCTCACCTAGCATATAAATCTTCTCACCTAGCATGAAACTCTTCTCACCTAGCATGGAACTCTTCTCACCTAGCATATAACTCTTCTCACCTAGCATGAAACTCTTCTCACCTAGCATATAACTCTTCTCACCTAGCATGGAACTCTTCTCACCTAGCATGAAACTCTTCTCACCTAGCATGGAACTCTTCTAACCTAGCATATAACTCTTCTCACCTAGCATGAAACTCTTCTCACCTAGCATGGAACTCTTCTCACCTAGCATATAACTCTTCTCACCTAGCATGGAACTCTTCTCACCTAGCATGGAACTCTTCTCACCTAGCATATAAATCTTCTCACCTAGCATGAAACTCTTCTCACCTAGCATGGAACTCTTCTCACCTAGCATATAACTCTTCTCACCTAGCATGAAACTCTTCTCACCTAGCATATAACTCTTCTCACCTAGCATGGAACTCTTCTCACCTAGCATGAAACTCTTCTCACCTAGCATGGAACTCTTCTAACCTAGCATATAACTCTTCTCACCTAGCATGGAACTCTTCTAACCTAGCATATAACTCTTCTCACCTAGCATGGAACTCTTCTCACCTAGCATATAACTCTTCTCACCTAGCATGGAACTCTTCTCACCTAGCATATAACTCTTCTCACCTAGCATGAAACTCTTCTAACCTAGCATATAACTCTTCTCACCTAGCATATAACTCTTCTCACCTAGCATATAACTCTTCTCACCTAGCATGGAACTCTTCTCACCTAGCATGAAACTCTTCTCACCTAGCATGGAACTCTTCTAACCTAGCATATAACTCTTCTCACCTAGCATGGAACTCTTCTAACCTAGCATATAACTCTTCTCACCTAGCATGGAACTCTTCTCACCTAGCATATAACTCTTCTCACCTAGCATGGAACTCTTCTCACCTAGCATGGAACTCTTCTCACCTATCATGGAACTCTTCTCACCTAGCATATAACTCTTCTCACCTAGCATGGAACTCTTCTCACCTGGCATATAACTCTTCTCACCTAGCATGGAACTCTTCTCGCCTAGCATGGAACTTCTCACCTAGCATGGAACTCTTCTCACCTAGCATGGAACTTCTCACCTAGCATAGCTCTTCTCACCTAGCATAGAACTCTTCTCACCTAGCATAGAACTCTTCTCACCTAGCATAGAACTCTTCTCACCTAGCATAGAACTCTTCTCACCTAGCATATAACTCTTCTCGCCTAGCATGGAACTCTTCTCGCCTAGCATGGAACTTCTCACCTAGCATAGCTCTTCTCACCTAGCATAGAACTCTTCTCACCTAGCATAGAACTCTTCTCACCTAGCATGGAACTTCTCACCTAGCATGAAACTCTTCTCACCTAGCATAGAACTCTTTTCGCCTAGCACGGAGCTCTTCTAGCCTTGCATGGAACTATTCTCTACTAGGATGGGCCTGTTTTCTCAAAAACATATCATGAGGCAGTTGGACTACTAGAAACAAAATCAAAATACCACTTCTGTGTTTATTTCCATTCCAGAGATACAACGGAAAGATTTATATGGTTAACGAATAACAGTGGCCAGACCTTTCAGTCACCATGCACTGTATTGACTAAGTTTTTAATTTCGAAAAAAAATTATGCTTTCACGGAGGATTTGAACGCCATGTTCTCGTGATCAACAAATAACCGACATCTAACGTGTTTGACCATCGTCTTAACATTAATGTAAAATCTTCCTAATATATAGAACAAAAACTCTGCCGAAGACGGATGTGTCGGACCGAAAGGTGAAAATATCGCAGTCAAACTGTAAACTAGCGACATAACGCAAATCCGTTCTCCGGACTACATTCTGCTACTTGTAAAGCCCTGTTCAGTGCTTGATAGCGGGAGATTGAGAATGAATGCAGAAGAAGAAGAAGAAGAAGACGAAGAAGAAGAAGAAGAAGAAGAAGAAGAAGAAGAAAAAGAAGAAGAAGAAGAAGAAGAAGAAGAACAAAAACATCATTTTTTAATTAAGAATATCACATCAAGACTCAACCTTACGTAAAACCATTTTGTAATGATAAGGCATCAACAACAACCAATACTTTTTCGGACAACGGTATTCTGACTGAGGACCTACTATAATATTTCTACTCGAAAGACTGGATTCTCTTCCTTGAGGTTTGGGTAACTGTCCATGTTTCGCTGCCGTATGCTGCCACGGGAAAAACTACAGGTTACCAAAATGTTCACTTTTGTTGATTGCCTGGTATTCTGCCCTAGCTTTCTCAGGCTGTATAGCCATTGCATTACCCTTGTCAACCTCTTTCTGGTTTCCTTTAAGCAGTGGCCATTGTTGTCAATTCTTAACTTAACTTAACTTAACGTATTTATACTTGTTTAGAAGACCCTGCAGAGTTTGTATACAACCAGTTTCATTGACATCACTTTGCTCTAAAAGCTATGAGCATCCAATTTATTCTGAAATGCATAAACTGTCCCTGCCACTACTACCTACCAAGCAGTAACCACTATCTGACTAAAAAAATATTTCCTAATATCTAATCTGGACCTCTCTTTAGTCAACTTGTAGCATCTGCCTTGTGTTATTGTGGGTGGCTGTATTTAAAAAAAAACTTGTTATAGTATAATGTATCCATTCCTCTGATCATCTTATAAATCCTGTATTAAGTCACCACGAATTCTTCTCTCTTCTAGACACTGTTGCCCGGTTTTTCTGAGTCTTTCCTCACAACTGTAATTCTGGAATCCCACTATCAGCTTTGTCGCTCTTTTTTGTATTCTTTCCAGCATGTTCATATCCCCTCTTTGATAAGGACTCCACACCTGTACACATTACTTCAATCAAGTTCTAAATAATGCTTTATACACTTTGACATTCGCTTCCTGGAGATAAGATACTAATAATTTGTGACCTGGTCTATTTTCACACCCACACAACTGAATTTGATTTTTATTGCCTTCCTCTTTTGTCGGTGGTCATTATCTTTGTTTTGTTTACGTTTACAAAGATGTGTTGATCTTCGCTGCATCTCTTTACGGCTGCAATTTACCAATTAAATAACAACACAAACAAATAATCTACAACAACTGTAGCAGGAATGGATAAACCGATTGAACATACGTGTAATTGCATGAGCTCTGTATACAGACATGTCAGCTTAATCCCAAAGAAAATCTCAACAATTTGAGCCGAAGAGACCAGAGAACAATTTTAAGGTTACCAACAACAACGAAAAAACTATCTGACATTGAACAAACATCTACACAGAGTGACCTCAGATCATACTTCACAGAGTGACCTCAGATCATACTTCACAGAGTGACCTCAGATCATACTTCACAGAGTGATCTCAGATCATACTTCACAGAGTGACCTCAGATCATACTTCACAGAGTGACTTCAGATCATACTTCACAGAGTGACCTCAGATCATACTTCACAGAGTGACCTCAGATCATACTTCACAGAGTGATCTCAGATCATACTTCACAGAGTGACCTCAGATCATACTTCACAGAGTGACTTCAGATCATACTTCACAGAGTGACCTCAGATCATACTTCACAGAGTGACCTCTGATCATACTTCACAGAGTGACCTCAGATCAAACTTCACAGAGTGACTTCAGATCATACTTCGTAGTGCAATCGCTGATGCATAATCCAGAAAACTATGCAACTTTTTCTATTTGCCGATCATTGTTAGAAATTCAGACAATTACAACCACCAACTCCCTTTATCACCAATAACAAAATGATAACACCAAATGACTCAAGAAAGCGCACATTCCACTATGTAGTACATGGAAAAGAGAGTGGAAATTCGATATCTCAGGAATCGGAACAGTCAACATCAAGTCAATTAGAAAACAAGTTCAAAGAAGGCCTAACATGCCTAAACATGTTTAATTGATGTAGGAAATTCAACACTTCTATATAAATGTGTAAAACGTGCAAAACAATGCGCTATCATATCTCCCATATTCATCAGAAAATATCTTGTCCCAAGGAGTGTCTTATCTGATTTACCGGCTCAGATGTCTTCGTCTTTATGTTTTTAATCAACAAAAAAGATCAATAACTATTGCACGGCATCAAAGGTTGTGATGTGTGAAAGGTTGGGAACTAAAGGTTGGGTGAAAGACGAATTTCTGGTCAGATTTGGTTCGATAAGTAATCTGTATTTCTGCAATAATGGTAGGTATAACGCTGCATTTACTGCTCCCTAGGATCCTAGCAGATTTTTCACAATTATGATAGCATACACTATTTAGTGGCAAGATGGTCGTACCGACTTCTGCACGCTGCTAATAGGTTCATAGGACACAGGATCGATTTGCTTAATGCAGAGACTGAGACAAACTGAGACAAACACACACACACACACACGAGGCGTGTTCAAATGAAATCGGAGCAAACTACAACAAGTGAACACACGTACGATGTGCATGATGACGTCACTTTTTGTGTAAACAGCACATACCAACCGTGAAGTTTGCAAAATCTCATTATCCTCTGACTCATAGTTTCCTCGGCAGACCGTTGAAAACACGGCGGGTGTGATACGGAATCCGTCTAAAGTTTATCAGCGAGCGGTGTTTCGAACAGCTGAAGGATGTCGACCTGTTGACATTCATCGCAGAATGCAGGAAGTGTACGGTGACAAAAGTATGTGGAAGACAACAGTGAAGAACTGGACAACAATGTTTCTGAGACCAAACGCATATTGTTGCGTCAGAAGGTGAGTAGGATGGCTGGGTACAGGTAAGTAAGTTGATTAGCGTCAGGTGAGTAGAATGGCTGAGGTCATATCAAGTAAGTGGGATGGCTGAGGTCAGGTGAGTAGGATGGATGGGTACAGGTCAGGTGAGTAGGATGGCTGCGTACAGGTGAGTAGGATAGCTAGGGTTAGGTAAGTAAGTTGATTGGCGTCAGGTGAGTAGAATGGCTGGGATCAGGTCAGGTAAGTGCAAAGGCTGGGGTCAGGTGAGTAAGATGGCTGGGTACAGGTCAGGTGAGTAAGATGGCTGCGTACAGGTGAATAGGATATCTAGGGTCAGGTAAGTAAGTTGATTGGCGTCAGGTGAGTAGAATGGCTGGGATCAGGTGAGTGGGGTGGCTGGAGGCAGGTGAATGGGATGGCTGGGGTCAGGTGAGTAGAATGATTGGTGTTAGGTCAGGTAAGTGGGATGGCTGGGATCAAGTGTGTAGAATGGCTGGAGGCAGGTGAGTGGGATGGCTGGGGTCAGATGAGTGAGTTGGATAGTTGGGGTCAGTTCAGTAGGCTGGCTGGGGTCAGGTAAGTAGGCTGCCTGGGGTCAGCTAAGTAGAATGGCTGATGGCAGGTGAGTTGGATGGCTGGTGACTAGGATGGCTAGGGTTATATCAGATAGTTGGATAGTTGGGGTCAGGTCAGTAGGCTGCATGGGGTCAGGTAAGTAGGCTGGCTGAGGTCAGGTGAGTTGGATGGCTGGTGTCAGATCAGGTGACTAGGATGGCTAGAGTCATATCAGTGAGTTGGATAGTTGGGGTCAGGTCAGTAGGCTGGCTGGGGTCAGGTAAGTAGGCTGGCTGAGGTGAGGTAAGTAGGCTGGCTGAGATGAGGTGAGTATGATGGCTAGATTAAGGTCAGGTGAGTAGGCTGGCTGGGTTCAGGTGAGTAGGATGGCTAGGTTAGGCTCAGGTGAATAGGATGGCTAGGTTACGGTCAGGTGAGTAGGATGGCTAGGTTAGGCTCAGGTGAGTAGGATGTCTAGGTTAAGGTCAGGTGAGTAGGATGGCTAGGTTAAGGTCAGGTGAGTAGGCTGGCTGGGGTCAGGTGAGTAGGATGGCTAGGTTAGGATCAGGTGAGTAGGCTAGCTGGGGGCAGGTGAGTAGGATGGCTAGGTTAGGGTCAGGTGAATAGGATGGCTAGGTTACGGTCAGATGAGTAGGATGGCTAGGTTAAGGTCAGGTGAGTAGGATGGCTGGGGTCAGGTGAGTAGGATGGCTAGGTTAGGGTCAGGTGAGTAGGCTGGCTGGGGGCAGGTGAGTAGTATGGCTAGGTTAGGGTCAAGTGAATAGGATGGCTAGGTTAAGGTCAGGTGAGTAGGATGACTAGGTTAAGGTCAGGTGAGTAGGCGGGTTGGGGTCAGGTGAGTAGGATGGCTAGGTTAGGGTCAGGTGAATAGGATGGCTAGGTTACGGTTCCGGTGAGTAGGATGGCTAGGTTAAGGTCAGGTGAAAAGGCTGGCTGGGATCAGGTGAGTCGGATGGCTGGGGACAGGTGAGTAGGATGGCTAGGTTCAGGTGAGTAGGTTGGCTGGGGTCAAGTGCGTAGGATGGCTAGGGTCAGGTTAGGTGAGTAGGTTGTTTAGGTCAGGTGAGTAGGATGGCTGGGGTTAGATGAGTAGCATGGCTGGGTTCAGGTAAGTTAAACAGGTTGGCTTCGATCAGGTGAGTAGGATGGCTGGGGTCAGGTCAAGTAAGAAAAATAGCTGGGGTCAGGTGAATGGGATGGTTAGGGGTCAGGTAAGTAAGATGGCTGAGATAAAGTCAGTATAATGGCTGGGGTCAGCTAAGTATATTTAGCTGGGGTCAGGAAGCAAGATGGCTGGGATCAGTTAAGTAAGATGACTGGGGTCAGGTAAGAAGGATGGCTAGGGTCAGGTGAGCAAGATGGCTAAGTCAGGTGAGTAGGATGGCTAGGGTAAGGTAAGGAGGATGGCTGGGTTCAGGCAAGACTACTGGGATAGCTGGTGTCAGGTAAAGTAAGTAAGATGGCTGATGTCAGGTAAAGTAAGTAAGATGGCTGGGGTCAGGACACCACTAAATGCTGCCGTCAGCATGTCTCAAGCAGCTTACACGCAGATGAACTCGTTGTATGTACATCTACAGAACACACAACAATAGTCTCATACTTGCTCCAAAAGACAGTAGAGAAGGTGGAGAACTGGACAAAAAAGTGGGGACTGAAAATAAACACCACCAAAACCTCTACCACTCTCTCTCTCTCTCTCTCTCTCTTTTAACTCTCCACCCCCAAACCCCCCCCCCCCCCACCTGCCCGAAAAGAGACAATCGCAATAAAAATAGGAAACCAACAAATATCATAATTGAACCCTCCCACATTCCTCGAAGTCATATTTGTTTCGAGACTTACCTGGAAGTCAAATACAGAGAAAATCCAGACAAGAAATAAAAAAAAAAGACTCAGTGATGATAAAAACTGGCTGTTACATCTGGGGAGGGAGAGGGGGGGGGGGGGGAGGGAGGGAAGGGCAAAACAAAAATCCTCAAGCAGGTCTAGACTGGTGCAATCAGACCAATAATGGAATATGCCTCTAGCACTTGGTCAACAGCGGCCAAAACAAACACGGGAAAACTAGACCGAGTCCAAAATATGGGTCTCAGAATTACCCTTGGGTTATTGAAAAGCACTCCAATCACAAAGCTAGGGAAAAACAGCAAATATTGAGCCCCTTGAACTAGGGAGACAATATAAATCCCTTTCTCAGTTTGAAAGAAACTAAATAGGTTACCTGATCATGCTCTATACCAGAAGTTCCAAGAGAGAACAAAAAACATACTACTAAGGAAAAACACCAACCATCTGGCCAGAGAAATCCACAGAAAACACGCAGACATCCTCGAAGCTGAGACCAAATAGTGAAAAGTATTCATTCCAGAACATTGGACACGGAGCCAGGACCGGTCCAAAATAATCTTGCAGGTTTCAGGAGTAATGAAGAAAAATGAGCAGTCAGCAACAGTTAACAAATTCCACGTTCTGCAGGAGCTAAAGAGACAGTACCCTAGCAACTCTTGGACACACGTGTATACAGATGGATTGTCTCTGTGAGCGATAAAATGGGAGGCAGTGGAATATACATGCACATTCTAATGGCGACATAGAAAATCACTCCATACCAGCAGGAGAGACATGTATCGATTTCAGATCTGAAGCAAGAGCTGTTCATGCAGCAACTCAGATTCTTATCAGCTAAAACATAACTACAAGCAAACCGGTTATTCTAACAGACTCCAGGTGTTTACTCCAAGCCATCTCAAGCCCCCAAACAAGATAGACTGTCACTTCAAATAAAATACAACATAGGATTGCTGTCTAAAAAAAACAGATTTAGTCCTGCAATGGATTCCCGCTCACTGTGGGATCCCTGTAAACGAGAATGCAGATGCGTTATGTGTTTGCAAAAGCCGGAAGTGGTAGCACGCAGATTCTTCATCCACAGAGCTATAAAGAAGCAAAGACACTCATCAAACGATCCACGAGGACAGAATGGAGAGACCAGCACAAAGAATATAAACCAGAAAATGACAGCATATACAAACTTGGCAGAGATAGGCAGACAAAGATCTTGAGATTCAAAACGGGACATTGTAGACTCAAAACTCACCTCCACAGAATGGGTATCAGAGACACTGCCACCTGCGATTGTGGAGCACCCAAGCAAACACCAGAACATATTCTGCATGACTGCCCTACTTTTGCAGACCAAGTAAGTAGGATGGATGGGGTAATGTAAGTAGGATGGCTGGGGTAAGGTAAGTAGGATGGATGGGGTAATGTAAGTAGGATGGCTGGGGTAAGGTAAGTAGGATGGATGGGGTAATGTAAGTAGGATGGCTGGGGTAAGGTAAGTAGGATGGATGGGGTAATGTAAGTAGGATGGCTGGGGTAAGGTAAGTAGGATGGCTGGGGTAAGGTAAGTAGGATGGCTGGGGTAAGGTAAGTAGGATCTCTGGGGTCATCACGTAAGTAAGACGGCCGGGGTAAGGTAAGTAGGATGGCTGAGGTAAAGTAAGTAGGATGGCTGGGGTAAGGTAAGTAAAATGGCTGGGGTAAGGTAAGTAGGAAGGCTGGGGTAAGGTAAGTAGGATCTCTGGGGTCATCACGTAAGTAGGACGGCTGGAGTAAGGTAAGTAGGATGGCTGGGGTCATCACGTAAGTAGGACGGCTGGAGTAAGGTAAGTAGGATCTCTGGGGTCATCACGTCAGTAGGACGGATGGAGTAAGGTAAGTAGGATGGCTGGGGTAAGGTAAGTAGGATCTCTGGGGTCATCACGTAAGTAGGACGGCTGGAGTAAGGTAAGTAGGATCTCTGGGGTCATCACGTAAGTAGGACGGATGGAGTAAGGTAAGTAGGATGGCTGGGGTAAGGTAAGTAGGATCTCTGGGGTCATCACGTAAGTAAGACGGCCGGGGTAAGGTAAGTAGGATGGCTGAGGTAAAGTAAGTAGGACGGCTGGGGTAAGGTAAGTAGGATGGCTGGGGTAAGGTAAGTAGGATGGCTGGGGTAAGGTAAGTAGGATGGCTGGGGTAAGGTAAGTAGGATGGATGGAGTAAGGTAAGTAGGATGGCTGGGGTAAGGTAAGTAGGATGGCTGGGGTAAGGTAAGTAGGATCTCTGGGGTCATCACGTAAGTAGGACGGCTGGGGTAAGGTAAGTAAAATGGCTGGGGTAAGGTAAGTAGGAAGGCTGGGGTAAGGTAAGTAGGATCTCTGGGGTCATCACGTAAGTAGGACGGCTGGAGTAAGGTAAGTAGGATGGCTGGGGTAAGGTAAGTAGGATGGCTGGGGTAAGGTAAGTAGGATGGCTGGGGTAAGGTAAGTAGGATCTCTGGGGTCATCACGTAAGTAGGACGGATGGAGTAAGGTAAGTAGGATGGCTGGGGTAAGGTAAGTAGGATGGCTGGGGTAAGGTAAGTAGGATCTCTGGGGTCATCACGTAAGTAGGACGGATGGAGTAAGGTAAGTAGGATGGCTGGGGTAAGGTAAGTAGGATCTCTGGGGTCATCACGTAAGTAAGACGGCCGGGGTAAGGTAAGTAGGATGGCTGAGGTAAAGTAAGTAGGATGGCTGGGGTAAGGTAAGTAGGATGGCTGGGGTAAGGTAAGTAGGATGGCTGGGGTAAGGTAAGTAGGATGGATTGGGTAAGGTAAGTAGGATGGCTGGGGTAAGGTAAGTAGGATGGCTGGGGTAAGGTAAGTATGATCACTGGGGTCATCACGTAAGTAGGACGGCTGGGGTAAGGTAAGTAGGATGGATGGGGTAAGGTAAATAGGATCACTGGGGTCAGATGAGGTAAGTGGGAAGGCTGGGGTAAGGTAAGTAGGATGGATGAGGTAAGGTAAATAGGATCACTGGGGTCAGATGAGGTAAGTAGGATGGCTGGGGTCAGGTAAAGTAAGTAGGATGGCTGGGGTCAGGTAAGGAAAGTAAGATGTCTGGGGTCAGGTCAGGAAAGTAAGATGTCTGGGGTCAGGTCAGGAAAGTAAGATAGCTGGGGTCAGGTCAGGTGAGTAGGATGACTGAGGTCAGGTAAGGAAAGTAAGATGGCTGGGGTCAAGTCAGGAAAGTAAGATGTCTCGGGTCAGGTCAGGAAAGTAAGATAGCTGGGGTTAGGTCAGGTGAGTAGGATGGCTGGGGTCAGGTAAAGGAAAGTAAGATGTCTGGGGTCAGGTCAGGAAAGTAAGATGGCTGGGGTCAGGTCAGGTGAGTAGAATGGCTGGGGTATGTCAGGTGAGTAGGATGGCTGGGGTCAGGCCAGGTGAGTTGGACGGCTGGGGTCAGGTAAGTAGGATGGTTGGGATCAGGTAAGTAGGATGTCTGGGGTCAGGTCAGGAAATTAAGATGGCTGGGGTCAGGCCAGGTGAGTTGGATGGCTGGGGTCAGGCCAGGTGAGTTGGCTGAAGCACGGGTGTCTTCGTTTTTGGAAAGTATTACCGAGCAAGCAACGTGTGGACTGGCGTATTGTGGCGGTGGACGAAGCAGGAGTTCTTTCTCCACAACTCAGGTATGTATCACCGGACGAATTTCTTACAATGTTCTGGAACAGTCCTTTTGAGATGGTGCATTCTTCTGCTATTTTACGAACTGTCAGACGACGATTGAAAACCATAATCTAACGAACCTACGCAACACGAACGACGTCTGAAAATAGTGTGGCTTGTCACGAACGTGATTCATCACCCGTCGAATGCAGACAGTTCTAAATTGTTTAAACTATTTGTAATATCGCGTACGGCTCACATTCTGATCGCAATAAACGCGTTTTGACACTTCATGAGTCTCTGAACTTTTCCCGAACTTGAAGCACAACTTGATTTAGATTCGCTGGTCTTACAATTCAGACATTCTGGAGAAACTCAAAACCATCAATATGCACGTCAAAATCATATACAGGAAGATAAATAATCACAATGTAGGTTAACTAAGAAAGTCAATACTAGAAGGTGCAACTGATCGGAAGTTGCTTTTGACATCACATTCACGTGCAATTTTAGCAGTTCTCGATACCAGAGTGCCCGCACGATTAAATATTTATGTGTGTGTACGTGTGTATGTATGTATATATATATATATATGTGTGTGTGTGTATATATATATATATATAAATATATATATATATATATATACATACATACACACGGACATATACATACATATACATACACATACGAAGCGTTCAAATGAAACCGGACCAAACTGCTTCAAGTGAACATACTTTCGCTGCGCATGACATCCTTCAACTATTAGAAATCGAATCACCGTTCGCTGATCAACTCTGGACGGATTCCGTTTTACACCCACCATGATTTCAACGGTCTGCTGAGGAAACTATCAGTTGGAGCATAATGAATTTTTGCAAACTTGACGGTTGGTATGTGCAGTATACACCAGAAGTGGCGTCATCTTGCGCATCGTATGTATGTTTACTTGGTATAGTTAGGTTTGGTTTCATTTGAACATATATATTTCTGTCTTAGTCTTAGTCGACCTGCACTTCTAGAGGGGATTATGCCCATGTGCAGGTGCCAGCTCTGCCATGACATGGATATTACCGGGAGGAGCATTTCCTGCTTAGCTGGCTAGGCTCGAGCAGATTATTACTCCGCTGCGTTGGGACACGTGCCACTTAGGATTGTTGACCGATGTGCGAGTCCATCTTTATAGGCTAAAAGACTAGATCAAAGTAGACCCATAGCCTGTTAGACAACATCTATGCTGTTCTTAACAAACCACCTAAACCTGGACGGTGTTATGCCCTGTCACACAGTTAATCGCCTCGCACGACATGCTCTCTGTGGGGCAGTGGTGCTTTTCTTGTCATACACAAAGACCCTGGAAGACTACTCAGGATTACTATACTGCTTTTATATTTATGTTCTACCAGCACATGGTGAAATTCAATTACTTAATTCACAGATTCAAATTGAGGCAGTCATCTAGCAATCCACCACGAGACTACATGCTTTGGTTTCCTCTTCAAATGGTCTTCACATTTCTCTTGGGTTTGAACTCCGTGTACAACTTCTCAGACAGGCTAAGACACATTTATGAAGTATCATAGTACACGGTTACAGTTCTTTCCATGTAGACACAAGTAAAACTGAAGACAAGATACAAACAGATGTCAGGAATTTGGGCTGCCTACTTTCAGCAAAACCAACAATATGTGGCTATATATATAGTAGTGAATGGGATTAGAAAACTCATCAAGCAAGAGGATTGCAACATAAACTATTACTATTGTAGCACACGGAAGTGCTTTCATACACGTGCTTTGTAAGACGGTTAGTTGTAGAGGTAGTTCTAACATCTGCATGGGGAGAAACGGTGTGAACACTTTATTGGGTTGGAAGGAATAGAAACAACCTGCCGTATAAAGAACTTGATTGTTGTTGTTTCGAATGCCCACAATGAGTAGGTTTACTCTTTTGTGCGGCCTGAAAAGGACGAGTGCTCACATTCCGAGCGTGCTGGTAAAGGTAAACCGGGGTCTACAAGCCGTTGTGATGTGTTTAGCTTTATCTATGTGTAGCTCACTCTACGGGATCACGTCGATCCCTCATCACGAGGGCCATGCTGTCATGAAAACCTTTCCGTTTCCACGGAGGGCTACGAGGAAGCCAAGGTGAGTGTCTTCGCCAGTTTATTTTGCCTGACCCTAACATGTCTGATCAGTATGTTGTGCGTGACCAGACGTTAGTCTTCCTCCCAACAGAACTTGGTAAAGTTGCAAGAAAATATGTCAAAGAAACTACCAATACAACGGAGCATACTTTATGTGGCTTACTGGTAGGATAGAGAAATGCAGTGGTTGCTCCTGTTGGATTTAACAAAGAAGGGCTATAATGTATGGCATGACATGACTGGTAACTAATAACTGACTAGATCCAATCTTTTAAGCCCTAGCTACAAATGACATCTCGCCTCTCTGACTTCCTAAATTGTGAAGGAAATGACCACGCAACAGGCGCTGTAATCTCAATAATCACTTGCTCTGATATCGTACAAACACGTATAACTGCACTGTGACCTTGCTTTTCTGTCATCGACTACCAACCACTACACATGATCATCTCTATTGATTCACCTTTCATATACTGTTTATTCCATCTTGCCTACTGTTTCATAATGGTGATCCCGTCATATTGTCGTGGTCTCAATATTGTACAATAACTGAATAACATAACGTAAATGACTGGAGGTGACACCGTAAGATAGATTAGCTACTTCTTTGGCAACTATTATAACAATTCGCGTCCCCTGTCTTGTCAATGCTAGTGCAAATATCACGCATTCGTTATTTTTAAATCTTTGTTCGTGAGATAAAGTGAAATTAAATGGCTGCAGGTGAAATGGCAGAGATATTAGCTAAATTTCCTTAAAAATGGCCAACCCTTTTCATAGCCGTCGATGCCAGAGCAAATATCATTTCTCTTATTACAATCGGTTTGAAGATGATAGAGTGAAAGAGACATACTAGTATACAAATCACGGTTTCCCAATATAGCTGTAAAATACTGTTTGGCTCAATAATCAGCAAATACGTCACGCAGCGTAAAGAAAGGACATTGTCAGCAAAACGGTATTCATTTCCTGGATCGATGGGTCTAACTGCCCGTGTCCTTGGTGATAGCATGGGGGAAACAGTGTGGTACTCAGTCAGAAAAAGCTGGCGGAAAGTGCCGACTATGTTATCGCAACGTGATATTTCATCTTTCATATCAGATCATATATCATTTTGTGGCTGTATAAGGCCTTCAATATTCATTCTCTAACTTTGTCGGAACACTTCGACAGACATCATGCTGAACAATCTCTTGCAGCTTCATTCCAGATCATAACGATATCACACTCCAGTCCTTGTAGCTTCAAACATTTTTTCAAAACTGGTTGTCAAGAAGTGTTTAGCATAATAATGCTTATTGATTTCTTATTGTTTTTCATAGCATATTCATATCAAATGATTCATCTAACGCTGCATTGTTTACAGTATGCGTGCGCTTGACTTAAAAGTCACAAATAGTCACAAACACACTAATTGTTCAGAAAAACTTGAAAGTCACGAACAGTCACAAGCCCAATAATTGTCCCGCAAAACTTAAAAATCACGAACAGTCACAAACCCAATACTTGTCCAGCAAAACTTTCACGAACAGTCACAAACCAAATAATTGTCCAGCAAAACGTTACAATCTCGGACAGTCACAAACCAAATAATTAGCCACAAGGCTTAAAAGTTACAAAAATAAACAAAGGCACTCAGCAAAAGTTGATAGTTACAAATGGTTAATTGTATAGGAACACATGGACGTAAATAGTCATTTAATGTTTCAACAGTTCACGAAAGGTTGAAAGTTACAGTCATCAATGCACATGCACATGAAAACTTGAATGTTACTGATGGTCATCGATGTACATGTTCACAAAAGCTTGAATGTCAGAGATAGTCACACATGTACATGATCATGTAAGCTGTACATATTTATGAAGCGTAAATATCATAGATAGTCACCAATGTACATGACCATGAAAGCTGTACATATTTATGAAGCGTAGGTGTCACAGATAGTCACCAATGTACATGATCATGACAGCTGTATATATTTATGAAGCGTAGGTGTCACAGATAGTCACCAATGTACATGATCATGACAGCTGTATATATTTATGAAGCGTAGGTGTCACAGATAGTCACCAATGTACATGATCATGACAGCTGTATATATTTATGAAGCGTAGGTGTCACAGATAGTCACACATGTACATGATCATGTAAGCTGTACATATTTATGAAGCGTAAATATCATAGATAGTCACCAATGTACATGACCATGAAAGCTGTACATATTTATGAAGCGTAGGTGTCACAGATAGTCACCAATGTACATGATCATGACAGCTGTATATATTTATGAAGCGTAGGTGTCACAGATAGTCACACATGTACATGATCATGTAAGCTGTATATATTTATGAAGCGTAAATATCATAGATAGTCACCAATGTACATGACCATGAAAGCTGTACATATTTATGAAGCGTAGGTGTCACAGATATTCACCAATGTACATGATCATGACAGCTGTACATATTTATGAAGCGTAGGTGTCACAGATAGTCACCAATGTACATGATCATGACAGCTGTATATATTTATGAAGCGTAGGTGTCACAGATAGTCACCAATGTACATGATCATGACAGCTGTACATATTTATGAAGCGTAGGTGTCACAGATAGTCACCAATGTACATGATCATGAAAGCTGTACATATTTATGAAGCGTAGGTGTCACAGATAGTCACCAATGTACATGATCATGACAGCTGTACATATTTATGAAGCGTAGGTGTCACAGATAGTCACCAATGTACATGATCATGTAAGCTGTACATATTTATGAAGCGTAGGTGTCACAGATAGTCACCAATGTACATGATCATGTAAGCTGTACATATTTATGAAGCGTAAATGCCATGAAAGTGTGAATGTCACAGAAAGTCATCAATGTACTTGGTTATGAAATCTGCTCATGTTTATGAAAGCGTGAATGTCACAGAAAGTCATCAATGTACTTGGTTATGAAATCTGCACATGTTTATGAAAGCTTGAATGTCACATAATTTGATCAATGAACATGCTTTTGAAGGCTGCTCATGTTTATGAAAGCGTGAATGTCACAGAAAGTCATCAATGTACTTGGTTATGAAATCTGCACATGTTTATGAAAGCTTGAATGTCACATAATTTGATCAATGAACATGCTTTTGAAGGCTGCTCATGTTTATGAAAGCGTGAATGTCACAGATAATTATCAATGTGCATTCACGAGACACCTTGAAAGCCAGAAGAAACTATATATGTACCTTTTCCTGGTTGAAGAAACAGTCCAACGGAGCGAAAGCCATGAGGAAGTCTTTAGCTGTCAGGGATCGAGCTATGCATTGCGCATGTCCTGAGAGCTTTCATAACTGAGAGCTCACGTGCAGTGCAAATCTAGCAAAGACAGCATACCAAAGACTTCTTACCTCGGTGCAATAATAAATGGTTTCAAGTTTGTATCTCATTTAGTTGGTGTTGATTTTTTTAGCCATTTGAAACCTATTTACCGATGTGATCTCGTGTGTGTGTGGAAATTATATATATATATATATATATATACTCACACAAGTACACACGCAGACCAAGAGAGAGAGAAAGAGAGAGAGAGAGAGAGATAGAGAAAGATGAGGGCTTCTCATATAATAATGTCCCGCAGATTTATTTCAAAAACTATTTACAATGTGTGAAATTCACATACAGGAAAACTGAATGCGACCTTTACACGCGTTAGTTTTTCCATATGATCTTCTACCAATTCTACGCTCCAACGCCAGCACGACACACAGCCATGTATATCTCTACAGCTCGTTTCCAATTCACGTAACCATGTTTCTTTCACGTCTTAGGTCGGCTATGAGACTTTGAGGAACCTTCGAATATCCAAGATCTAAGACAATCATCATGACACTTCCATTGCTGACTGAAAGATGTAAGGCCAGTTGTGGACTTGTGATGTGATGATCCTCATCCTCACGAATAATGTGCTCGATGCACTGCAATATATTTGGGTTGGTGGCAGTGAAAGGACGCACAGACCGCGACCGATCATGAAGCTCTGTCTCTCCATTGCATCAAAATTTAACTTTCTGAACCGAGTGTCAAACAAAGCTCCAATTGGCTGCTTAGCCTCCATACACAGCCCCCAGACGTATGCGAATGTTCCCCTACACGTTTATGTCCGCTACAAAGAATGTAATTATAGTTCGTTGTTTGCAACACGTGTCACGGATGTTGTTTTAACTAACAACTAAAGCAGTTCCAATTGTATGGTAATGCTTCAGTCATTCAGTATTCACTGTGGTGTAAACAAAGACTGCGTCCTGGTTCGGACACGATTCGAAAAGTTCTTTGCGCTGCTAGTTAAGCACGCATTTGTTAATTCAACAGAAGGAATTTGCCTTCACACTAGATCATATGGCCGTCTGTTTAATCTTGCGAGACTTAACGCTAAAACCAAGATAAGGGACGATACTGTCACAGTCTGGTTATTTGTTAATTAATGACGCTGCAATTGTCACTGGCGGTCTGCATGAACTCCAGACCTTGATAGATCCCTTCTCTCGGGCGTGCAAAGAACTTTACCTCACAATAAGTCTGAATAAAACAAATGTGCTGAAGCAAGACGTAGATGCAATCCCAACCATCATTATCGACAACTACAAATTGACAACTGTGGACCAGTTCACTTACCTGGGGTCTCTCCTCATTGATAAGCTCTCCCTAGACCCCGAAATAGGCAATCCCATTAGGAAACTGCTGCATATTTTTCAGTCTCAGACCACGTGTCTGGGAGAACTGAAAACTTATAGTCAAGACCAAGGCCATGGTCTACAATGTATGTATCGTCAGTAAGCTCCTATATGGCAGCGAAACGTCGATAACCTATGCCAAACAAGAACAAAGGCTCAACAACATTCACATTCGGCACATGAGATTCATCCTTGACGTCTCATGGAGAGACATGGTAATAAATGTGGAGGTGCATTCTCGTACCGGTCTTCCACGTATGTATATCCTCCTTTGACAGCAAAGACTGCGATCGCTTGGTCATGTTCGTCGCATGCAAAACGGTCGCATCCCCAAAGATATTCTCTATGAATAGCTGGCGTGTGGTAAAAGAACAGTAGGCCGAGCACAGCTAAGTTTCAAAGACATGTAATGGGGACATAAAGGCGCTAGATATGGATCTGACATCTTGGGAAGGCATCGCTACAGATCGATCCTAAAGGAGAAGCAACCCGAATAGATACTTCAGACTTTGCAAAAATGAGATCATGCAGTACAGAGGAGTTAAAAGACAACGCGCACGGAAAAGAACACCCCAAGACTCAGAGATATGTTACTCCAAGGTTGCATCAAATTAATAGTCAGGCATGACTGAAAATGGGCCACTTACTTACTTACTAACGCAGTGCTATCTGTCGAAGATGTTGCAATTTCGCACATGTACGCGGGAAACATTAGTATTGCAAGATGGAAATGTTCATTCTGCTGTCTCGCGGTTTAACCTTCCTGGCAACCATCGCGGGTGTGTATATGTTTGTGTATACATACAGGTATGCGACTAAGACGATTTGAGAACACTATACCGTACATAAAACAATCAATGTACATGTATTTACTGAATAGCCAAACTACTTTACACATACAGTACTGTATGTGAGGCAACAAATCGGTTTCTGTTTCCTCTAACGCACTGCACCTTATCTAACCATCTTATCAAAGAGAGTACAAGACTAAATTATGATATTATTGGCCTCTTGGTGATGAAGCGAGAACAAAAAATCTCGACCATTTGGAATGATAGTACAGGAGTATACATTGGTGCCCGCATTTCCAGTCAATATCAGGAGATGTTGGTTTCCTGGTCGTCTCACGAATTGCTCACCTCGTTCAACAAGTGACATTCGTTTACCACCGTCTGGCTTTGTTTTTTGAAAATTATCATCTCCAAGCACCATATTGCTACCATCATATAGTGGTATTCACCAAGATCGGAAAGAGATTAACAAAGGTATGTCGATTTCCATGACAATCTCCAGGATTCTAATAGACAAATTCGTAGCTGCTATAAGATCGTCATCGATGACTTCAATGGACCCTTAACGTCAGGATGAAATCTTTGTGGAACCAAACTCTGGGAAGACAAGAAACGATGCAGGTGGTAGACTTGCTAATTTCTGTGAGATTAATCGTCTATTTCAGAGCAAAATATATGTTTTAAAAATACCTTTACAAGAAATGTATACACGTAAAAACTAATGGGCAAACTCGTCGCAAATCGTAGGTCAAGATTGGACGTCTGTGTTATCGGTTCTTTCTGCACTGTGGGCGCGACCATTCTCTTCTCCGTGCCCATTTCCACTTTGACCTCAAACTTGCTAAGCTTTAGCGATTACGTTTATATTGGAGTCCAGTGACAGTCATCGAACATCTGATTGCTGCCACGTCCACTGTTAGCAAGCAAATTGAAGCACTAGGCGACACCGATGCTGACTATGTTAACCTGATTGCAACGCCTACGTCTATCTCAAAAGCGGTCAAGTCCCTAGCACCAATCCATACCACAAATCGAACATCACTTGCCACACGAGCGTTGTTAGAGAGGCAGAGCAAGATAACTCGTTCGATGGTGACCAATGTAGCGTTCAACGCCCTAAGCCGTTACACACTTGAAGTCAACGGCAAACTACTGTACTGCCAAGATAGCATGATATACAAAAAATGGAGAAACTCAAAGATCTGATTGCGAGCCCTAAGGCCAGGCAGATCAAATAAGAGAACTGGAAATGAGAAAGATGTCAGATGAAATACAGGTAATAATTATGACTTACCAAATAAAGCCGATGAAAGTAGATGGAAAACCCTTGTACCGGGCTAAATCAAATAGTACAAATCGGAACATGGAACATTAGGAGCGAATAGTAAAGAAACCATCTAATGGTTAAGAAAAAATTGGAAAGAACCAAAGTCAGTGTACTGGGTCAATTCAACACTGACATAGGAGGAAAATTAATGTACTTAGGTAGAGAAAAGACATGATATTATTGTGTTGGTTTTATTCTATTGTAATGAACAGCACTACTTGGACTCAACCCAGTCGTGCCCTCAGCTTACGATTAAATAGGAAATAAAGAAACATCACAAAAACACAAGTCTCTGAGACAGAATAGCAGCAGAGGAATAAGAAATAGAAGAGCTATATAGCGATTTGCATGATGTCATAACAAAAATATGGAAAAGAGACATTACGATAATCATCTGAGATTTTAACGCGAAAACAGGAAGTGAAATAACAAAAAGAAGTTAATAAAGTGCTGGGACACTTCTGTGTCTGACGCAGAGATGAAAAGGCAGAAAAAAATGGAAATCTAACTAGACAAAATACCTGTCCATTTCAGCATCGTTTTTTAAACAACACGCTAGACGGCTCTACACATTGACCAGCAAATGGATGCCATATGAACCAAACAGACGACTCTACACATGGACCACCAAATGGATGACAGAAGAACCAAACAGACGACTCTACGCATGGACCACCAAATGGATGACAGATAAACCAAACAGACGACTCTACGCATGGACCACAAAATGGATGACAGATGAACCAAACAGATGACTCTACGCATGGACTACCAAATGGGCGACAGAGGAACCAAACAGACTGCTCTACGCATGGACCACCAAATGGGTGACAGAGGAACCAAACAGACTGCTCTACGCATGGTCCACCAAATAGGTGACAGGAACCAAACAGACGACTCTACGCATGGACCACCAAATAGGTGACAGAGGAACCAAACAGACTGCTCTACGCATGGCCCACCAAATGGGTGACAGAGGAACCAATTAGACTTCATTGTAACACAACAAAGATGGAATTTAGATGTCTCACCGCGAAGTCACTACCTGGTGCTGGCAGCGACTCAAATTATCAGCTACTAGTCCCAAACTAGATGTAGGAATAACCTGGCCACACAGACTGCATAACCTAGTGTGGATTAAACAATAAATACCAGAAGACTGGAGAAGTTTAACAATATTTCCCACTTGGAAAGAAAAGAGCAGCAACACATGTATATCTGTCTAACGTATTTACAAGTCTTAATATAAATAACCCATGTACAGTAAATGCAAACGAAAGATATTCCGACAAATGTCATATTAGATCCGGTGTACGGATTTTCTTTACTGTTTATCACAGATATAGATGCAATATGTAAAAAGACAAGTTCTCATTAGTGAGGGAAACAACCTCAGTTAACACTTAAAATGATTTTCTTTTTGCAAATGATCAAGCACTAATAGGCAACTTCAGAATAACAACTGCAGGAATATAACAACAATCTTTATGAGGTATGTATGGATTATTGTATGAAAATCTTCATGAGGTATGTATGGATTATTGTATGAAAATCTTCATGAGGTATGTATGGATTATTGTATGAAAATCTTCATGAGGTATGTATGGATTATTGTATGAAAATCAACATAGAGACCAACGAAGTTATGAAGATTGCAAGAAAAAGAAACATATTTATACAAAACCAACAAACAAAACAGGACAAAATTTAACGTACCAAGGTAACATAATCTTAGGAAATAGCAAAGGCGACACCGAAAATCAAGACATACAAGTGCGTTCAGAAACTAATAAACCACATCGTTTTTCTCAGCTAATTATGAAAATAAAAAGTAAAGATCCCATCATGCCATAGGAAATGTGGTGTTAGGCCCCTATTATTGTGTAACCCACATCACTTAGTGGATGACGAAGTGAGCATCACACCGGCCACCTTTACTTCCTGGGCTGAACCAGTACCCATTTTAGGCTGGGTCGATCCGGGTTCATTTCCCAGGACCACTCAGACGCAAAGCCAGAGGGCTAACTACTGCGCTACGCGGCTCTTCAATAATGAAAATATTTGCAGACTTAAAATATGGCATGTGTCGATTGTCTGTTCCAAATTGCAATCAGCGAAATAATACGACTACACTAAATCGTTGAAATGCAGCATATAAGCAACTTCGTTTAAAGCAGCGAATTGTGATAGAATTTCATGTTGCAGAGAAAGAAACGGCTGTGAACATCCGTCATTGGAAGTCATGTCACAGCCACCAACGCAGAAATGTTGAAATGCGCTGAGGGCGTTATTATTACTGATAAGCAAATCACTACTCAACAACTGGCCTTACAGATGTCAATCAGCATTGGTAGTGCAAATGCAGTTATACAAACTCTCGGATTTTCTAAGGGTTGCGGAAGACTGGTTCCGAGAAGTCTCAGAAATGGCCACTGATTGCAAATGAAAACAATTTCTTCGGAATTGTTGGAGCGTTTCAATGGTGATGGAGAGAACGTTTTAGCTAATATCGTTACAGCTGACGAAACCTGGACACATCATTTTTAACCTGAGACAAAAAGACAGTCCATGGAGTGGCATCGCCCGCAATCTCCACGAAGACAAAAATTCAAGACATCTCCTTCAGCTGTGTGATTCTTCTCCTTCACGACAATGTGCGGTGTCACACAAGTCTGGCAACACAAGAATTCAGCAGAACTGCTTCTCCTTCACGACAATGTGCGGTGTCACACAAGTCTGGCAACACGGCAAGCAATCGCTAAATTGGGTTGGACTGTACTACCATATCTACTCTATAGTCCCGATTTCACACCCTCTGATTTTCACCTGTTTCGTCCGCTCTAAGATGTACTCCGTGTGACAAGGTTTGAAGATGACGAAGAAGTGATTCATGCAGTAAAGAAATGGCTACATGATCAAGACAAAAACTGGTTAGAATACATGCACTTGTTTCGCTCTGGCATAACTCTGTAAAAGTTTATGGGGATCATGTTGAATAATAAATATATTTACATGACATAGCCTTGGGTCGATGAGGCTAACGTCTAGTCAGGCAAAACACACGGATCAGACAATGTTAGCCAGGGTGAGGAGAAGTATACTGGCCAAGACCCTCACCTGACCTCCTCGTTGGCCGTCCTGGAAACGGGCTGTTGTCGAGGAGAACAGTCTGGCTAATAAGGTGATGTTCGACGTGATCCACATAGTAGTGCGCGACATGCAGATGAAGCCAAGCATAGAACAACCGCCTGGACGACCCCAATTCACCTTCATCAGCACATTCGGGATGTGAGGAAAGCTGCTGCAACCCGCCAGTTAACGTCCTTTTCAGGACGAATAAAAGAGTAACCTACTCGGTGTGGATATTCGCTATCAACAACATCACATATCCATGTATATTGTGTAGAAATGCCATGCCTTTTGAATAAACAACTCCTGAGAAAAACGATGTGCTGCATTACTGTCTGAACACCTCTCGTAAAGCAAGTCAAATCTTTGTATAAATTTCGCCGATACTATTATGTTAGCACGTGACAATGGATACAAAAAGAATGCTATACAGTATAATATTTCTACCCACATTGTGCTATCAGTGCCAGAATTGTATTGTAACAAAGATTTAAAAAACATCGTAACAACAGAGATCAAATACCTGCGAATAATGCTTGGAGTGTCAAAAATGGATTAGAAACGATTATATTAGGAGACAAGTAGATACAAGACTAGTGCTAGGCCTAATCCAGAGACAGCAAACTAAATGGTTTGGCATCGTGACACGTCTAACATCAGATAGTATCCCTCAGAAAGCAATGCTACACAGATACAATTGATGTTGTTCGTCCATCGTAATCTATGAGCACCACTTTGTCAGCATTCACTGTTAACTGTTCGCACATGAGTTCGACGATGGCTAAATAGGCCAATCTGAGCCTTGAAATGTCTGTTACACTTTGTACAGGAAGGTAAGACACCTCCTTCTCTGGATGGCCTCATCTGTTCTTGATGCCTCATGTCTCTGACCACCCTCAGCAATAGTGCTGCGCCAGTCTGTGCGATTGGTGGAGATTCTTTTCACGCCATAGTTGTTAATACTGCACTGGATCAGTGATCTCTTTAGTGCGTCCGTGTATCTTTTCCGCTTGCTCTTTTGCCATTTTGGAATTCACCTTAAAGCAGCTCTTTTTGTAGACGTTGATCCGACATGCGCACCATAAGGCCAGCCCAGCTCAGCTGTGCTGCATGTACCTTGACTGAAAGCTCTTAATACGCAATATGTGAAGCCGGCTGATGTAGGACCTCTGATTTAGTGATAGAGATGGTGAGGCCGAAGTTTTCATAAAGTGTCGCGAACTGATCCACACATTCCTGCATGTCAACCTGCGTATTGGCATTTAAGGAACAGTCATCCGCATAAAGTAAATGACATATGGGGTTACCTTGTAGATTTCGGTTTTAATATTCTTAACACAGCAGCATCTACAACGTTATTGAAGGCAGTTCGGTGCCCGATTTATTGGTTGTGAATTAGGTCCAGAATAGAGAGCGGAAATGTTCTTCGTTCAATAGATCGGTGGGCAACTCGAAGCTTATTTGCATCATTTCTTCGTAGGTTTCATACATCGCAGATATATACTATGGCTGGAATAGCCCTGCTGTTGAAGGTGTGAGCTCTTACCTTGCCATTTTTCATCGGTTGAAGTATGGGTTTGATACATTTGAAGCTGAACCGTCCTGATATGTATTCTATAATGATTGATGGGGGTGAATCGTAGTTGGAGTAGCCCATCTTAAAGACTGCCAATTCTCGAGTCTGTTCACAATTGCTCTTGTAAAAAGTGTGGTATATTTATTAAAGTTCACATAGTGGACAGTAGTTCGCCAGTTTTCCTATGTCTCTTTTTGTGAATCAAAATTGTTTTTAAAGCTTTCCATTTGTCAGGGATTTGACCCTCACTAAGGCATGAGTTGAATAGTTAATCAAGTTGGCTACTAGTGTTTCCCCTCGTATTTTAATTACGTTTGTAGTTATTCCATCATTCTAGTGTTTTTCCTGGTTTTTAAATGTTTGGTCGCATACAACATCTCGATTTCTACGAGCATTTCGGTCTCGAAGCACATTCGGTATCGGGTGGGATTTTGTGTGTGTGTATGTGTGTGTGTGTGTGTGTTTGTTAACTACATCTTTTGATGCCAAGAGGTAGGTGTAATACATCTTATACACTTTCTCTAAGCTCGTTCTATCGATCAATGAGGTGTCCTCTACATTTGTTTATGCATCGATTTGCCTGTCACTTTGATCAGTTTTTTGTAATATGTGCTACCAATGATCTATGTATGATCTGTTTGTTGATCACACATAACTTGACATAATTGAGCAGAACCACCTAGTTTCTTGGAGTGTTAGTGTGAGATTACTAATCCGACTGCCTTTGGTTGTGTTAAGCATTTTTATGGCTGCGGTGCAATTTTAAAGCTTTTCAAAAAAAGCTGACAATCATAGTTATATCACAGAAGTATCGGGCCATAATGTGTATATATCGAAGCCTCGCTGTTAACTACGACATAACTTAACAACTTCCTTTTCAGAACGAACACAAATGAAGATACCACATAAATATCACAACGCATAATAAAAAGGAAACCGCCAAAACAATCCAGAACAGAATGACTTGGAACCAAATATAGAAATAGCGAAAGAGTAGATCAGCAGAGAGATTGGAAATGAAGCACACAATTGACACATAATGTAATACAGAAGAGTTACAAAAACAAGGAGAAGAGGGAGATACATTCTAAGAAATGATAACACTAACTGATGATAACACTAACTGATGATAACACTAACTGATGATAACACTAACTGATGATAACACTAACTGATGATAACACTAACTGATGATAACACTAACTGATGATAACACTAACTGATGATAACACTAACTGATGAGTTTAAATCGTCCTGGTATGTAATTAATGAACAAAATCGTAACGGACGCAAAGAGAACACGTATATACTGGAGAGATAGAAGATATACTGCACAGAAATTACTAGGACAAAGAAAGAAACCTCAACCTAACGTCTAAGAATGAGGAAAATGAGCCTAAAGGGAATGGAAGACGAGCAAGAAGGTACGACTGAAGTAAGGAGTACCGCAAGGGGGAGTGATGTTATCAACACTATTTGCGTACATAAACAACATAATAGAGGATATTCCAAAGAGAAGTAGGAAAACTCCTCAACAATAGCGCTCCAGTGGTTACCCTCCCATTGCGGAATCACGGGAAACGAGAGAGCTGGTGCTCTGGCAAAAGATGGAGACAAAAACGCACAATTTAATTATCGAGAAATTACAGAGAAATCAAGAACATCATCAGAAATCAGTATATACGCCAATGGAGAGAAGACAGAAACATAAGCAGTACACCAGATCCAATTCACCAACTCAAAAGAAATCAACAAATTACCCTATTTCGCCTGAGAACTGGACACTGCAAACTACTAGAACATCTATACCGACTGAAGATCTCACACACCGATGAGTGTCCATGTGGAACAGGATGCCAGAACACTGATCATATTCTATAGGAATGCCCAGTCTATAGGGAAATGAGATGCCAGACCTGGCCAGAAGGTGCGGAGCTGAGACAAAAGCTGTGGGGCAGCCGCTCAGACCTGGTGAAGACTACATACTTCATCATGACGACTGGCCTGCAGATATAGCCTGACCAAAAGATCCTGAACGCAAAGAAGACAAATTCCAAAAACAAGTCAGCAAGTCCTTGTTTTCAGACGATTTGGAATTGTGGACTTCTGAAGAACACCTCTCCACTGCAAGCAATTGGATTCATCAGACCCTAGCATTGTTGGAGAAGTGAGCTAAATCATGACTGGTCAAAATAAATGAAGAAAAAACAACATGAATAATATTCTGAGAACACGACAGAGAATGGCAATTACGAGGATACTTGTTGGCGCAAGTTGGGGAGCAGATGAGATAATCTTACAGAAACTATACCTTGTAAGAGTGAAATCAATACTCGAGGATAGATGACATTGCGGCATGGGCAGCAGCAGCAAAGTCGAACTTAATAAAAAATCTAACAGACTTCAAAACCAAGCCATGAGAATTAGAGCAGGAGGTAAGAAGTCAACGCCAATTATAGAACATGAGAAAAGTATACACCTTTAATAAACGATAGAAGAGACAGCAGAGCCCAGCAGCCATCAGATAAATTAAGACGACTGGCCCAATGCATCATAGATTGAATTGATTTCAAAAAGGGAGACTAATGCGAGGCAATTTAGTAGAATTAGCTAAATCAAAGATGAGAGAAGACCCGATGAACTCCATATCAACACTAAAGCCCATCCCTTCTATTAGCAAACCCAACTAGATATTGCTGCTCTTCCATGGGTGATAGAAATATACCAGGTATAAGAAACATGAATTGTCAGGCAGAAAAGGAAAGAAGAGTCAAAACACTGAGATTCAAAGAAAAAAACAACCCAAACACTGACTGGACCCATGTATACACGAAGGGTTCTGCAACAGAATATGGAAGTGAATAGGTATTTCTCAACCTAACAAACGGAAGAAAGTGGCAACTGGAAAATTCTCATGTAATTTCAGAGCAGAGGCAGAAGCATTGAAAGCTGCAGTAGAAGCTTTGCTGACAGGCAAAAGCATTGAAAGCCAGGTAGTTTTTTTTTTACAGCGTGGTTACAGCGTTAAAGAACCAGGGAAACACAGGCCTAAATGACCAATACTTTCAATCATGTTAGCAGTTATTATATGCCACAAGAACCCCCGAATGTTTCCAATGCCTGAAGGGGAGAGCAGAAAAGTCACACTGCATACCTTCCAACCAGACGACTGAATAACCCCTGAGTCACAAAAACTTCAACTAAGAAGAACCGAATGAGGTGGCATTATATTCGTGTGTGTGTGTGTGTGCGTATATATATATATATATATATATATATATATATATCACCATCATCATGTAGGAAGTGTTTTTGTAGAATGTCGCTCTCATCCAAGCCAGCCGATATACAATCAATCTTCCCACCTGCTCCATGTTCATGCTTTGAGTATCCTTGATATCTTGTATCAAGTTTCGCCTTGGTCGATCCCTGCGTCGCCTACCAGGTACTATGCCCTCCATGACCGTTCTTTCCAGTCCGTAATGACGTTTGACATGGCCAAACAAATTCAATTTCCAAAAGATAACACTGTTTATGAGTCAGTTTTCTTCACCAGTCAGGTCTTCTAGGATAGTTTTATTTGTCACTTTCTTTATCCAAGGAATCTTTCTGTAACATTTTGTTTCGAACGCTCCAATTTTCGTCCTTGCTACTTGTATCATAGTCCATGTATCGCACCCTTACATTGAAACAGGGAATATGCATGTTCTCGGGATCTTTTGTTTTAATTGCTTGTTAGTATTATACCATAAATTGTGCATATTGTTTAGCTTCTGCATGGCCATGGCCAAACGTCTTCTAATTTCTTTTAAGCAGTCTCCGTCGTTGGATAACGTAGAATCAAGGTATTCTTCTTCTTCTTCTTCTTCTTCGTACGCAGTCAGACAGTAATCATTATTTTTTCGAAAAAAGCGGCGGTCATCCTGAGGCAGTCGCCACTGCCATAGAGCTTGTCTTGCAGTTCCACTGGTGATGGCCACATCTGCTCTCTCTGATCCTCGTATGTCGGGCAGTTCTGCAGCAGATGTTCAGCGGTCATTTTACCAGTACCGCACGGGCATTCGTCGGTACACCCTATCTTCAATTTGTTGAATAGGTGGTACCTCAGTCTATTGTGGCCAGTGCGAAGTCTAAAGACAACGACCTGCTCTCTTCGGTTCAACTGGTAATAGACTTCGTTTTTGGTGCAACCAGTATGTTCGGTTTCCCATTTGGTCATGTATCTGGCTTTGATAAGCCGTTTTGACTCTTCGTACGTCATACTAGTATCTGTTTGTGGTAGTCTTGCACCTTCTTTTGCCAGTCTGTCTGCCTCCTCATTGCCTTGGATGTTGCAGTGTGATGGGACCCACTCTACCACTACCCTTTTTGGTGCGGACTGCTGGCACAGTTTGCAGAGTGCTGCTCTTAAGTCATTAAGCTCAGTATTTTTCTGGCTTTTTAGCGCTGTGACTACGGCGAGAGCATCTGTAAGCAGGACTATATGGCTTTCATTTTCACTGTGTGTCACCAAGGTATTCAAAATGTGTGACATTTTCGATTTCTTCATTAATAATAGCAATCTGGGGTTGCAGTCCAGTTTTCTCAATGGACATTATGTTAGTTTTCTTAATGTTCAGGAAAAGGTTCTGAGCGTTACTGTGCTTATGAACGGACATGAACAGTCGTTCCAGGCCGTTGGCGCTGTTTGATAGCCTGCCTGTGTCATCTGCATATCTTAGCTCTGGAATCTCCTTCCCCCCTTTTGTGAATGGATCAAAATACCCGTAACTGTCATCTGTTTTTACATTTCGCATGGCGTTTTCTGCGTAGATATTAAATAAATAAGGTGAAAGTACGCAACCTTGTCTGCTTCTCTGGTGAATCTCAAACCAATTTGGTGTACCTTCATTTGTTCTAACGGTGGCTTGTAGTCCACTTCAGAGTGTTTCTATTAGATTTATCAGGTGTGTTGTAAAACCCATGTCCTTTATTATTTGCCACAGTTGCTGATGTTGTACACAGTCGAAAGCCTTGGTGTCTTCTTCTTCTTACGCTGTCAGACGTCAACCTTTATTTTTTCGAAAAAAGCAGCGGTCATTCTGAGGCTGTCGACACTGCCATAGAGCTTGTCTAGTGTTGCCACTGGTCAAGGCCACATCTGCTTTCTCTGATCCTCTTATGTCGGGCAGTTTTGCAGCAAATGCTCAGCGGTCATTTTACCGGTACCACAAGAGCATTCGTGAGTGCCACCTATCTTCAATTTGTTGAATAGGTGGTACCTCAGTCTATTGAAAGCCTTGGTGTAATCTATGAAGCTCGTATAGAGGATTACATTGTACTCTCTACACTTTTCGAAGATGTGATCTCGTGTGCGTCTGCCATGTCTGAATCCTGCCTGCGTTTAGCGTATTTGTTACGCTAACTTGTTTTCCAATCTCTTCATGATTATACGTAATAAGATGTTTCTGGCATGGCTTATCATGACAAAAGTGTGGTAGTTGGTGCATAAGTTTAGATTTTCCGTTTTTGGTATGTGGATATATACTGATCTTCTCCACGCTGTTGGCCATTCTGAACTGCGCTAGATCTTTGTACATAATCTGTGGTACATGCGAATGCATATATCTCCTCCTGCCTGTATCCGTTCAGTTGGTATATCGTCACACCTAGTGACTTCCCTTTTTTGCAGTGCCTTTATTGCCACACGAACCTCGTCCAATGTGGGTTCTGGCTCTCTCACTTCATCACTTGTAATCAAGTCTGTATTCTTTGTGTTGTCTTCATACACCTCACTACACTATATATATATATATATATATATATATAAAACGGTTTATACTTGTAGATACTAAATCATAGTTTATGTGTACTCTATGCTGTCTAACCCTGAAATGTTCTGCTGAGTCATTAATTTCAAACTGCCCATGCTGTGCTACACACATCTGTTATCCCAATTCAAGGTTATCCCATTAAAGCTTCCTCTCTATCCACATTGTGCTTTTTGTCTCAATTTACGTCCAATAGAATTCTCGCATAGTTTCCATTAATTCCTAATTTTCTAAGCTTTTTCCATTATATTTTCTTAAAAAAAGGAAAATTATATAAACGTAGGGAATATTTTTTTTCTCAATCTTTTCACACATACCCAACCTCACTGAGTTTTTGTTCTGCTATTACATCATAGAAAATAGCTGATCACTACAATGGTAAAAAAAAAGGTTGTGGTCACAGCCGTAGTGTTAGAGACTAGCTTTTTCTGAGATTGAGTGATCAATTGCATTTCTTGCCTGAATCCATCAACCGATTAATCAAATGTTTCAGATCCCTGTGGAGCATATATTTTCAATAAATACATGCCAAGTCATTCGGTTCTTCTAAATTGACTGTCCATATTGGTTGAAGTTGTTGTGGCATTGGCTTTTTTAAGAAGAGGGAGCCGGTCCAATGCCCAACCCTCCTTAGTCGTCTGATTGTTAAGTATACAGTGTCACTATTCTTTTCTCCCCTCCAGGCACCGCTAACATTCGAGAGTTCGTGTCGGATATCCCTATAAGTAGGGCAGGTACAAGTTATAGCTGGATGTACTGGAGCGTTTTGAGACCATTGAAGGAATTCAATCCAGGGACGGCAAAGCGATACGCGCTATAACTAGTCTGCAACTCAACCGATAATTATGCTAGACTGTAACTGAGCCAGCGTTCAACGTTCAATTTATAGCAAAACATAAATTTGTAACGCTTCCCCCATCCTCTAAAAAAATAAAAACAAACAACAAATCAAAACAAACAACTGAACGTACCGTTCATACACACATTACATTGAGTCATTCTCACCAAAATTGTGTTAAATAACTAGGGATAGTATCAAATAAATGATGATACGAAACGTAGTGTACATATTAACATGGTTCACATATGGATTTCAGAATATAATTACTGTCCCCATTAGCTATACAGGATGCTAGTAATGAGACACAACAAAGTCATACGAGGCGTGTTCAAATGAAACCGGACCGAACTGAAGTGAACATACGTACGATGACGTCAATTCTGGTGTAAACAGCGCATACCAATCGTAAAGTTTGCAAAATTTCATTTTCCTCCGACTCAATAGTTTTCTCAGCAGACCGTTGATAAATATGATAGGTGTGATACGGAATCCGTCTAGAGTTGATCAGCAAGCGGTGATTCGGTTTCTTCAGGATGTCGACAAGTTGACATTCATCGCAGATGACAGTGCATGGTGACCCGAACGGTTGGTATGTGCTGTTTACACCAGCATTGGCGTCATCATGCATTCTTGTGTAAACTGAATGCATCGTACTTATGTTCACTTGGTGCAGTTAGGTCCGGTTTCATTTGAACACGCCTCGTACATTTGAACAAATTTGAACTTGAATGTGATTCCCGCGCTACATGTCACTCAGCTAATTGAAGAATATCTAGTTTGATATTGTTGAATAGGTCTATAGTCTCCTCTGTCCCATATTTGAAACAGATTGCGCCGTTTTTGCAGCAGCATCGCTTCTGGACTATTTCTCTAGTAAATATGATGTTAGAAATGGTGTAATAAGCAGTTTATTTTCTTGCCAAAGGACGGGATAAGACAGCCTAACCTAGGTCTACAAATGTTCGTACCGGTAATGAACGTGACTAAACAGTGCTTCCCCTCCCCCACCACTCAAAACCATTGTGTAGCTCAATCAGCCCTTGCAGATGCTGGCTTCCACATCTGTTTCAAACAGATAAACCCCTCTTTCTTGTAGTTTTAGCTCCTCCAAATCTGTATATTTAATAATCAGATTAATTATTAATAGATTTCCAAATCTGTATCTTTCAGTCTGTCTTATACCTGCTGCAAAAAAATTTAAAAGTTCATGGCGACCTAGGTTGCTTCGAAAGAACGCCAATTTTCTTAGAATCCCACGATAACTCCTTTCAATTTGACTAAACCGACGCTGTACATATTTAACTTAAGAAATATAGCATTCAATTTTTCAAATATACCTTAAAGATAGGATATACCATTTTCACTTTCAATGTTAGCTATTTCTTCATTTAATCAAGAAACTAATAAAATGGTATCAAATAATGCCCAAAGTATTTTCAAACATTTGCCCATGGGAAGCCATATTGTTTCCGCCGGCAGGAAGACGTTCAAATTGATCGTTGTCCTTACACAATTTTTTCGAAATAAACCGACGTTCAGGAAATGTGACTTGATTTTTTAAATAACACGGATAGCTACACTCATTGATTTGATGAATTCGTCGTAAAGCTGTTTGGCTATTAAGTGCTGCCTATGAATAACACAATGAATTGTTCAAACACTTGGTGGCAGCCAACCAGGAGCTTCACTTGCTGCACATGGTATGACATTAGAATTAAAGGAATCTTTGTTAACCCGTTTCAAAAACTGACAATTCATTTGAATCTGTTATCAGTACTTTTGAATATAACATGTCCTCCATGACTTGTTCATTGGTTACGAATCTAGCATATTCGAGAAGCAAGACGCCATCATCAAATGTACTTTCATCACGTTGTAATGAAAACTGTTGATTGCAAATCATGACACCCTTGATTGGCAACTTTTTAAAAAACATACTGTATTTGGAATTTTAATTTTTGCTTTAAATCCTGGACGTAGAAAACTTTTCTAGCAACTTTATCAGTGTTCATTCTTGATAACACTTCTATTCAATCTAGACGGCATCATTGCTTCGTTAGAAAACACAACGTGTTGACAACAACCACATTGGTAACAGACTTTTGTAGCGGAAGCTACACAACCATATTTCAAATAATGAACTGAAAATTGTCAACAGTTGATCCTTACTTGTGACATCTTAAGCATATAATTATCTTTTAAAGCAGTGGTTCCCAACTTTTGTACACCTGCGGACCAGTGCAAATAGGAAAAGATTTTCGCGGACCGCTCATGAAGAATTAAAAACCCTATTTATATAGTATGTTGTGTATTCGTTCTTAAATCTGATATTATACAATGAGAATTTTATAATTGTTTAAAATAACCAGAAACCGAGCAGTAACTAAAAATGAAAACAATAGAACGTATTGAACTTTTGAGAAAGCGACCATCATCTTCCTGTAACATTGCAGAACGTCGCTCTCCTGGAAGCTGATCCGTAAGACAATCGATCCTTAACCAGCAATCTCACTTCGGTCACTGCCAACCCTAGAGCCTCTGTGATGTTTCTTGTTCCATCTTCTCCTCGATCTGCCTCTGCCTATGTTGCCAGGTACCAAACCCTACATTACGTTTTTTTGTCTAAGCCATTATGGCGTTTGAAGGGTCCCAAGTAAGTTAATTTCAATATTTCATTTAAGTCAAATTAGTGTCGAATCTGTTACTGCTTCTTTGTTAGAATATTTGATAACCGTGGCTGCAGCGTTGTTTCTGAGAGACGAAGCGATGCATTGACATCCATTCAGTTTTTGTTTGGTTTTGATCACTGGCATGGCTGAAAAAGTCTTCTCATACTAAATCGGTAGTCGAATATACGACCAACAATTTAATAGAACTTAGTTCACCTCAAGGTGAACTATTAGAACTATTACTCCGCAGTTAAGGGGCTAAATCATAACTTTTTCGCGGACCGGACATAAATCGTTCCGCGGACGTCAGTTGGAAACCACTGTTTTAAAGGATTAAATAGCAGTATAATCACTGCAATTAGTATTTCTCTCGTTTGACTGCATACTTTAATGTTTAGAGGTTTAAATACTACTAATAAATAGCACGCTTATGTCTTCATTCACGGATGAAATAATTGTTTCCCCATCATTAATAACATGTCTCAAATAACCGCTGCCACGATCCCGAATCACAATCAACGCCTACATATTCAAAAAAGTGTCTCTAAAACCTCAATATAATTTGTATCGGAACAAATTAGCTGCCGTTTAAAACAAACAAAATAATTCCCCCCCCCCCCAAAAAAAAAAAAACAACACCCCCCCCCCCCCCCTTTCCGGTTAAGAATCCTCTTCTGGATCAAGAGAAATAGCGGAAAAGGATGACCAGACAGACAGGAGATGTAACTAGGGTTAGTTACACCAAGAAATCAAAACACGCTAGGCACGCACACACGAGCCGCTGAATCCTGGTATTAAAGCCACGACGTGGCACATGTGACCTCATGCTGGGGAGGAAATACGAGGACTAGTCAAAAAGTAATCTCATTGTTGTTGTTGTTGTTACGGATCCAGCAGCATCCAGGAGACACTCCTCCTTCGATCCAATGCCATGTAATGGTATCTGCACGTGTTTGTTACTTGTCTAGTGACAATTGTACCATTTATCTGGCCTAGGAGGAAAAAGCATTTTTTTCTAACATGACTGAGCACCGAGTACTTCAAGAGATGGTGATCAACGGTTTCGTATGCTGGAATGTGCTGTTGTTGGATTCTGTTCATGTGCTTTTTAAGCGGAATGTGTTGGACTCCCAGCTGGAAATTGGTGCTCTTAGCCATCCTTCTGAGTTGATTTATTCTGTCATTTGGATTGGGGCTTGTTATATGTCTGTAGACCTCCCTCAAAGTGTTTCCCATGCCCATCTTTGCAGCCAAGTTTCTAGAGTTGTTGCTGTGTGTGGCTTATCTTGTCTTAATCCCTTCTTTGCTAGTATATCTGTGTTTGGGTGTTCAATGATCGACTGCATAACTGTTTTGACGAAATGGGAGATAATTGGATACGGTCAACGAGGAGAAAACCACATGCACAATATTCTCGCTTTCATTAAAACCCCAAAGTACCAAATTAAGTCTAAATGGCAAAATCCTGCAGCCAAACGACAACCCAACCTATCTGGGAGTCACATTTGATCGGCGCATGACATGGAAAAGTCAGATTGAGAGAAACCGAATGAAAGCCAGAGAAAGAATGGCAATCATGAGGAAACTTGCTGGCACAAGCTGGGGAGCAGACGAAGGCATACTAAAGAAACTGTACACTGGAAGAGTGAGACCAGTTCTCGAGTATGGCATTGCGGCATGGACAACAGCAGCGAAGGCGAACTTCGATAAAGTTAACAAACTTCAAAACCAAGCCATGAGAATTATAACAGGTGGCATGAAGTCAACGCCAATTGTAGAACTTGAAAAGATTACAAAACTGCAATCCATGACCGATAGAAGAGACTGCAGAGCCCAGCTGCAGTCAGAGAAACTCCGAAGACTGACCGACCATCCAATGCACCAGAGACTTAACAATTTGGGAAATGGGAAACTAAAGCGGAGAAACTTTGCAGAAATAGCCAAAGCAAAGATGCACGAAGATCCCATAAACGCACTAACAACACCAAAACCCATAACTACCGTACGAAAACCTACCTGGAGGCAGGATATATTTCCAGAGGTGATAGAAAATATACAAGGTATTGCAAACAAAAACTGCCAGACTGAAAAAGAAAGGAGAGATACTACCCTAAGCTTCATAACGAAAAGCTACCCAAGCATGGACTGGACCCATGCATACACCGATGGTTCTGTAACAAACACAACACAGAACGGAGAGGCAGGAGCATTCCTGAACCTACAAAATGGCAGAAAAATAACACTGTCATTCGCTACTGGTAAGTACACAAGCAATTTCAGAGCGGAGGCAGAGGCACTGAGGGCGGCAGTGGAAGAAATGGTGACACACAGTGAAAATGAAAGCCATATAGTCCTGCTTACAGATGCTCTCGCCGTAGTCACAGCGCTAAAAAGCCAGAAAAATACTGAGCTTAATGACTTAAGAGCAGCACTCTGCAAACTGTGCCAGCAGTCCGCACCAAAAAGGGTAGTGGTACAGTGGGTCCCATCACACTGCAACATCCAAGGCAATGAGGAGGCAGACAGACTGGCAAAAGAAGGTGCAAGACTACCACAAACAGATACTAGTATGACGTACGAAGAGTCAAAACGGCTTATCAAAGCCAGATACATGACCAAATGGGAAACCGAACATACTGGTTACACCAAAAACGATGTCTATTACCAGTTGAACCGAAGAGAGCAGGTCGTTGTCTTCAGACTTCGCACTGGCCACAATAGACTGAGGTACCACCTATTCAACAAATTGAAGATAGGGTGTACCGACGAATGCCCGTGCGGTACTGGTAAAATGACCGCTGAACATCTGCTGCGGAACTGCCCGAAATACGAGGATCGGAGAGAGCAGATGTGGCCATCACCAGTGGAACTGCAAGACAAGCTCTATGGCAGTGGCGACAGCCTCAGAATGACCGCCGCTTTTTTCGAAAAAATAATGGTTACTGTCTGACTGCGTACGAAGAAGAAGAAGGATACGGTCAGGTCTACAATGCCCAGCTTCTTCTAATGCTTCAAAGACGGACTTTGATGCTGTTAAAATGTTTGGGCCACTTGAGGGAAAGTCACCCGGAACCATCCTAAGATGGTTCAAGGCACCTTCGGGTGCAGTGATTTCAGCTTCATAGTTGTTGCAAAACTCCGTGGAAGCATTAGACAGCTCATCAGCGTATCTGTAGAAGCAACCTTAATTTGTTGTTATTACCAGAATATACAGTTCTTTTTTTCTCCTACTTGAAATAGGACCCTTCACATTCTTCATCGCGGCGTGAAAGACTACTAAGGTGGGATGTGCATGGGACTCGCAACGACATCGTGTAAAATAAAATGTTACGTAGATCACCACTGTAAGAGCGCAGTGTATTAACTCGGGCCATCCACAGTGGTGTCCTTGTGCTTCGCAAGGAGCTAACATCGAGAAGAAGGACTAGAACAGATATGGCATGCATATCTTCGTTAGACAGGCATCTACGATCGATAATGACTAGAACGAGGACATCCATTATCATAAAGGGCTAGCAGTTGTTTCCTCAATCACCCCACACCATTTCACCCAATGTTAATGCTCTTTACATGAGCTACTCAGACGAGACCGAGCTTAATCTGGACGTGAAATGCCAACGTTAGGGCACTACAGGTCTGCTAGTACTATTGTCAAGATGTTATCTCCCTTCAGCAGGTCGCCAGTGTGTTCTCATCAGTTCAGGTATCGCTTAATTAGGACGTGACAGTTGAAGTTGATAACTGTCCTCTCTTGCTGTCATGTAGTTTAGTAAGATTTACCGTTGACTTACGATAGGGTGAACTTTAGACATCGAATATAACCCTTAAGATGTTCCGTTGTCATTTCATCAGGCGTGGGCTAGTGGTAAAGTGACACGGCTCACAACCAGGGGATGCTGGGTTCGATCGCCATCACAGCACCGGGCGTTACCCCGGGGAAGCAAACCCTTATAAAATGCAGGAGGAAGCAGGCCCTTACATAAAATGCATGCTGAAGTCGGATGCTCTGGGCCGACAGGCGCAAAATAAAAACACAGTGCAACGCACACCGTCTATGGGGATTTGAGAAATAAGGCGAACGACCAAAACAAAAAAAAATTGATCAGGTGAACTTCAGACTTAGAATATTGTCCTAAAGTGGACGGTTTTCTTATGATCGGGTGAACTTTAGACGTGTACTATGCCCCTTAAGATATACAGCTTTCTAAAGATCTGGAACCTTAGCCTTGTACTATTTCTCTTAAGCTGTACATTTGTCTAAAGATCTGGAACATTCGACTTGTACTATTTCTCTTAAGCTGTACCGTTGTATAAAGATCTAGAACCCTAGACGTGTAACATGCCCTTTAAGAAGCACATCTATCTATAGATCTGAAACCTTAGTCTTTTAATATTTCCCTTAAGATGTACATCTGTCTAAAGATCTGGAACATTCGACTTGTACTATTTCCCTTAAGATGTACATTTGTCTAAAGATCTGGAACATTCGATTTGTACTATTTCCCTTTAGATGAACATGTGTCTAAAGATCTGGAACATTCAACTTGTACTATTTCCCTTAAGATGTACATTTGTCTAAAGATCTGGAACATTCGACTTTTACTATTTCCCTTAAGATGTACAATTATCTAAAGATCTGGAACATTCGACTTGTACTATTTCTCTTAAGATGTACATCTGTCTAAAAATCTGGAACACTGGACGTACTATTTCCCTTAAGATGTACATCTATCTAAAGATCTGGAACATTAGACGTACTATTTCCCTTAAGATGTACATCTATCTAAAGATATAGAACATTAGACGTACTATTTCCCTTAAGATGTACATATATCTAAAGATCTGGAGCATTAGACGTACTATTTCCCTTAAGATGTACATCTATCTAAAGATCTGGAACATTCGACTTGTACTATTTCCCTTAAGATGCACAGATATCTAAAGATCCTAACTTAAACTATTTTTATTTACGTACGCAGAATCTTAGGCTGCATATATCGTCCTTCAATGATTCACATTTTGAACCACCTTCTTCAGTCTCGTGTATGCGGTTCCAGTTATCTAATTTCCTATTTCACTGGGAATCGTCAGTGTCCTTTGGACTCCCCTACTATCCCATACCTGTGTGTCCCAATCCAGTGCAGATATAATTTTATTTGTGTGTTTCTAACTGAGGTCGTGTCCTGTTTATCTAAACTGCTGCATCTTAATCGCCGTTGTATTATTTGCCGCGTTCTTTCTCGCAAATGTATGTACTCTATTGCATCTAGCAAACTAATACTAAATTTGCTACCACGAATGAGACATCTATTGGCAATGAATCGCACTATATGTGTGATACTCTTATAACCTTGAAGCAGTTCTAAGGGAAAACACACCCAAAAATAAACCAACAACATACATTACGATAGGATTATAAAGAATATGATTTGCACATACGAAAATGGAATTGAATGGCATTTTACGAAAACACTTGATGATCTGGATTAGACTGATGACTCACAACCAAATACTAAATAATAATACATGTACTTACTGAATGGTCACTGGAATTAGATCTAAGTGTACACATACAAAAACCAAACATACTAAATATGATAATAAAAGCATCTAACAACAATCACACTGTACTAGAAGATGTAGAATCATTCCTATATTATTGCTTGAGCGAATTTGTTGAAATCGATAGTCATTCTGAGTAAGTACATCAAAATAAGGCTGTTTAACTGTGACATAATATCAGTATTTACACACGGTTGTGAACGCTGTAAAATAACTAAAACTCTTACAAATAGACTGAATCCATTTGGAAGCATATGTATTAGAAAACTATTGAGCATTGGCTGAAAAGAATTTAAGACAAACAAAGAAATCAGATTAGAGACCAAACAGCAAAATTGTTCTACTATCATACAGACAAAAATACCAGGTGTACATCGGACATATCATTAAAATGAACAGTAACATATTTCCAGTCCAAGCGATTACGTGGAGATCAAGTGGCACCAGAAAGAGGACTGGTCAAGCGAGACCCTACGCACGACACTCACTAGAGAAGCCACCATGAAGGGTCTCGGCAACATACAGGAACTACAACAAATAGCATTATATCTGGCCAGCACTGAGTTCTGTATTATGAGCACTGTTTGGCACTCAAAGAAAGCAACAAATATACGCACACGCATACATACACACACGAACACAGACACACACGCACACAGACACGCACACACACATACACACACGCACACAGACACACACGCACAAGACACACACGCACAAGACACACACGCACACAGACACACGCACACTGACATACACGCACACAGATTCACACGCACACATACACACACGCACACAGACACACACGCACACATACACACACGCACACAGACACACATACACACACGCACACAGACACAGATGCACACATACACACACGCACACAGACACGCGCGCGTGTGCGTAAAAAGATATGTAAATAGCATGTCTATTGCAGAACGTCGTTTCTGACAATCGCCAACCTATTTGGCAGTAATGCATTTCTAGGCAGGTGTGAAATATGTAGGTTGACATTACTTTCCATACGTGGAAGAGCAATCGTTCGAAAAAAGACAAACCCAGTGTATGTCAAACTTATTTATATATATCCCGTCGAAGATGGATGTGTCGGACCGAAACCTGAAAATATCGCAGTCAAGCTGTAAATTAGCGACACAAAGCATGCCGTTCTCCAGACTACATCCTGCTACTTGCGAAACCCTGTTCAGGGCTTCGTAGCGGGAGATTGAAAACGAACGCAGAACAAGAAGTACAAGATATATATATATATATATATATCCGCTTGCATGCTACAGCGTGTCAAATACATGTTTCTGGATTTGCTGTACTCGCTGGAACCTGAAATTATTGGGTATCGTTATAAGTAAGTGCTGAGGATCACTGGTACTGTGATATACGCACAAACGGCGAGAAATATGTTAATTAGATATCATGAGCTAAATATATAATAATTTGTGTACAAACATTCAATGATACTTGGAAACTATGTCCATTGTTCATAAAAGATCAACATATTAAGAAAAACAGAACTATGGTATCTAAGAAGAGTTGCTTTTATTGCAGGAAGGAACTGGTGCTGGCCGGACGAATAAACAATCGATACGTGCTTTCATATAAACAACTGAAAGTGGTTACATTAAACAAAGCGGCCAAAGAGATAATGATGTGTTTATTTAGAAATTGAGAACCGCAAGCACAAATAGACAGATAACGTACGGAACACGATCGCTCCAGCAATTGGCTAGATTAACCGACATAGGGTAGGTGAGGCGGGGAAACAATCAGGCAAGCAGACAGAGCAATTGACAGTTAGGCAGAGCAAGAAACAGATATGAAGGCAGATTAAAAATAAACGAGAGAGCAGACCGTGTAAAGGCTAGGAAACAGAAACACAATGGAACAGGCAAGAAAGGTTGCTTGCAAACATATATGCAAACAAACAGGCAAATAGATTTACTAAAAGGTTAATAGGCAGGAAGGCAGAAAGACACGCACCAAATGAAAAAAAACCCATACATATAGGCACACCGACATTGACATATAAATATATGAGAGGGTCGTCAAATTAAAACATCAGAAGTCGGATATAAACCATGCCGTTGTACGATGCAGACGAACAGAATGACGTCATAATTGAAGTTAAAACATGAACGACGCACTAATTGACAACCAAAATATGGAGCAGCATTCTGTTATCCTTTTAGTTTAGCAGCGAAAAGGTGAGACCTATATAAATTTCGTGGGAGAATGAATCCTGATGCATGTCTGTCAATCACAGTCAATCTGCGATTCCTCTTTACCAGGCGGTCAACGGCTGCAATCGACTCTGGGATAACTACTCGGTGTGCCTGACACGGTCGTGAACAATCTGTTACAGAAATGAGGTCGCTTTGGAACTTAGTAATCCAGTCATACACTTGCTGGAGTAAAAGGTATGCATCACCGTTCTGGATATTAATTCGTCGATGAATTTATTTAGGTCTCACCTCTTTGCGGCACAAAAAAAAAAAAAAAAGATAAAAGAGCCATGCTACTCTTTGGTGCATGTCAATAGTTGAGCGGCCATCTTTTAATTAAATGTAATTATGACGTCATAATGGTCGTCGTAACCGTGATAGCAGGTGCAGGACACCCCTGACATCCACAGCAACCATATTAACAAGTTACAATACCAAGGCATGTTTTTTTCCTATTTCTATCCCACTTGTAAGGTTTTCATTTGAAGCCCCATGCAGGCAAGAAAGTAGGTAGATATACTTATAGGCGACATAAGCAAGACCCCAAACCAATAAGAAGACAGGCAAACGTACATGTAAAGAAGCGAGTAAATATACTTACATGCAAGCCCACAAATAGTTAAGAAGGCAGGCAGATATATATAGGCATGGAGGTAACCGACGTACATGCAGGTAAAGAAGCAAATATGCATAAATATATAAGACAGCAGACAAGACATACATACAGGCAAATATTCAGACGATCCATCATATAGGCAACGTGGCATACATACATACACGCAGGAAAGTACGCAGACATACATACATACAGACAAGGTGAGAGATATACGTGTATACAGAAATGTAGGCAGAAAGATATACATAAAGACAAGGAGGTATGCTGGTAAGTAAACAGGCAGAATGAGAAACTATGCAGATATGTAAGTAAGTAGGTTGCCCATCGCAAGCGAAGATTGTGACATCATCAGACTATCCTCGTCCTGAAGATATAACTTGCGCTGAATTTTGATCATAGTGAGTAAGAAGCTGCGCTGGACATCAATCTCACTCTCTCGTCCTGAGTTACCGGGAACCAGTGGCAAGACAAACAATCAAGACGACTGGAAGTAGCTCAAGATACAGACACTCTGGGTGGTACAATGTGAGACCAGGGGTCGCTTGAAACTTGTGGGAGTCGATCGTCCACCGTTTCCTTGAAGATTTGAGAGGCGAATGCCGTACCTCTCGACAGCAGCAGCAGACAGGCTAAGAGACACACATACATTGTGCAAGAAGGCAGGCAGACACACACATACATTGAGGCAGACAAACAAAGACACAGAGAATGAGTCAGATAGACACGCGGGAAGACAGGCAAGGTATTTATACAGATAGACGTGCATGGAAGGAGAAAGAAAACCAGAGATACTCTACAAATCAAGTTTAGAATATATGTAACATTGATATGTACAACTTCAAATCTGTATTATGTCGGTCTCAGTTTTGTTCTCTATCAACCAGCTGACGTATCGGTCTCACCTGCTTTTGGTTCTCCTTTTGTGTGGCCAGTCTGACGCTGATACAGTTCCTGGTCTCCAGAAAGGCTCTCCTCTGCTGCACCTCCATGGGATAGTGGAAGTAGACGCCTATAACGTTGGCAGAAATGAAGATGGCCACATTGGCTAACACCTGCAATAAGTAAATGAACGGTGTCTACATTGAAAGAGATATATAATGTCAAGGTGGCACATACCTCCCCGCCCTTTTCCGATACCCGTACATAAATGTGTGTGCGTATATATATTTAATATATATATATATATATATATATATATATATATATATATATATATATATATGTGTGTGTGTGTGTGTGTGTGTGTGCGCGCGCGCGTGTATGTGCGCGCGTGTATGTGTGCGTGTATGTGTGTGTTGTTTAAAGCTGGTGTACTGATTGTGTTGTTGTTTTAAGCTGATGTACTGATTGTGTTGTTGTTTAAAGCTGATGTACTGATTGTGTTGTTGTTTAAAGCTGATGTACTGATTGTGTTGTTGTTTAAAGCTGATGTACTGATTGTGTTATTGTTTAAAGCTGATGTACTGATTGTGTTATTGTTTAAAGCTGATGTACTGATTGTACTCTTTGCGTTTCTTTTGTAGCAGGCTACAGTGGATCTTTTTTACATTTCATTGCGTACTTGGAAAGGTGAATCGTGGTCCTTCTAGATGTAGTGTAATGCAAGGCTTCTAGGCCCTCACCCCAATAGGGATCACACTGTTGGTCCCCATCTCTCTGGCCCAGACTGCTGTGACATAGCCTGTTTTCACTATCACAATCTTTTTTATGCTTAGACTTCGAAGGCGCCGATGGCTGGGACACATTCGGAGGCGGAGGATAGATGATGGCAGAATACCAGAATAGTATCTCTATGGGGAATTACAGTTAGGGTATAGATCTCGGCGCCGACCACTACTTCGGTACAAGGATGTATGCAAGCGAGATATTAATGATGCCTGCATCGATTTGGAATCATGGGAACAGGACGCCAAGGATCGTGTTACATGGAGGGGCAGGATTAAGCATGGAATACAGACAAAGGAGATACTGATTGCTGATAGGCTAAATATTCAGCGTTTGAGAAGACACGCCACACCATGCGATGCCGCAAACGGTCCTGACTTCCCTTGCACACACTGTGGAAGACCCTTCTCTACTCGGATTGATCTTACGAGTACCATTCGTTACCGTCATGGACTGCAGTTACATACTTTTTTTTTCAAAGCACAAATTACTATCGTCTGACAAGACGGAAAGAGGCGATGATTCATATATATATACACGCACGCACGCACGCACGCGCGCGCACACACACACACACACATATACCTGCACATCTATAATAAGGGAGAGTGAGTCGTATTAAAAAATTGCAGTCAGTTATGTCAGTGAATATCTCTTACGTGAAAAGTCGCATAATATCTGGGAAAGACACGTACAGCCCGGACGACTGGTTCACGCGTAACGATTATCTACTCTTGTCGTGTCTCACACTAGAAATAACAGAAACAGAGAGAACTTCCCCCGTCAACAATACAGGTACATTCTCACTAGAACATCTCTCACTATTACTGTCCTGATTATTTCCCTAACCTTTTCTAGCGCCTGTTTTGATATGTTTAGTTTACATTGTCTACATAAGATTACTTGCAAGATTGTCCTGAAATAAAATATTTGGGCCAAAGGTGCAGTAATGGACGTGCTGACTGCAACCAGCGACTCGTAGCTGGCAGCTTGCGCCAGGGTCAGCGAAATATAGATGACCAAGACCCCGTTCTGCCTTTATGTGATGACCATGAAAACAGTCCACATTTGTGTTGTCTGGCTGAGATTAGAGATCGCAGAGGGACGTCAAAACTGGTCCTAAAATTCCTTGATAAAGTCAGATGTATCGGACCAAAAGTCGCAGATATAGCAGCCTCGCTATAAACTACTATACAAAGTCGCTTTCAGGACGAAGAAGAAGACGAACCACCACAACAACAACAATAAGAAGAAATAGACGAATTTCTAAGATAAAAAAATAGCTAGTTGATAAAATGAAGAATGAATGCCTTCCTGGAGATTTAAATTCCCATTAAAGTTCAACGGCTGTTTCATCTACGTCCTCTTTTGTTTGTCCCCGTTAATTTCCAATCTTAATGGAATTTTACCGGGACAACTGTCCTAACATTAGCCAGTGGCCGATACTCTCCCTTTATGTTTATGTTTGCGGTGCATTTTTTAAATTACATTCTTTTCCGCAACCGTGCAAAAAATCACACAATGTGCGTTTAAATCTTGACTTGCTTGTGTTGCCTTCTGTTTTAATGAACGGATCAAATCGTTTGAGAAATATAGACAGACATAGAAAAGGTTGGGGGAAAAAATATAATGTTGAGAAAACATATTCGGAAAACGTGGATAAAAAAGGCACTATAGCCGAAATGTGGTTTTACCTAACCTTAGCTCAGGTAAACTAAATTGTCTATTTACAAATGTTCGAAAGTATCAAGATATAATTAAACAATTTTCTTTCTGTCCATTGAAAAAAACAACACATTATTACATGTTCTTGTGCATTTTTTAAAAATGCATTTGATAGTGTTTAACATTTAAAAAGCAACTTTCAATTTGTAATCAATTAAAAGCGATTCTGTTTTTTTTTGTTTTTGCTGGTATGAATCAGAATGTCACTATGTTCTTTTGTAAGGTACACAATTATATATTTTACAGGTCGAATAACTTATGTGCCATCCACTATCTGTTCTTGGAGAACACAACATCATTACTAGAAACTAGCTGTAAATGGTATAGATTTGTTTTGGTTCTTACAAAATCAGATATATTATACAAATTAGCTGGGGATCTTCTTCTTTGGGGTTCGTCCTGAAAGAACGTTGTGTCGCGTTTACAGCGATGTTGCGATATCTGCACCTTTCGACCCGACACGTCCGATATAAACTGTTTCGTATTGGGTACAGAGCTTGCTTATCCCTCTGCGAGCCATAGCCAAACTACACACGTGACTAGTGCAGCCTGCTTCCAGGGTCGCCATTTGCAGGCCGAACAGGGTCTTGGTCAGCTGTGGTTCGTTGACCCTGGTGTAAGCATCCAGGTGTACTTCTTTGACCCTGATACAAGCAGCCAGCCCTGGTTCGTTGACCCTGATGCAAGCAGCCAGCTCTGGTTCGTTGAGCCTGATGCAAGCAGCCAACTCTGGTTCGTTGAGTCTGATGCAAGCGACCAGCTCTGGTTCGTTGACCCTGATACAAGCAGCCAGCTCTGGTTCGTTGAGTTTGATGCAAGCGACCAGCTCTGGTTCGTTGACCCTGATGCAAGCAGCTAGCTCTGGTTCGTTGAGCCTGATGCAAGCAGCTAGTTATGGTTGGCTGATCCTGATGCAAGCAGCATCTATGATTCGCTGACCCACCCTGATGCAAGCACCCAGCTATGCTGCTGTTAGATCATTCCCTGCATCCTCTTCGGTCCCAGCTGAAGATCTATAATGCCCATGTTTGCTACTTTGAAATGAAACTGAGATTCTTTATTTTAGCTGTTGACGAACTAGCACACATCCCGCTATGTTAATGATATTCAATAATAATTCTCAATTTTAACTGAAATATAGGTATAATTGCACATCCTCTATTCTATCATAATTAGAACTGGTTCTGCTTTTCAATGTTACTAATCTAATGCACCACTCCTGTTCTTGTGAAATTGAACAATAATTCAATGATTTGGGCATTAAAGCCCTAACTTGCAGCTACTTGTTTTTGTTGAATCCAACACAAGCTCTCTATTTTAGACGCTAAAGAACTAATGTGCCATGGATTCCAAGGAATACATTTCTTAAGCGGACTTAATGTGTCCATACGGTAATGCTGAAAGCCCTGTTGCACGCGAGTTTATCCCTAGGATTCTGTCAAAAAGGGGGAACAATGACCGGCTAACGAGACACCATCAAGCGTTTCAACATCATTATTACACACGACAAACTACAGCGACCAACTCTTCTACACACTCAAACGAAAGTTTGTCGTATTCTATCGTCTCCATCTTCACTAATCATGTTTCTGTAAACGATATCAATCTCCTCTAATCGATCTCTCTCCCTTTCTCTCTGTCTCCCAGCCTTTCTTTCTCGTTCGTTCTCACTCTCTGGCTCCCTGTATCTTTCGTTCTCTATCTTTATCTCTCTCTCTTTCTCTCTCTCTCTCTCTCTCATATATATATATATATATATATATATATATATATATATATATATAGATATCTTTCTCTTTCTCGCTCGATCTCTATCTTAGAGATCTTAAAATGACGAGCAAACTATCTGAGAAAAATAATCATGAAAAATAATCATCATACTTCTCTTCTTTCTTCTTCATTTGCTGCAATTTTTCCTCCTCTAACACTGCGCGAAAGTCAACCATAACAACAACACAAACAGTTTATTTAATTCATTAACACTTCTTCTTCTTCTTCTTCTTCTTCTTCGTTCGTTCTCAATCTCCCACTACCAAGCTCTGAGCAGGGATTTGCAAGTAGCAGGATGTAGTAGGGGGGGGGGGGGGGGGGGGGGGGGAGTTATATTAAAGATACCGAATATTGTTCCTCTTCATTCTGTGGAGGATGGTCACTCCTACGTCACAGGATCAGAAACGTGTGTACAACATTTTCAGTTTCTTTGCAAAATATGTCAATGACCAAGTGACTGTGTGGCGTGAGTTAATTTTCCATTCGTTTTTCATAGAACAACTTTATAGAAATTCACTGCATCGGTTATCTATAACTATTAGAGTAGAGAAGCGGGTAGTCGAGCGGGTATGATACCGTCTCTTAGTTAGACCTACAATTGCGTAGGTCAAAAGTGTACTAAGGAGTTACCAGCCCAACAATGTGAAGAGGCTGTCAGGTCAGGCAACCTACATTACTAAGTCCATCAAATTGCTTCGGAGGATCCCAGTTAAAACGCCACAAAGATAGTTTGTGTATTGTTTGTTTGTTTGTTTATTTGCTATGTCTCACTACTACGAGGATCACTTGGAACTTCACCTCGTTACCCAGACTGTTGTCCTCGACAACAGCCCGTTTCCAGGACGACCAACGATGAGGTCAGGTGAGGGTCTTGGCCAGTATATTTCTCCTAACTTGGCTAACATTGTCCGATCAGTGCGTTTTCCCTGACCAGACGTTAGTGTCATCGTACCAAAGGGGAGATGTAAAAAACGAGGCCGCCCTAGGACTGTTAGAAATGAGTTAGGCTTACTTTTCACAATCGCTATCATGATCTGTTTATTTGTCAATAGTCACACAATCTAGTGGTCTGATTATGTTACTTGCAGGGAGACAATCAAGAATGATCGAGTTCACTGTGCCACCTGATGTTAATTAAATTCTCAGACTATCCAGAAGGTCATCTCCACTGTACATTAGCCTCAACGCGGTTTTAAATGTCATCGTGGTTTTAATTTTCGTCATTCCCGTTTTAAATATCGTTATTGCGGTTTTAAATAACGTCAACGACACCGTCAATCTAATCATCACAGTGATTATAATCGTCGACATTTCGGATTTAGTAATCGTCAGCTGGGTTTCTATTGAGTACTCTCTATTTTTATTAACGTCTTCTCGGTTGTATAGCCGTTGTTGTGGTTTTAATAGTAGTAGTCACGGTTTTAATAGTCGTAGTCATAGTTATAATAGTCGTCCTCGAGGTTTTAATTGTCATAATCACGATTTTAATAGTCGTAGTCATGGTTTTAATAGTCGTAGTCACGGTTTTAATAGTCGTAGTCACGGTTTTAATAGTCGTAGTCACGGTTTTAATAGTCGTAGTCACGGTTTTAATAGTCGTAGTCACAGTTTTAATAGTCGTCCTCGAGGTTTTAATTGTCATAATCACAGCTTTAATAGTCGTCCTCGGGGTTTAATAGTCGTAGTCACGGTTTTAGTAGTCGTAGTCACGGTTTTAATAGTCGTCCTCGGGGTTTTAATAGTCGTAGTCACGGTTTTAATAGTCGTAGTCACGGTTTTAATAGTCGTAGTCAAGGTTTTAATAGTCGTAGTCACGGTTTTAATAGTCGTAGTCACGGTTTTAATAGTCGTAGTCACGGTTTTAATAGTCGTAGTCACAGTTTTAATAGTCGTCCTCGAGGTTTTAATTGTCATAATCACAGCTTTAATAGTCGTCCTCGGGGTTTAATAGTCGTAGTCACGGTTTTATTAGTCGTAGTCACGGTTTTAATAGTCGTCCTCGGGGTTTTAATAGTCGTAGTCACGGTTTTAATTGTCGTAGTCACGGTTTTAATAGTCATAGTTACGGTTTTAATAGTCGTAGTCATAGTTTTAATAGTAGTAGTCCCGGTTTTAATAGTCGTAATCACGGATTTAATAGTCGTAGTTACGGTTTTAATAGTCGTAGTCACGGTTTTAACAGTCGTCCTCGAGGTTTTAATAGTCGTAGTCACGGTTTTAATAGTCGTAGTCACGGTTTTAATAGTCGTAGTCACGGTTTTAATAGTCGTAGTCACGGTTTTAATAGTCGTCCTAGAGGTTTTAATAGTCGTAGTCACGGTTTTAATAGTTGCAGTCACGGTTTTAATAGTCGTCCTCGAGGTTTTAATAGTCGAAGTCACGGTTTTAATAGTCGTAGTCACGGTTTTAATAGTGGTCCTCGATTTTTTGATAGTCGTAGTCACGGTTTTAATAGTCGTAGTCACGGTTGTAATAGTCGTAGTCACGGTTGTAATAGTCGTAGTCACGGTTTTAATAGTCGTAGTCACGGTTTTAATAGTCGTAGTCACGGTTTTAATAGTTGTCCTCGAGGTTTCAATAGTCGTAGTCACGGTTTTAATAGTCGTAGTCACGGTTTTAATAGTCGTAGTCACGGTTTTAATAGTCGTAGTCACGGTTTTAATAGTCGTAGTCACGGTTTTAATAGTCGTATTCACGGTTTTAATAGTCGTAGTCACGGTTTTAATAGTCGTAGTCACGGTTTTAATAGTCGTAGTCACGGTTTTAATAGTCGTATTCACGGTTTTAATAGTCGTAGTCACGGTTTTAATAGTCGTAGTTACGGTTTTGATAGTCGTCATGGAGCTTTCAATTGTCGTCATTGCTGATATAATCACGGACATCTGTGTAAGAGTTACGAGAGAGGAATCCAATAAATACATGAGAACAATAAAGACATGAATTAAATAAAGACATGAGTACAATAAAGGCAAGAGAACAATAAAAACAAAAAAACAACAAAGACAAGAGTACAATAAAGACAAGAGTACAGTAATGACAAGAGTACAATTATGACAAGAGTACAACAAAGACAACAGTACAATAAAGACAACAATACAATGAAGACAGGAGAACAATAAGGAGACGAGGACAATCCTGACAGTACCATAAAGACAAAAGTACAATACAGTATCTAATTCTAATTAGCGGATGGCAGTGCATGCTATCCACAACGCGAATATTTTACCTTCACCCTTAAAGGACCAATTGTGGTGCTAGCCCTATGCTTTGTGAGAAGCATGGAATAAGAAAGCACTGGTGCATTTGTCCCCTTTGCTGTGCGCAGAATCTAGTCTTTACAAAATACATCAGCTGGGTCGAAGCCTTAATCACCTTAATCGCCATTTCCGATACGCATGGTGGAGCAAAGATGACCTCTGCTCAGCTTGCCCAAGTCGAATCTCGAGGCCACTTGGTGTAAAATCCCAGTCCCACACAATCAGTTTCATGTCAACATGACTCGGGGAGATGTATCAGTCAAATCGCCGATAACAAGGGATAGGAAGCTTTGATCTGGTCCAATAAACTCTGGTTGGCAGCAAATCAATTTCCTATACCCAACAAGCACATACAATTCTCCATGACCACATGGATTTTGTCGACTTTCTCTAAATCTCACTTCAGCGACACAAGCTCTTATCTCGACTAATAGGCACACCAGTGTGGATCCTTGCAAGTAAAACACGTTTGGGCAACATGCATAGCATATAATGAAAGTAGATTACCAACGGTTGTGCGTGCAACTAGCAACGTCATGTCGTGACGCAATTGGCCACGGACAGGGAACACAAAAACTGTTCTGGCACATAATTTTCAAATTGGCCAACTATGCATGTGGTCCCATGCTCCGTTTGGAGCATATTACTAATTACTACTAAATACATTGTGTTTATTCTTTGCGTTCGCCTGAATTCTATATTCACCATGGTTGTGTGAGTTGTACTATGTTTTTATTTTGCGCATGTCGGCCCAGTGCATCCGACTTCGGCATGCATTTTATGTAAGAATCTGCTTCCTCCTGCATTTTCTAAGGTTTTGCTTCCCCGTTATAACGGCCGGTGTTGTGATTGGGAAGCGAACCCAGCAACTTCGGGTTGTGAGGGGTGCCACTTAACCACTAGCACACGCCGTCCTGAACAAATCTTATTTTTAAAATATGTCAAACTGTCACCTTCTCTGTTTGCTCTCAAATAACTAGATTCCTTCTGAAGTACAGGCACTAGTTACTGCTGTAGATATGATTAGTAACTAGCTACATCCATTCTGAAGTACAGGCACTAATTTCTGCTGTAGATATGATTAGTAACTAGCTACATCCATTCTGAAGTACAGTTATTAATTACTGCTACAGATATGATTATTAACGCAACAAGCCAATACAAGCAGTCTGTATTCCTTACAGATGCAATGCCAGTTCTGTGAGCACACAAGAACTAAAAACCTAGAGAAGGGTAGTGCTACAGTAGATACCATCTGACTGTGTGATAACCTCATATTGTGACATACCAGGAAGAGTTTATGTGCATAATTCGACTATACAGCCACCTCAGCACTCCCCGGTCAGGTGCAGGCCAACATGTATGATTGCTCTTGTCATCGTTTACGATGGACGGCTATTACCAGGAGATGAGACCGATGAGATGTTAGCAAAACGAGGCGAGCAAAACGAAAACAAAAATAATAAACAATCACCTTGCAAGAAAAGAAGACCTTTATCCAAGCGATAAGGAAAGTTAACCAAATAAGAGACGGCTATCAGTGGCAAGACCAAACAGACCAATGGACCTGTTCAACATGAGAACTGGACAACAGATTCCACTTACACAGGCTGAAATTGGTTTCATCACACATGTGTACGCGCAAACAAGCAGCACATACAGATGAACATATCCTGCAACATATATCCATATGTTTAGTCAAGTACGTGCTGAACACTTACCCACGGAGATGAATCTCCCCACGAAACTGTTTGGATACCTCTGTTTTGATACCTCTGTTTGGATACCTCTGTTTGGATACCTTGAAGAACTCTCCACTGCAGCAACCTTTATTCAGAGGAGTGAGCTTCATGTGTAGACGTAATAAACAACAAAAACGTGGCGAACAAGAAGAAGAAGAAGACTACATCTATTTTCCTCATAACGCTGACGGTGTTTCACATGTTTCTGCAGTCGATGTGCACTACTGCTGCCCTCAATTTTCTTCAACTAGGACATGATTGCATTTTGTTCCTCTGATGAAGCCAGCAAACATAAAGGACGTTTCACTGTTTGTTTGTCATTCCCACACGGACATATGTTTGTTTCGTACTGTAATACGTCGAAGTGGTGATTTTTGAGTCTGCGTGGTGTGTTCGCAATCTGAATATTGGTATTTAATCTCATCGTGGCAAGAAGGCACGGCATTACTTCTAAATAGCCAAATAACCACATCCGTACACTAATCCTAATAGAATCGACTCCAGAAAAAAATATTATATGCTCTAGTAATAAGGTGATCCTTTCATGACAGATGTGTGGGGCTCAACTTCAGTTATTGGCACTCTCCAGTCACCACTGCTATATATAGGTACTTGGCTTACTGTCAGGGAAGGCAAAGCAGCGACTACGGGAACTGTCCACCCCTCCTCATAAAAATAGTGGCCATCCTACTTATAAGATACCTTTACGTTTACCTTCTACGTAATTTTTGGTGTTTCTGCTGAGCAAACTGACGCTGTTTAACCTAATAGTAGCTGTAGGTTACGAACGACACATACAGAAAATCAGAAGTTCATTACTTTAAAAAATCGTTAAGACAATTGTACTGTAAACACTGAGACAACAGAAAAGAAAGTAAATTAATAGACAATCTGGAATTAAACCACAAACTTCCATCTAACGATACGCATTGCTGCAAATTGGTAACTAGTTAGCGGAGCTCTCTAACTCATCTCTTTCTTGCAGCACGGAGTATCAGTCTCATGTAGGTTCGTAATTCGAATTCTTCATTGCCTATTACATTCTTTTCTGCTGTTAGGTGTGAGCGTTTACCGAGTGCGTACAATACATTTGTTTTAGCGCTTATTCTCGCTGCTTTGCTTTTTGGTGATTGACTAGTCCCTCCCATTCAAGTGAAGCATAGTGCCACCACTTAAGCTGGTTACTTTACATGCCACCTGTATTACAGCATTTGCAGTTTCAGTTGCAATGTGTCACGTGATGAGGTTTCTAGTTACATGCTCAACTCTATAATGCATATGACGACTTGCTTGAAAAATATATAGAGGTTCTACTTGTGTCCACCCTGGTACAACTTGAGTGACTGGTTAAAGGCATGGAGTATTCTTGGGGGTTGGGGGGGGGGGGGGCATGGCGACATAACTATAGACATTGTTACGTATCTAATCCAAATGGGAAGAGGAGACAAACGTCTGGTCAGCCTAAACACACTGATCATAAAATGTTAGTCAGGGTCAGCCAAAACACACTGATCAGACATGTTAGTCAGGGTCAGCCAAAACACACTGATCAGACATGTTAGTCAGGGTCAGCCAAAACATACTGATCAGACATGTTAGTCAGGGTCAGCAAAATACACACTGATCAGACATGTTAGTCAGGGTCAGCCAAAACGCACTGATCAGACAATGTTAGTCAGGGTCAGCAAAAACACACTGATCAGACATGTTAGTCAGGGTCAGGCCAAGCATACTGATCAGACATGTTAGTCAGGGTCAGTGAAAACACACTGATCAGACATGTTAGTCAGGGTCAGCCAAAACGCACTGATCAGACATAACGCACTGATCAGACAATGTTAGTCAAAGTCAGCAAAAATACACTGATCAGACATGTTAGTCAGGGTCAGGCCAAGCATACTGATCGGACATGTTAGTCAGGATGAGGCACAATATACTCACAGAAAAAAGTAACTCACCAGTTCTTGCTGATGTTTTTATGTTTGAAAGTTGTCATGTAATTTCATAATGATGCATTCTTGGTCGTTACAAGAAGCCATGTAATTGTCTTAGAAAGTCTCAGTGTGAAATTACCGTTCACTGACCTTGTAAATTTCTTATTTCTGACCTTCTTAATTCATGAAACTAACGACTATCTGGACAGTTTCTCACAACTCAGATGCCGATCACAAAATTGACCCGAGAAGTGTTCACTGGCGATCTGTGATTATTTTGCCATTAATTTCGTTCAGAAGCAAACTACTTAAAGGATACCACGGAGGTCGTTAAATTGAAGTTTACGAGCTGTGGGCACGCTGGAAGGAGGAATGTCTGTGTCTGAAACAGTAAGGCAATTTGATGTGTCAAGACAGACTGTTAGGTGTTGGTTACATCGCTACCAGACGACTGGGGCTGTTCGGGCTGTTTATGACCATGCTTGATTAACGACCAGACGACAGGATCCTTACATCACTCTCGCACATCTGCGAAACAGATTTCAGTCACCAACTGTCACTGCTGGCACCCTCCCGAGACTGAGAAGAAAAAGTTCAGCTACTGGCAGGAACCATTTACGCGAGCAAGGCGGCCTACGTGCAAGACGCCCTGCTATTCGTTCAACACTGCGTCCATAGCGTCATGCAGCGCGCTAGCCTGAGCCAGACAACTTCTCCGCTTTTGGAACGCTCTGAGAGACAGATTAGTGTTCACTGACAGGTGCAGGACAAATATTTCAAGAGCCGATGGTCGTCATAGAGCGTATCGCCGACACGGGGAGGGCTACAACAACAATTGCATTCAGGACCGCGCTCATGATAGTGGAGGGGATATAACCTGGGGAGGCATTTGCACCACTGCGTCATTCTTATCGTTTATGAAGGCACTTCCTTTCCTAAGGCCGTTTGCTTTTGCTTTGTTGTCAATTTTTTGATAACCGCCTTTTTTTTATATAGATTGGGTGCTCGACCCTAACCTAACTTATTTTACTCTAGGCGAGTTGTCCATGTTTAGTCTATTTCCTTCCTCCAAAACCTACCCAACGTACAATCCTTCTGGTAGCTTTCGCTTTCTCTGACTTAGCTCCTGCGATAATTTATAATGCAAGCTCCCTCACCATTTAAGGTAACAGACTCGAAGGATATAATTGACAATTTCAATAAACCCCCCATCTTTGTCCACATTGAAAACAAAATCAGGGTGGTAGTTTCCTTCGTTTAAATTCTGAAGGAGAATCTCCCGCCAGTGCAATATCAGCACTAGCAGCCTAACATATATTCAAATTGGAAATTTTTTTGAAACGTGTTTAAAGCAGTAAAACCACTCGTTGTTGTCCATAAATGTTTCAGTGCTGCCAGGCCTGAGATTTGTCTTCATATAATGATTTGTGTTTAATAATGTACCAAGGAAAAAATGACGTATGAAGAAGAGCATATGGCATTATGTCCCATGTTAGAGTTCACAGTACATGTTCCAAAACATAAACATAGTCAAACTAGAAAGTAGTCATCGCTTAAATGTGAGTTTACTTTCTGTATATTTGAGATTCTAAGACAATATTTTTAAAAGCCTATGACAGATATTGTCCAGGTGACATAACAAACCATAACACAAAACGTATATTCAAGTCTCACTGTACAACTGACAATCAGGTATGTCGAATTTTGACAAGCTCTCTCATCTTCGGTCAATCCCCTCACGCACGTTTTCCATGAACGGATCAAAATAATTACGTTTTTGATCTCTGCCTTCTATTTTCTGGGCTGTTTGGTGATATATTCGTCTACAACTAGCTAGTGGTCTATTCTTGAGGAAAGACAATTCCTAAATATGTTGGTCCCGATAAAACATTTTAGAGGAAATTCACAACAAAACCAACAACTCTTAGTGTCGCTATCATGCCACGAAAAATGCACATGGGAAAAACAAAAGAAATGCTTAATGATTGTTTGGATGTGTTTGTTACTGAGTTGCGATATTTAGTCAATATTTTGAAAAAATCATTTATGTGAAAAGTCGTAAAATGATTATCGTAAAACGGGTCCTACTTTAGTTCTATTTATGAACGGGCATATTAATACGATGTATGAATATCGTGCTATTTTAAATCACTATACTAATGCTAGAACCATCAGAGTGGGGGAATATGATATTTAGTTCTGAGATTAAGTTCCAGGTAACTGGCCGTAGGCTGATGAAACCTAGTACACAGTGGTAGAAATGTTTAGATAAGTGCGCAACAATAGGAGTAGATCATAACATCAACATAATATCTTCCTCCCAACAACAGTTTCCTCGTCCTTTCGTTTCTCGTATACAGAACCAACACTTTGTCCTTTCTTTCTATTTTGTGAGCCCAAGAGAGAGAAACGGGTGGCCAAATGGCTTGGGTGTCGGATTATATCACGAGGATATCGGTTAAAGAGCTTGATAAGATGTTTTTATGTTCTACCTTATGTGAAATAAATGTAATGTCTGTAAAGTGCGTGGCGACCGTAGGGGCTAGTGACATTTATTCCTCAGCCCTAAAAATCTTCTCAGTGGACTTCAGCAAAGGGATATAAAATCATCGGTTTAGTGATAACTTAATTTAACTTAACGTCTTTATACTGGTTCAGAAGACTTCAGAGTCAAAGACATGTGATTCTAACTCATCTAGTATAGAAGACTCTGGTACAAGTGATTTTGCACACTGTCATTGATACATGACAAAATCATGCACAATGTGGAATAGCCAACTTGGACCGGAAGAAAGTTCTAGAAACAAACACGTTATGCGATACCGAAGAAAGAATGGATTGCTAGTCAATATTTGTAGAAAAAGTAGAAAACGTGTATATTATTTATATGACATCCTATTCCTCTTTGTCATTTTCTTCTGTGGCTATGGCACCACGACAAACATACACCAATTCATTGCAAGACACAGAGATTGTAAAGTAATTCTTACAGAAACATGAGAGACGCCGAGATTGTAAAGTAACTCTTACAGAAACATGAGAGACACCGAGATTGTAAAGTAACTCTTACAGACACACGAGAGACACAGAGATTGTAAAGTAATTCTTACAGACACATGAGAGACACCGAGATTGTAAAGTAACTCTTACAGACACATGAGAGACACCGAGATTGTAAAGTAACTCTTACAGACACATGAGAGACACCGAGATTGTAAAGTAACTCTTACAGCCACATGAGAGACACCGAGATTGTAAAGTAACTCTTACATACACATGAGAGACACCGAGATTGTAAAGTAACTCTTACGGACACATGAGAGACACCGACTTAATAAAGTAACTCTTACAGACACATGAGAGACACCGAGATTGTAAAGTAACTCTTACAGACACATGAGAGACACCGAGATTGTAAAGTAACTCTTACAGACACATGAGAGACACCGAGATTGTAAAGTAACTCTTACAGCCACATGAGAGACACCGAGATTGTAAAGTAACTCTTACATACACATGAGAGACACCGAGATTGTAAAGTAACTCTTACAGACACATGAGAGACACCGAGATTGTAAAGTAACTCTTACAGACACATGAGAGACACCGAGATTGTAAAGTAACTCTTACAGCCACATTAGAGACACTATAATTGCAATTTACCTGTTACACACACATGAGAGATACCGAGATTATAAAGCAATTCTTACAGAAACATGAAAGACACCGAGATTGTAAAGCAACTCTTACAGCCACATGAGAGACACCGAGATTGTAAAGTAACTCTTACAGCCACATGAGAGACACCGAGATTGTAAAGTAACTCTTACATACACATGAGAGACACCGAGATTGTAAAGTAACTCTTACGGACACATGAGAGACACCGACTTAATAAAGTAACTCTTACAGACACATGAGAGACACCGAGATTGTAAAGTAACTCTTACAGACACATGAGAGACACCGAGATTGTAAAGTAACTCTTACAGACACATGAGAGACACCGAGATTGTAAAGTAACTCTTACAGCCACATGAGAGACACCGAGATTGTAAAGTAACTCTTACATACACATGAGAGACACCGAGATTGTAAAGTAACTCTTACAGACACATGAGAGACACCGAGATTGTAAAGTAACTCTTACAGACACATGAGAGACACCAAGATTGTAAAGTAACTCTTAAAGACACATGAGAGACACCGAGATTGTAAAGTAACTCACAGACACGAGAGAGACGGAGATTGACAATTACAGGACCACTATCAATTTGACACTGTGTTGTAAAGGTACACTAAAGAGAAATGTGCACGAGGCGAACCTCCCCATCATGTAAGCACATTGCTGTTGTTCGATTTCAGGTCTAGACACGCTCAAATCTACCAACATGTAAGCTGTTACTTGACTTACATTTAATGATGGCAACGTCGCAAGGATGGAAACTGGTAAATCAATATTAAAAACTCGAACCTACTACAAACATTTATGTAACACCTCATCTCTGACAGCAATGACTGTCATGCAACACTCTTTACTCTAAACTATTTTAAACTAAACTGCCATGCACGTGAATCCAACTGGGCCGCATTTTGCAGCGGGTAAAGTCAATAATATTGTGTGTTAGAAATCATTTGTATTTCTCATTTCCTGTCCATGAAGGCACAACCCAACGTTTCCAGGTGTACTTCGTCCTCTTTTTCAAGTGACGGTCACTTTTTATGTGTGTTATTAAGTGAACGTGCTTTTGTATGCAAAATATGTTTCTTAAGATGTATGTACTAGGTCTCTGGTAGGATATTTTAATATAAATTTAAACACAGAAAAAGGAGAGGAGAATAATGTCTGGTCAGGCAAAACATACGGATCATACAATGCTCGGGACCAAGATGCTGAGCAGCGCATGAGCTGCAGTGGTCAGCGACCCATAGCTGACTGCTAGCGTCAGGGCCAGCAAACTAGAGCTGCCAAGACCCTTCTACACCTCCACGCGGTGATCCTGGATAACAGGATGCAGCAGGGCAGACTGGCTAAGGAGAAGGGATCGAAAAGGGAATGCTAACCCGGTACTAAAAAAAATGATTGCTGAAGTCGGTTGTGTTGGACCGAAAGGTGCAAATATCGGAGTCAAGCTGTAAACTAGGACACAATGCATTCCGTTCTGTGGACTACATTCTTAAGCCATTTGAGGGTTTGGTAGTGGGAGATTGAGAACGAACGAAGCCAAGCCATACAATGCTCATCATAGTCAGGTGATATATATTGACCAAGACTGCCCATCTCACTTCCACGCAGTTCTCACTGGAAACAGGCTGTTTGGTGGCAGCATAGAAAATGAAGTGGAATATCGACGTGGTACCTGTAGAAGTGAGCGAAAAGAGATGAAGCCAAGCGTAGCACAAAAGCCTGGGGGACTCAGGTCCGCCTTCATCAGCACGCATGGAAAGTGAGGAATGCAATTGCAACCCGGCACATAACGCATTTTTCAAGGCGCACAGAAGTCACTTATTGTGGGCATTGAACAACAATAACAGCAACAACAAACACAGAACAAATTACAATGAATTATGATAACTAGAAATAATAAATGAGATAGATGTGTCAATGATAAAAGATGAAACACCACACTGAAGACGTGGCAACATATGATACTTCTTCTTCTTCTTCTTCTGCGTACACAGTCAGACAGTAACCATTATTTTTTCGAAAAAAGCGGCGGTCATCCTGAGACTCTCGCCACTACCATAGAGCTTGTCTTGCAGTTCCACTGGCAATGGCCACATCTGCTCTCTCTGATCCTCGTATGTCGGGCAGTTCTGCAGCAGATGTTCAGTGGTCATTTTACCAGTACCGCACGGGCATTCGTCGGTACACCCTATCTTCAATTTGTTGAAGAGGTGGTACCTCAGTCTGTTGTGGCCAGTGCGAAGTCTGAAGACAACGACCTGCTCTCTTCGGTTCAACTGGTAATAGGCATCGTTTTTGGTGTAACCAGTATGTTCGGTTTCCCATTTGGACATGTACCTGGCTTTGATAAGCCGTTTTGACTCTTCGTACGTCATACTGGTATCTATTTGTGGTAGCCTTGCACCTTCTTTTGCCAGTCTGTCTGCCTCCTCGTTGCCTTGGATGTTGCAGTGTGACGGAACCCACTGTACCACTACCCTTTTTGGTGCGGACTGTTGGCACAGTTTGCAGAGTGCTGCTCTTAAGTCATTAAGCTCAGTGTTTTTCTGGCTTTTTAGCGCTCAACATATGATACAATTATTGTTCCTCCATCAGATGAAGACCACTATCTTTTTTCAGCCGTGTGGACAGACTTTTCTGTTGCTGTGTCATCTGTAATGGGCGACTTGCACGATGATTTGGATTAAAGAAAAACTGCGCCTTTTGTCAACCTCACTCTCTGGTTCTGTGCTACCCTTGGCCAGTGGCAAGACTTTTATCGAGACGACTGGAGATAGCACAGGATGCAGATTTTTCCTCAGGATTTACTCCCGAAGCGTTTCTCGTAAACAGGTATCCCGCAGGGCAGCGGAGGGGTGTTGATATCTAACATTGTGTGTCGTGCCTTTCCCATAATTGCAAGAGGTTGTAGGGACATCACTCAGCGTGTGAATGAATTGGGCATCTCTCCCAATATGTCTTCCAGTTCATTACAATTGTGTCCAAATTGCACACATCAAAACCGACACTATTTGCAGCCAGGGCGAACGGCGCATATGTCGTGAAGTTCAGCAGTGTGAACTAGACCGTGAAATACGACACAGGTTCAAGCGTAGTGCTATTTATATAGTCGATGTCCATTCCAGGATAGAGTTAACAAAAAACGAACGAATTAACCAGCCCAAACACGTTTCGGTGAACACAAGTGTAAGTCGTCGACTAGTGTGAATTCTAGGAACATCCGTGGTCTGGCAGCATCCATAATTAACTAAAACAGCAGAACAATGTAGACCCTCAGCCGTTTACGACGCCATCTTTGCTGACGTTTTTTTTATTAGAGACAGACTGCAAAGAGTACATCCAGAAACGTATACAATAGAATCAAGAAGAGATCAAGTGACATTGTTCAGTCTGAGAACAGGCTATATCAGATTTAAACCAGTTATCCTTATGTTCAGTGGATAAAACGTCAGTAAGATAAATATGTGCTCGCCTGCTTCAAGTCTGCTGGCTTTACGAATAAACCACAGTGAAAGAACGATATGTTGCAACCTATTTAAGTGATCAACTGTACCTTCACGAATGAAGTCTAGGCCAAGAGGTCGGTGTTATCAGGGAAATAGGCGTGCACATTTGATATAACACGGCAATGAAGAAGATATTACATTAAGATGATGCAAATCTAAATTTACTACAGCAAGATAAAAAAAAGCCATGATATGTAAAAAAAAACTTAGATAAAAATGTCACAATGGATGATACGGTGTGTTTATCTGGTCTGTCATTCTGATTGAGTAAATCGTCAATCTTTCCCAAAAATGGGCTTCACATATTAGTCACTACAGAGGGAATATAAACCAGGTACCCCGTTCACAGCTTTTTTTTATTTGTTTGTAAAGTGTTGTCTGTCTTGAATAGACAGCAGGAAACTACACACATTCGACAGAGTATTTATAGTACCTATGAGCGAAGGTATTTTGAGAATAGTGACAATGCCATCGAAGATGAAGTGACAGAGGCTTCGTGTAAAAATTTTCAGTTTTTTGTATCTCTATATGTTAACCTCCTCGTCGCCTTGGCTGCCCTAACTATAATCCAGGTACTCATTTACAGCTGGTGTGCAACCTATTGAAGTAAAAACAAACACACGAACATATGACTACTCTAAGATAGATGTTAAGAGGATGAAAGAGGCAGTGAACCACATAATCTGGGAAGATATTGTCGGAGGAACAGATGTTGAACAGGAGTGGGAGAGTTTTAAAACAGTTCTCGAAATGCTAAAAGAGGAATGTGTTCCATATAGGGAGATAAACCCCAAGCGTTTTTGGTGGATCACTAAAATTGTAGTTAAATTTAGAAGAGCTAAAAATAAAGCATGGAAAAAGTATATAGAGGCAGGTAAATCAAAAGAAACATATTTAAAATATTTGGACAAGCAATACATATCTCAGAAAGCGAATAAAACAGCAAAATAGACTTCGAAAAGAAACTTGCTCAGAGGATCAAGACTGATAGTAAAAGCTTCTTCTCTTATGTTAGAAATAAACAAAGATCAAAGGACAAAGTAGGCCCTCTCATAGACAGCACAGGAAAAAAAATAAGTGAAAATAGGGAGGCAGCAAATCTACTCAATCACTACTTTGGCACAGTATACACAAAAGAGGACTGCTCCAAGATCCCAGAGCCTGTAGATATCTTTCAAAGTGACATGGATACAGCAGGATTAGGATCAATCTGTATTACAGAGGAAATGGTTTTAAAAAAATTGGAGGGGTTGAAAGTGGATAAATGTCCAGGTCAAGATGGTATTCATCCAAAATTGCTGTTTGAAATTAGAGACCAATTAGCAAAACCATTGGCTATATTATGTTCTCAATCACTTGCACAAGGGATTATTCCACGAGATTGGAAAGATGCGGGAGTGATCCCCTTATTCAAAAAGGGCAAAAAAGCAGATCCAGCAAACTATAGAACGGTGAGTTTAACGAGTAGTCTGTAAATTGTTAGTCAATAATCAAAGAAATCATTGTAATGCATTTAGATAAATTTAATCTAATTAGAAATAGTCAGCATGGGTTTACCAGAGGGAGATCATGCTTAACAAATCTATTAGAATTCATGGAGGAGGTTACCAAAATGTTAGATAAAGGGGAGCCAGTGGACGTTATTTATCTGGATTTTGCAAAGGCCTTTGATAGAGTACCTCATCAAAGATTATTTCGAAAGTTAAAATCACATGGAATAGGTGGGGAAGTTGCCAAATGGATTGAAAATTGGTTAACGGGAAGAAGGCAAAGGGTGGGTATAAATAAGGAGTACTCTGAGTGGTGTGAAGTGAAAAGTGGAGTGTCATAGGGCTCGGTTTTGGGACCAATTTTATTCTTGATATATATAAATGATTTGGACATAGGTATGGGATCCATTATTGCAAAATTTGCTGATGACACAAAACTATGCAGTAGTGTCTCATCTAAAGCAGAAGTGGATATATTGAGGTCGGATTTAGATAAAATTCGAGAATGGTCTGTAATCTGGCAAATGGAGTTTAATGTAGATAAATGTACAGTCATGCACATGGATAGATCCAATATGGAACATAATTACAGAACAATATTAGAAAGATAAATAAAGAAAGGGACTTAGGGGTTATAATAGATCATACATGTAAGGTGAGGGAGCAAGTTCAGGTAGCAGTAAAAAAGGCAAATGCAATGTTAGGGATGATAAAAAGAAATATTAAACATAGGAGCAAGGAGGTGACAGTCAAACTGTATAAAGCATTAGTTAGACCTAGATTGGAGTACTGTGTACAGGTGTGGAGTCCTTATCAGAGAGGGGATATAGACATGCTGGAAAAAATACAAAAAAGATCGACAAAGCTGATAGTGGGATTCCAAAATTACAGTTATGAGGAAAGATTAAAAAGAACCGGCCTACAGTGTCTAGAAGAGAGAAGAATTCGTGGTGACTTAATACAGGTGTATAAGATGATCAGAGGAATGGATAAAGTAGACTATAACAAGTTTTTTAAAGTACAATCACCAACAAGGACAAGAGGGCACAGCTACAAGTTGACTAAGGAGAGGTCCAGATTAGATATTAGGAAGTATTTCTTTAGCCAGAGAGCTGTGAATGCTTGGAATGCATTGCCAAGTGAGGTGGTGGAGGCTGGGACGGTCAATGCATTTAAGAATAGATTGGATGCGTACAGCTTCTAGAGCAAGATGATATAATTGGAACTGGTTGTATACAGACTCTGCAGAGTCTTCTAAACCAGTATAAAGACGTTAAGTTAAGTGAGTCCAAGTATCGAGCCTGGTCAATTTGTCGCAGATGACAAACACTCTAAAAAGCTGGACTTGAAACACAGTGTACAAGCCTGCTAGATCAACTCTAGATGGGACTCCCCCAATCATTATTGGGGAGGTTGACGTACGTACAACTAGCTAGCTTCACGTACGTACAACTAGCTAGCTTCACGTACGTACAACTAGCTAGCTTCACGTACGTACAACTAGCTAGCTTTACGTTTATTTACTGTGTGACTCTATCGACGAGCACTCTATCCGTGATATATCAGCAATCGATGAAGGTATAGAAAAGGGTCCTGCTGGTTGTGGCGGAAGTGACTGAAACATTTAATAAGAGGAACATGGCATAAATCACACAGCGTCAAGAACTGGTTGAAATGTAATGTACATAATACAAGTAATGGCAGATCGTGTGAGGATCAAGGTGGTCGCCATAGTAAATATTGCTGTTGGGGATAAGGTGTAAGAGAATTTATTGATCGAGATCTCAACTTTTTGCGAGGTGGGGAAACAGTTCTCGCCATCGCTGATTTGATCTTCCCAGCACTGTGTGGCTGAGTAGTCTGGAGCGTCATGATTCCCGAGAGCGAACCCAGTACCTTTCTAGTGAGAAGGAAGTGCTCTAAACATTATGATGCTAAGAATGACACATTGTGGCAATAAACAAAATAAAATACACATATATCCTTATGTGACTGCTACTGAAACTACTACTACTTCTACTACTACTACTGCTACTACTATAACTACTTCTGCTGCTACTACTGCTGCTGCTACTACTACTATTACTACTGCTGCTACTAAAACTACTACTAATGAAACTACTACTACTACTACCACTACTATTATTACCGAGACTATTACTACTACTACTACTACTACTACTACTACTGGAACTACTACTACCACTACTGAAACTACTATTAGTACTGTTACGGCTAAATCTACTACTTCTCCAACTTTTACTTCATCTGCTACTGTTACAACTACTACTATTACTACTACTACTACTGAAACTACAACTATTATTACTGAAATAACTACTACAACTACTACTACTATTGAAACTACTACTATAACTACTACTACTATTACTGAAAATACAACTAATACTACTGAAACTACTACAACCACTCCTACGTTATCTTACTACCACTACTACCTCCTACCGTCACCGCTGCCATCATCTGCTACTTCTACTACTACTACTATTACTACTACTACTACTACTACTACTACTTCTACTACTACTAAGCTACTACTACTACTACTACTACTACTACTACTGATACTACTACAGCTACTACTGCCACTTTAACTACTACTGATATAACTGCCACTACTACTACTACTACTACTAATACTATATCTACTGCTACTACTATTACAACTGTAACTACTATTACCGCTAGTACTACAACTACCACTACAACAACTTATCTTCATATAACTACTACTACAACTACTACTACAAATACTGCTACAACTACTACAACAATTATTACTACTACTGAAACTACTACAACTACTACTACTGCCACCACCATTGCTACCACACCGAACACAACTACTAATAATTAAAAATAATAACAATATACGAAGGACTACACTTGTCGCAGCGACTAATCCCAGGATGTATATTGCTATTACTAAAGGTACTACTTCGATATTTTTAGATGACACCCATTTCACTAATATTGTACTTGCTCCACATCTTTTAGGGAGCCGCGTAGCGTAGTGGTTAGCGCTCTGGCTTCGCATCTTAAATGATTTTTTCATACCGCAATGGCTCCTGGGTCGACCCATCATTAAATGGGTACCGGTTCAGTCCGGGAAGTAAAAATGGCGAGGGAGAGAAGATGGCTACTGCCCTCATAGAGCCAAACCTTTGAAATGTGAGATCGCTAACACCTCACACCCCTTCGGCAGTAATCCTATGGGTTACTTTTGACACAGCTTTTATTACTACTGCCACACAAGTAAAAACTACTACTGGTATTATAACAGCTACCAGTACTACGACTACTAAACCTAATACTATTATTAAGTGAGACTGTACAGCGTGGCCCTAATTTAAGCCATGTTTCTCTTTGTTACATTGACCTGTATCTATGGGAGACAAATAGTTGGGAGGGTCGGGTGAAACAGAGTGAACGTGGCCCCACCTCGTGGCCTTGTTGATGCTACTGGAAACAGGATGTGTAACAGCAGTATGGGGGTCGACACTGCAATTCCCATATTGGTAAGTTTACTGGGGAGCTTTGCATTGCAGTACAACAATGAGGACTTTTCATGGCAAAGGTACGGAGTTTAACTCATGTTATAGTATACCCCAGAAGAGCACGTGTACTTGGCTTACTGTTAGATAAGGAACAACAGTGAGGAAGAGAACTGGCACTCCACCTTATAAACAAACTCTGGCTTCGCAAAATGAAGTGTTTAACACTTTATCCCCGACATAGCTGTGTGCTATGGGACTACCTTTATAATTTTTCCTAAATAGCATAGGCCTTACAGAGGGTTTAAACTTGCTTCCCATAGGTTAGGAGACCGGAATGATAACCGCTGGGCTACAATGCTCCTTGCTCTACCACATATATGGCATCGAAATAAAAGAGACAAAAACACAATTTCTCAGGAAATGGGAAGAAGGAAGAGGCGGGCAATATACCAGATATTTCAATGCAAAACATATCAGAAAGAAAGTAAAATGTAGGAACTCATCATATTAACAGGCAGTTTGTTTGACATTATTACTGCATACATCTCAATTTCCAGCCCATGTTTATTACTTCATCTCGCGGCCTTTAATCCTGGCGTCTTCGATCACGATTTTACACGATCCGTGATAATGTTTTCTACTTGTCCTTAGCGTCCTAGCGTTAGGGTGTAGGCGATCACAACACTCCACGATAGCATGGCGCTGTCGCTGCTTACCAACTATGATGTTGACTTTTTTTCCCGTAACTTGATGACAGACTGTCTCCTCTCTTTATCCGCCTCATTTCACAGATATGTCCTCGTTGTAATGCGTCAAATCTGTCTTTGTGTAATGTGCCCTTGTGTAATGTGCCCTTGTTTAATGTGCCATTGTGTAATGTACCCTAATATAAAGCACACATCTAACGTTCCCTTATGTAACGTTCCCGTGTGTAATTCTCTTATGCAATGTACTCTTGAGTAATTTACTCGTGAGTGATGCACCCATGTGTAGAGCAGCCGTGTATAATGCACCCTTATATAACGCAACCTTATGTAATGCACTCATATGTAATTCACCTTCATGCAATGAACTCTTATTTAAAGCACCCTTATGTAACGCACCCTCTTGTAACGCACCCTTACGTAACTCAACATTATGTAACTCATCCTTATGTAACTCACTCTTATGTAACTCATCCTTATGTAACACAGCCTTACGTAATTCACCCTTATGTAACTCAATCTTATGTAACTCCCCCCCCCCCACTATGTAACTTGCCCTTATGTAACTCACGCTGATGTAACTCACCGTTATCTAATGTACCCCTATGTCATTTAACCTCGGGTATCGTAGAAAAATAAGAATTGAACCAAAACAAGATTTCGAGCATGTTGTAATTGCACCTAAGGGGAGTTGTGCAGCGCATTAGAAACTTCATCATATAAAATGAGTTGCTATAGAAAATACCACTGCAAAACAACAAAACCAGAAGTAGAGCTATGCTATTGCTGTTGTTGATGTTGTTGAATGCCCAAAATGAGTAGGAATTCTCTGTTGTGCGTCCTAAAAAGGACGTTGCTTTCCTCACATCCCAAGCGTTTTGATGAAGGTGGACCGGGTCCTCCAGGGCGGTTATGCTATGCTTGGCTTCATCTGCGTGTCTCTGACTACTACGCGGATCACGTCGAACCTCACTTTGCTAGCCAGACTGTTGTCCTCGACAACAGCCCGTTTTCAGGACGACCAACGAGGAGGTCAGGTGAGGGTCATGGCCAGTATATTTCTCCTGACCCTGGCTAACATTGTCTGATCAGTGTGTTTTGCCTGACCAGACGTTATGCTCATCGTCCCAAGTAGACCTATAGACACGACTTAGTTACTGAAGCGTCTATCAGTCTTGTAGGGAAACCAATAAGCCATGTTGGCTGATATAAGGTATGTTGCCCTTCTTCAACGTGCTGCAGCCGAACTTGGTTTAGAACTGATAACATCTGACTTGGTAGAATCATAATCTCGATCGATCATATTGTTAATAGTTGCCTAGAGAGTCCTTAGGATTTTTCTGTAAAACGAAATTTACATGGCTTGTCATCTTCTTGACTGTTTTTATTAACTGTCCCTGATCTGCTTTCATATGACATGATGTTGCTAATGTATTATGTTTGAGTTATATGTCCTACACACGTTGTAACGAACCGTAATTCAGACAAACAGAAGCTTTTCGGTTTGGCGAGACCATCAGAAGTACAGAGTGACAACATAAGCCTTTCCAACCCAGCAGAAGGATAAATTATATGGTTGTGAGAGAAAACCTGAGACGGACCACATACACAGAATAACGAGAAGAACTGTTACTCGACAGTGGATAATACGACGGTAGTCTTCACTTAAAGCGTATTAATGCATGTCAAGATAGCACAAAGTGGCTTTATGCAGCATTGAAGGGAGGGGTGGAGGCGGAGAACAAGGCAGTTGTGTCTCGCGAGGTATTTTTATATTTATATATAATTAAAGTCTGTCAGATTTTTGGTCAGACAAACCGTGAATAAAAAAACGTGCTGTATTATGTCACACTTTCCTGTGCTTGTAATTTGGCTTTGTTTTTATTTAGTGTGTTGTTTGGTCTGTGTGCTTGTTTTCCTTTTCCAGGTTTTCTGTGTACCCTATTCAGCAATTAAATGGTATGTCGGAAACATCAAGGAGTACTTGTGAATTATTTGTTGTGGGTTATGGATTTTAGGCATGAGACTCGAGATGTTGCTTGATAAATTCTTGTGTAAAATAACGTTTCTCTTTACTACTACCAGGTTTTAACAGTTGGTGTAGGTGCTATGACAATATCTTCATTAATGCTTAAAAAACATTTTTAACCTTGAAAATGGCTTTCTCATAAAAGGGACTTTATTAATCCTGAAAAAGACTCGTATCAGAGAAAAAAGCATTAGTCACTGAATATTGGCTATTAATTCTGAAAGAGACTTTACAAAAGATAACACCACTAAATTAACACTGTGACAGATTTTATTAACCATGAAAATTATGTTATTAACTACAAAAGGACTATATTAACATTGACACGGTCTTTACTAGCCATTTACATTACTTTATGAACACTGGAGGGACCTCATAAGCCTAAGGGCACACGGGCTGTTGTTGTGCCCCAGTTACCACTGTTGATGGATCGGCTTGAGGTCACGCCATTGAACTGCCGAGGTCGTGTTTATATTTAGTTGGCGCAGCCTCCCACAACTCCATCCTGGCCTTAGTCATTACAACCAACTCTCCAGTTTTGTCCGCGGTCGTCCTTTCTGTATACTTGTTCCGAGACAACTTCTATATATAGAAGTTCTCACATCCAAATATTTCCACAGAAAAAATGCAGACATGAATCATCTTCCCATTTTTTTGTGGGTGTCACTATATGGATGTCTGTCTGCTCTGTCCTGCTCTTTCTTTCTCTCTCTCTCTCTCTATATATATATATATATATATATATATATATATATATATATATATATATATATATACACACATATTCTTGAGAGCCTCTGTTTTTCCTGTGGCAGCATATGGATGCGAATCATGGACGATTACCAAAAACTTCTAGACAACAAATCGAATCCTTCGAGTCAAAATGTTACAAACAGATCTTCATAATACCCTAGACCAAAAACGTCAAATTAAGACATTCGGCGAGAGTTGAACTTAGAAGAGAGCTGGTTTATCAATTCCATTTTGGCCAGAAAATGTAAATACGTTGGTCACATCAAGAGACACAACGGTCTTGAGAGAACAGTAATGGAAGGTATGGTGTCAGGCAAAAGAGGCAGGGGTAGACCAAGAAGACGATGGCACCAATATATTCAGGAATGTCTGGGTATGACTGGCGGAGACTGGAGTTTTGGTAAGGGAAAGAGTTTCTTTCAGACAGACTGTGATGGGAGCGAAGTTCTATAAATAGCATGTTACATGATGATGACGATATATAAAATAATTTTTAAAATGATGTCGGGGTTGACGTGTTGACTTCATTTATGTTCTGTTCTGTTACTAAGAATCGACTTCAATGCACTCCGGCATATTCCTAGGTGCCGGTTTATCTTAGTTTATGGTGAAGGGTATGTATTGTGTTGACAATGTAAATCAAACCTGGTTTATCTGTCATGAGATGTGAGATCTATCAAGCGCTACACTGGGACTCCAATCAAGATATATATTAACCATTCTCTGCACTTTACATTCAAACGTACCATAGAAGGAAGAAAATATATAAATTGTGTCAGCTGTTACCAATATTCATGATGTGGACTAGACTAAAGTTGATTTTCACTACACAAATATTCCCGGTATCTAAAAATCAAGAACTTTTATTCCACTTTTTGTTTAGGACTGTCATTAATGTCCCTAGAACATCCAATATTGAATAATCTCATTTGGAAGCAGCAACTACTGAATAAAGGATACGTTTACTATTCCAATTACGACGAATAAAGTTTCTCTATATCTATCTAATCTAATCTAATCTTCTCTCTCTCTCCCTCTCTATCAATCTATCTATCTATCTATCTATCTATCTATCTATCTATCTATCTATCTATCTATCTATCTATCTATCTATCTATCTATCTATCTATCTATCTATCTATCTATCTGTCTGTCTGCCTGCCTGCCTGCCTGCCTGCCTGCCTGCCTGCCGGTCGGTCGGTCGGTCGGTCGGTCGGTCGGTCTGCCTGCCTGTCTGTCTGTCTGTCTGTCTGTCTATCTGTATGTCTGTCTGTCTATCTATCTATCTATATCTATCTATCTATCTATCTATCTACCTATCTACCCTACCCACCCATCCATCCATCCATCCACCCATCCACCCATCCATCCATCCATCTGAAAAGTTTGCTCAAGGTGGGTGAGTACCCAGACAACCATCTGACGAAGACAAATTAATCCGAATCTGCCTCTACTTGCAGCATCTCTGTCGGTATGTAGATGCTGGAGAAGGCATGTTGAGTTGTTAATGGGATCGAATCACCAATCCAAATCAAAAAGTGCTTTAATACAATGGCAACATCTTTCTTCCCCTTTTGTCAAGAAGTTCAAGGTTACGCCATCAGAAACGAAGGTTAAGCTTACAGTGATGTAATTCTCACGAAGTGCTGTTAACAATTTTCAGAAGAAACGTGATAATGTACATCGTACTGTTGATGCTTCGGATTGAGGAGTGCTTGCTTCATCATGATAATGCCAGACCACCTGTTTGGTGCACTAAATACCTAACTTAGCAGTAGAAGGTTTGCGAATGACGAAGAGATTCAACGTAAAGTGCATATAAGACAGCAGACCAAAGACTTATATGCTGTAGATCTCGGTGCACTGTTTAAGCGATGGAATAAGTTGCCAATGTTGATAGACATTATTTTGAAAAATAAGGCTCGCTGTAAGTGCAATAATAAATGGTTTTCAAGTTCGTTTTTCTTGTATTTAAAAAAAGAAAAAGTAATGTGTGACCTATGTAAGGACTTTCTTTCGTGATGTATGTATGTGTGTGTGCGTGTGTGTGTGTGCGTGTACCTACGTGCATGTTTGTGTGTAATTGTGTGTGTGTATATGTATGTATGTATGTATATATGCATGCATGTATGTCATTTGGACATTAGAGTGTGAGAGTTTAATTGAATATGGTTGACGTGGCATTACACGCATCAACATTTACCACGCACTATGCAAGAAGATCTAGCACACGACTGTCCAAGAGTATAGACAATATATGTATATGTCTCACTGCCCAAGAATGGTAACCTGAAGCGATGCTCTTAACTACCAAAACAATACGACAATAAGTCATCCTAGCAAAATCCTCCTGCGAATCATTATGAAGAAGTTATACAACAAACTCAGCGAGGAAGTACATGAAGCACAAGCAGGATTTAGACATGGCAGAGACATGAAATATTATCGACAAGTGCAGGAACTACAATGATGACTTAAATACAAGCTTAAAATTTAGATTGGACAAAAGCGTTTGACTGAGTGCAACGTGAAATGCTCTGGAGATTCATGCAAAACCTGGGGTTTCTAATGCAATTGATTCCACTGATTAAAACAATTTATCAAGAACAGCAAACAACGGTAAGTCTACCTGAAGAAATATCGGACTGGTTTGAGCTGGAAAAGGGAGTAAGACAGGGATGCATAATCTACTCTTATATGTTCAACATTTATGTTGAAAAAACAATAAGACACGTCAAAAATGACAAAGAGTCTAAAAAGTTTCACATGTTCACAATCGGCGGGAAGGAAATACCAGAACTACCATATGCAGATCATACAGATGTCATTTCGAAGAGCGCTGCGGGGCTGGAACAGATGACCAGGTCGGTTTAATAACACAGCGAGGAGCAAATTCTATACCTAATCATCAGCATGACCAAAATAATGAGCACTCATACGACAAAAACTAAAGTTATCCTAGAGAAGCAAGCAGTTACGAAGGACAGACGTTTTGAATAATTTTGATCAATTATCAGCAATTATGTATATTGCCAAAAAGAAGTAATAAAAAGAATTGCCATGGCATTTCAGACGTTAACAAAAAAGGAAAACCGTATGGAAGAACAATAACAAAATGACAAAAATAACGATTAAGAGGACATGCATCTTCCCAATGGCAACGTACGGGTGCGAGACATGGACAACCACACATACAATAATAAAGAAGATTAAACACTTCAAGCTAGCATTCTACAGAAAAGTGCTCAAAATGCGATGGATAGTGTGCAGGAAAAACACAGAAATCCTTCAAAAAAAATAGATATAGAACACAATTATCTAGTAAACAATTTTGCGTTCCATCACCATCATCATCAAGTCCCATAACCTAGAAGGTCGTTGAGGCGCCGTTATTACAGTTTGTAGTACCAGCTCCCACCATACTTCTTCTTCTTCTTCGTACGCTGTCAGACGTCAACCTGTATTTGTTCGGAGAAAGCAGCGGTCATCCTGAGGCTGTCGACACTGCCATAGAGCTTGTCTAGTGTTGCCACTGGTGATGGCCACATGTGCATTCTCTAGTCCTCGTATATCGGGCAGTTTTGCAGCAGATGTTCAGTGGTCATTTTCCCTGTACCACAAGTGCATTCGTCAGTGCCACCTATCTTTAGCTTATTGAATAGGTGGTACCTCAGTCTGTTGTGGCCTGTGCGGAGTCTGAAGACTACGACCTGCTCTCTTCCGTTCAACTGGTAATAGGCATCACTTTTTGAGTTGCCAGTATGTTCTGTTTCCCATTTGGCCATGTATCTGGCCCTAATGAGCCTTTTGGACTCTTCATAGGTCACACTAGAATCTGGTTGTGGTAGTCTTGCACCTTCTTTTGCCAGTCTCTCTGCCTCCTCGTTGCCTTGGATGTTACAGTGGGATGGCACCCACTGTTCCACTACTCTTTTTGGTGCCGTCTGCTGGTATAGTTGACAGACTACTGCTCTTAAATCACTAAGTTCAGTATTTTTCTGGCTTTTTAGTGCTGTAACTACGGCCAGGGCATCTGTAAACAGGACTATCTGGCTTTCATTGCTTTCGCCTGTCAGCATTGCTTCTACTGCAGCCCACAGTGCCTCTGCCTCCGATCTGAAATTGCTTGAGAATTTTCCAGTTGCCACTGACAGTGTTGTTTTTCTACCATTTGGTATGCTCAGGAATACCCCTGCCGCTCCGTTCTGTGTTGTGTTTGTTACAGAACCGTCGGTGTATGCATGGGTCCAGTCCATGCTTGGGTAGTTTTCCGTTTGTTACCTTAGGGTTATGTCTCTTCTTTCTTGTTCAGTCTGGCTGTTCTTGTTACCAATACCTGGTTATATTTTCTACCACCTCCGGAATGATATGCTGCTTCCAGGTGGGTTTGCATACAGTAGGAATGGGCTTTGGTATTGTTACGGTGTTCATAGGGTCTTCGTACATCTTTGCTTTGGCTATTTCTGCAAAGTTTCTCCGCTTTAGTTTCCCATTTCCAAATCTATTTCGTCTCTGATGCATTGGATGGTCTGTCAGTCTTCTGAGTTTCTCTGCTTGCTTTTGGGCTCTGAAGTCTCTTCTGTCAGTCATGGATTGCAGATTTGAAATCTTTTCAAGTTCTGCAATTGGCGTTGACTTCATGCCTCCTGTTATAACTCTCATGGCTTGGTTTTGAAGTTTTCTAATTTTATCAAAGTTCGCCTTCGCTGCTATTGGCCATGCCGCAATGCCATACTCGAGAACTGGTCTCACTCTTCCAGTGTACAGTTTCTTTCGTATTCTTTCGTCTGCTCCCCAGCTTGTGCCAGCAAGTTTCCTCATGATTGCCATTCTTTGTCTGACTCTTATTCGGTTTCTCTCGATCTGACTTTTCCATGTCATGCGCCGATCAAATGTGACTCCCAGGTAGTTTGGGTTGTCGTTTGGCCGCAGGTATTTGCCGTTAAGATTTATTTTGGTGTTCTGGGGTTTATTTGAAAGCGAGAATATCGTACATGTTGTTTTTTCCTAATTTATTTTGACCAGCCATGAGTTCGCCCACTCCTCCAGTGATGTTAGGGTCTGCTGCATCCGATTGCTTGCTACGGTGATATTTTTTTCAGAGGTCCACATAGCCAGATCGTCTGCAAACATGGAGCTGTGGACTCTTCTTGGTATATTCTCTGTGATGTTGTTTATATACACCAGGAAAAAATGTGGGCGACAGTCCCCCCCCCCTCCTTGGGATACTCCTTGCTCCAGTGTCATATTTTTGCTCATCTGCCCTTGTACGTGAACTCTAGCTGTTCTGTCTTCGAGGTAGTGGCTGATCCATCTGTAGATTTTCCCACATACTTCACTTCTTTGTAGCTTGACTTTAAGTCCCTCTTTGCACACCTTGTCAAATGCGTTCTCTAGATCCACCCAAACCGATACTGTATGCTTTTTCTCTTGGTAAGCATCCTTTATTTCCTGTGCTATGAAAGTGATCTGGTCCTCAGTGGATCTGTATTGTCTAAATCATGCTTGCTGTGGAATTAGTATGTGTTTTTCTTCCAGGTGCCACATCAGTCTGGTGTTAATCATACGCTCCATCAGTTTGCCTACACACCTCAGTAGACTGATGGGCCTGTGTCCATTTGGATCTGTTCTATCTTTTTCTTTCTTTGGTACTGGTATAAGTACAGCATCTTTCCATGTCCAAATGTACAATTCCCCTTTTCCAACTTTGGTTCAGGACTTCCATGCCTGCGGTACAATTCCCCTTTTCCAGCATTGGTTCAGGACCGATAGTAACTTCCTCTTTGCTGTTTGGCCCAACCCCATCAGCATTTCGTTTGTTGTCCCATCTTTTCCGGGCGATTTCTTTTTCTTTAAGGTTCTCATGGCCTCATCCATTGTTAGTTTTGCCATCATGTGCTCCTCTGGTGCCATCTTGATGTTGTCGTGGCTCTTTTGTTCTTCACTAATGTATGTATGCCGATCTGTAGGGACATCAATGTGGTTTGCTCTGGCAAAGTGTTCTATAAAGGCGTTTGCTGCTTTTTTCCCGGTAAGCATGTTGTCGTCCTGCTTGATGGTAATTTGTTTATTTGCTGGTGTTTCGTCATGCATGGCTCTTACCAAATTCCATAGTGTGTTCCCTTCTTTATTTAAATTGTAGCTGTCTGTTTTGTTTTTCCAGCTGTCTCTTGTTATTTGGTTCAGTGTTCTTTTGTATTTCGCAGTGATGGCCTTGAGGGCGATATTGGCTTCCATAGATTGCTCTTCTCTATCTCTCTCTCTCTTTCTCTCTCTCTGCCATGTTCTTAGCATTTGAGACTTCATCCTCCGCTTTCTGCAGTTCATCAATTTGAATATGGCTTGTAGTTTTTCCTTGCCCCTCTTGAGATGGTTTGGGTGGCTGCTTGCAGTATTGCTTTGCTTAGGCTTTCCACCATCGGTTTCATATTGTTATTTCGTGTGTTGATAGTTTCACACAGTCCATCTGTCAGCATTGCAAATCTGTCCCAGTCGGCTCGTCTATAATTACAACGTTGCAGCGGTTTTATTTCATGTGGGCCTACTTCAATATCAATTTCTAGCCTAATTGGCCTTTGGTCGCTACCTGACGATCTATTTTTTGGTTAATATCACCCGTGGAGAAGGCCAAGTCTGGAGTGGAAGTGGTATGCCATGTTCTAGAATAGAAGCTAGGGCTATCCTCCGGCCTATTGATCAGATAGAGATTTGTGTCTATCTCCCAGTCTTCCACTTCATCCCCTCTGCTGTCTGAATCTGAATATCCCCATCTGTTGAAGTCTCCAACCACTAGGCAGCTGGAGTCCTTGATTTCCATATTCGAGAGCGACAGGTCTTTGTTGGGTGGGCCATACAGGTTGAATATTCGGATTTTCGTTTTTTGTGTCATTATGTCGACTCCTACAATTTCTGCTTGTCCGGTGTGATTTACAGATACTGCACTACTTAGTATGCAGTTACGTGTCAGTATCAGAACCCCTATTTTGTGACCTTCTCTATCAAGTCGGAAGGTCTGGTATCCTCTGATTGAGAATCTGTGGTTGTTGTTGAGGTGCGTTTCTTGGATACATGTCACGTCTATCTCGCCTTCGTTCAGGCGATTTGTTAGGGAAACCTTTTTTTTTAGGACTCCCTCCGCATTCCACTGTAGTATTTTTAGGGTCTTGAGTTTTTGGTCAATAGTTCTTGCCCCATCTCCTTGTGCCTTTACCCCACAGCACATGGGTGGGTGACCACCAGTAGTCAAGGGTGGGCCCCTTCGAGGCGTGGGGCCCGGCACTCTCGCTGCCTGGCGGGACTCCACAGGATGAGCACCATACTTTCTTCTGTTAGGTTGTGACGTCATCATACAGCGATATACGTTGCACTGTTTCGTTAAGCCTGTGGACCAGTGCATCCGATTTCAACAGGCGTTTCTGTAAGGATGCCCTCCTTAGCCTTTGGCTGTCCTAAACCTGTCTGCAAGGCAGCAGTTGTTTGTGGTCAGAGTTGTCTCTCTTAGGAAAGCTGTCTTGCAGGACTATCGAGTCTTCCCCACTCGTGCCGAAAGGGTGTGATGAAGATGATGATGATATGATGGACTTATGTACTAGTTGTTTAAGTACCCCGGAAGAGAGACAGTCCAGTGTGTCTATGTCCCAGGATCGTCACGTCCTGCCAGAAACGTAGCATATACATGTGAGTGGGGTATCTCCTTGCTCCCTTTATTTTCTCGGCTCCTCTGCAGTGATGGTACGCCTAGCATCCCCCGCCATAGGGAAGTTGTCACAAAAGGGCAGAGGTGCAATGTCCGCTGGCCTGCATCTCTTCTGCGTCCATTGGGATGACTGATAGAAGACAAAAGTAAAGAACGAGGCAGGAGTGCATTTATCCAGGGAACAAGCCTGATCATGGCACGGAGATGTTGTTCGTCTGGTGTGCGAACATATCTCCTGATCGAAGGCTGAGTCTAGGTGGCTGCTCTACTGCTTGCGACACCCCGACCGAGAACTAAGTCGTCTACAAATGATTTCATACCTCCACGCCGCGTGGGGTGATCATCGGACAGGCCCTCTCCCGCTTTGATCGGCGAGACGGCAGAGACCTCTTTCTGCGGCTCGACCAGGTCGGGCCGACACTCGAGCCCCAGGTTCCAACCATATCGTTGCCTCCCGTTGCAGTGGTGCTAAGAATATCGCCCCGCCATACAACAATGGTGCGTCTTGGGTCGACCGCTACACACCTGACGGAGCGGAGCCATCTCTATCCAGGTGGGCCTAAAATGTTGCGTCTAGAAAACCTAATTTACTAAGGTCCCACCAAACGCCACAATGGTATTGGAAAAAGCTACAATGGACGGTATGGCGCCTGGCTAGTGAGACAGAGCCAGACCAAGGATAAGAAGGACACATGGCATTACAGAGGTTCTGGGTATGACAGTGACATAGTCGGAAGAGATAGCCACAGATTAACAGTCTTACAGATCGGATGGTATGACAGCGACGTTTTGCAAAGGACATACTACATGATGATAGTTAATCGGTTAGTGGAACGAATCGCAAATCGCAGACATTTGGTCCACGTGCTAGGCTGATAAGCCAACGGCGCGAGGATACCACAGGAGGGATTACGGCCGAACGCCTCTAAGCCGGAATCCCGCCCTAAATCTCAGCACCACTGCGATGGGAGTCTACGATAGGGTTGGGACCTGGGGCTCGTGTTCCAGCCCGACCCGGTTGAGCCGCAGAAAGAGGTCTCTGCCGTCCGCCGATCAAAGCGGGCGGGAAGCTGCCCGATATTCACCCCATTCGGCGATGAGATGTGAAATCACTAGTAGAAGACTTAGTTCTCGGTCGGAGTGTCGTAAGCAGTAGAGCAGCCACCTCACTGCGAACTATTGAGACGCAACCATTGATCATGAGATATGTCCGCACACCAGTCGAACAGCATCTCCGTGCCATTACCAGGCTTGTCCCCTGGTTAAATGCACTCCTTCGAGAGGAATCGCAGGTCGCTGACATTTGGTCCACGTGCGAAGCTACCACCTGAGGGACTACGGCCTAACGCCTCTAAGCTAGAATCCCGCCCTAAATCTCAGAACCGCTGTGATGGGAGGCCACGATATGGTTGGGACCTGAGGCTCGCGTCTCAGCCCGGCCCGGTCGAGCCGAAGAAATGCACCTGGCCAAATGCACTCCTGCCTCGCTCTTTACCTCTGTCTGCTATCAGCTATCCCAATGGACGCAGAAGAGATGCAGTCCAGCAGACATTGCACCTCTGCCCTATTGTGACAACATCCCAGTTGGCGGGGAATGCTAGGCGTGCCATCACTGCAGATGAGCCGAGAAAATAAAGGGAGCAAAGAGATACCTCACTCACATGCATATGCTACGTTTCTGGCAGGACGTGACGATCCTGAGACACAGTCACACTGGACTGCTTGTCTTCCGGGATAGTACAAACTAGTACATAGTCCATCATATCATATCATTGCCAAACCCTATAGATACGAGTGGGGAAGACTCAGTCAGTCCTGCAAGACAACTTCCCTAAGAGAGACAACGCTGTCCAAAAACAACTGCTGCCTTGCAGTTAGGCTGGGGACAGCCAAAGGCTAAGGAGGGCATCCCTACCAAAACGCCTGTTGAAATCGGGTGCACTGAGCCACAGGCTTAACAAAATAAAACAGTGCAACGTAAATATCGCTGTAAACAGCGTACGATGAAGAAGAAGAAGAAGGTTAGTGGAACGCATTGTCATAACCTTATGAGAAGTGATGTATAGAAGAGATGATTCAGAGCAATGATAAATCTAATCTACTAATATGTGTCGTGTTGTTTTATCTATAGTCCACGCATGTTTATGGTGTTGTTTTATCTCTTATCCACACATGATTGTCGTGTTGTTTTATCTCTTGTCCACACATGATTGTCGTGTTGTTTTATCTCTTGTCCACACATGATTGTCCTGTTGTTCTATCTCTTGTCCCCACATGATTGTCGTGTTGTTTTATCTCTTGTCCACAAATGATTTTCGTCTTGTGTTATCTCTTGATCTACACATACTTGTGTTTTATCAGCTTTTGGTTCACGTATGTTTGTGTTTTCTTTATCTGATCTGTGTCTGATATATGATGGGTGGGGTTGTTGTTTTGTTTTTTGTGGTTTTTCTCCGTGATCTATGTGTATTTGTCTGTTTTTGTAAAACTATGTAGAAAAGCAAGATCACAGGCACCGCTTACTTCCCTTGAATTTATCTGCCATAACTCTGCCTCCTTTGAACTTTATAATAATTCTTGTACACGCACACAAGATCAATGGCCGTAAGGTCGGTCAATATGATTAAATTAGGTTTAAAGAGGCTGATGGCATTACAATTCTAATTTTTTAATGCGACCGTGTATGTACGCTTAACTTTAATAAGGTCACAAAGATTTATCTAGAAAATTCATTTTAGGTGTGGAAATAACAGACGCTGTCAATAAATGTTATTGCTGATAAAAGTTAACGACAAATATTGTGATACAATGTGACTACACATAATATATATATATATATATTGTGATACATGTGATGGCAACTATTTAATGTTGTGATACAATGTGACTACACATAATATATAAATTGTGATAAATGTGATGACAATTCACCTCCTCGACGGTTTATCCGGTATGTTGCATGGCGCAACACATCTTATTGACCCGATCTGCTACTCTAACGGTTGTGAGAACAACGGAGAAATCAGAGGCCAAAATTATGACAAACTTCTTTATGTTGCAGGGAAAAACACCAACAGAAATACACAGGGAGATGGAACCAGTGTTTGAGGAATTCGATCCTTCGTATGTTTCTGTAAAAGTCTGGTGTAGACATTTTAAGTGTGGCCGTTCACATGTTGCTGATCTTCCAAGATCAGGAAGACCATCCTCAGAGTGCAGGGATGAAAATGTTGCAAAAGTGAAGAAAATAATTGACCAGGATAGGAAAATGACAATTGCAGAGATATCTAGGTCAGCAAAACTGAATGAAAGTAAATTTTAAAAAAAAATTTACACAGCAGACTGAACATGAGAAACGTGTGTGCCCGCTGGGTCCCGCGCCTGCTGGCAGGTGAACAGAAACAAACGAGGGTTGATTGCTGTGGCCAGTTGCTCAAAATGTGTTGGTCAAAAAACATGTTGCAGACCATGGTGAGAGTAGATGAGACTTGGATTCACCATTATGGCCTAGAATCCAACATTTCCAGGATGCAGTGGAGAATCCCCGGGTTCACCAACACATGTCAAGCCAAGAGCACAGAAATCTGCAAGAAAAGTGATGCTGACTGTTTTTTTGGACGTCAAAGGTGTCATATTGAAAGATTACCTGCCTCATGGCAACACGGTTAATGGGCAATAGTATGCAGCTTCCTTGCCAAACTAAGAAAGACTGTAACTAGGAAACGAGGGATAGGGCGCACTCAAATTATGACTGTTTCAAGACAACGCGCCCTCCCATAAAGGAAGGCTTCTACTGCAAACAGCCAACGATTTGAATATTGAAATTCTTCCACACCCACCATATTCTCCGTATTTAGCCACATCATACAATAAAGCAGATAGGCCTCAAGGAAATCACATCTCTTCATCACAACAACAATCACAACATCATATCTTCCATCCCAACACCTCTTATATTACAACAACATATTTCCATCACAACAATACAACATCATCTCTTCCATTACAACACCACACCATCACCACTTCTATCGCAACACAACATCATCTCTTCCATCACAACACAGCTTCCCCTCTACAATCCCAACAACACAACACCATCTCTTCCGTCCCAACAACACTACATCACATCTTCTATCACAACAACATAACGTCACCTCATCCATCCCAACAACACAACGTCACCTCTTCAACACAATAACTCAACATCGTCTCTCTCATCCGAACAACACAACATCATCTCTCCTATCCCAACAACAACAACAACAACACAATATCACCTCTCCCATCCCAATAACACAATGAAATCTTTTCCATCACAATAACGCAAGATCCTCTCTTCCATCACAACATCATCTCTTTCATCACAACATCATCTCTTCCATCCCAACAACACAACGTCATCTCTTCCATTACAATATCATATCTTATATTACAACATCATTTCTTCCATTACAACATTATCTCTTCCATCACAACATCATCTCTTCCTTTTCGACATCATCTCTTCCATAACAACATCATCTCTTTCATCCCAACAACACAACGTCATCTCTTCTATTACAACCTCCTCTGTTCCCTCACAACATCATCTCTTCCATAACAACATCATCTCTTCCATCACAACATTATCTCTTCCATCCCAACAACACAGCGTCGTCTCTTCCCTTACAACATCATCTCTTCCATCCCAACATCATCTCTTCCATCACAACATCATCTCTTCCATCACAACATCATATCTTCCATCACAACATGATTTCTTCCATCCCAACAACACAACATCACCACTTCCATCCCAACAACATAACATCAGCTTTTCCATTACAAGATCACCTCTCCTATCCCATCCCAACAACACAAAGTTAGCTCTTCCATCACAACAACCAAACATCATCTCTTCCATCCCAACAACATCTCTTCCATCCCAACATCATCTCTTCCATCCCAACAACATCTTTTCCATCCAAACACCACAAGATCATCTCTTCCATCACAACATCATCTCTCCTATCCCATCCCAACGCCATAAGATCATCTCTTCCATCACAACATCATCTCTCCTATCCCATCCCAACACCACAAGATCAGCTCTTCCATCACAACAACGCAACATCATATCATCTCTTCCATCCTAACAACATCTTTTCCATCCAAACACCACAAGATCATCTCTTCCATCACAACAACCAAACATCATCTCTTCCATCCCAACAACATCTTTTCCATCCAAACACCACAAGATCATCTCTTCCATCACAACAACCAAACATCATCTCTTCCATCCCAACAACATCTTTTCCATCCAAACACCACAAGATCATCTCTTCCATCACAACAACCAAACATCATCTCTTCCATCCCAACAACATCTTTTCCATCCAAACACCACAAGATCATCTCTTCCATCACAACAACCAAACATCATCTCTTCCATCCCAACAACATCTTTTCCATCCAAACACCACAAGATCATCTCTTCCATCACAACAACCAAACATCATCTCTTCCATCCCAACATCATCTCTTCCATCCCAAAATCATCTCTTCCATCCCAACATCATCTCTTCCATCCCAACAACATCTTTTCCATCCAAACACCACAAGATCAGCTCTTCCATCACAACATCATCTCTCCTATCCCATCCCAACGCCATAAGATCATCTCTTCCATCACAACATCATCTCTCCTATCCCATTCCAACACCACAAGATCAACTCTTCCATCACAACATCATCTCTCCTATCCCATCCCAACACCACAAGATCAGCTCTTCCATCACAACAACGCAACATCATCTCTTCCATCCTAACAACATCTTTTCCATCCAAACACCACAAGATCATCTCTTCCATCACAACATCATCTCTCCTATCCCATCCCAACATCACAAGATCATCTCTTCCATCACAACAACGCAACATCATCTCTTCCATCACAACATCATCTCTCCTATCCCATCCCAACACCACAAGATCAGCTCTTCCATCACAACATCATCTCTCCTATCCCATCCCAACACCACAAGATCAGCTCTTCCATCACAACATCATCTCTCCTATCCCATCCCAACACCACAAGATCAGCTCTTCCATCACAACAACGCAACATCATCTCTTCCATCCTAACAACATTTTTTCCATCCAAACATCACAAGATCATCTCTTCCATCACAACATCATCTCTCCTATCCCATCCCAACACCACAAGATCAGCTCTTCCATCACAACAACGCAACATCATCTCTTCCATCCTAACAACATTTTTTCCATCCAAACATCACAAGATCATCTCTTCCATCACAACATCATCTCTCCTATCCCATCCCAACACCACAAGATCAGCTCTTCCATCACAACAACGCAACATCATCTCTTCCATCCTAACAACATTTTTTCCATCCAAACATCACAAGATCATCTCTTCCATCACAACATCATCTCTCCTATCCCATCCCAACACCACAAGATCAGCTCTTCCATCACAACAACGCAACATCATCTCTTCCATCCTAACAACATTTTTTCCATCCAAACATCACAAGATCATCTCTTCCATCACAACATCATCTCTCCTATCCCATCCCAACACCACAAGATCAGCTCTTCCATCACAACAACGCAACATCATCTCTTCCATCACAACATCATCTCTCCCATCACAACAACACAACAACATATCGTCCATCTCAACAGCCCAACATCTCCAAATATATATCATCGATTCACTAACTTCATGAGAAATCACGGTGATAGCATCAATGCAGATTTAACTAAATGTTTTTTTTTCTTTCTTATATGTTATTCACTTTTAATGAAGCTTGCTACCACAACTGCAATAGTTTTATTTCTACTGAGGATATATCTATGGTACCCTGTTTGCCAGTGTAGTAGTTGTTTCTGTAACAATGTCTTTATATGATGAGGTTGCTAGCCCTATGCACAGCATTGGTTAGTCATCTTTTATCACATGCGTTGAAGGTTGCATGGGCGATTTACGGTCTGATCAGTATGGTTTGTCTGACCCTGAAAAACATAGTCTGATCAGTATGGTTTGTCTGACCTTGAAAAACATAGTCTGATCAGTATGGTTTGTCTGACCCTGAAAAACATAGTCTGATCAGTATGGTTTGTCTGACCCTGAAAAACATAGTCTGATCAGTATGGTTTGTCTGACCCTGAAAAACTTAGTCTGATCAGTATGGTTTGTCTAACCCTGAAAAACATAGTCTGATCAGTATGGTTTGTCTGATTCTGAAAAACATGGTCTGATCAGTGTGCTTTACCTGACATTGACTAACATAATCTGATCAGTATGTTTCACCTGACCCTGACTAAAATAGTCTGATCAATATGTCTCACCTGACCCTGACAAACATAGTCTGATCAATATGTTTCACCTGACCCTGACTAACACAGCCTGATCAATATGTCTCACCTGATCCTGACTAAAATAGTCTTGTCAGTATGTTTCATCTGACCCTGAATAACACAGCCTGATCAATATGTCTCACCTGACCAACACAGCCTGATCAGTATGTTTCACCTGACCCTGAATAACACAGTCTGATCAATAAGTCTCACCTGATCTTGGCTAACATAATCTGATTATTATGTTTCACCTGACCCAGAGTAACACAGCCTGATCAGTATGTTTTACCTGACCCTAACTAACACACCATGATCAGTACGTTTCACCTGACCCCGACTAACACATCATGATCAGTACATTTCACCTGACCCCAACTAACACATCATGATCAGTACGTTTCACCTGACCCTGACTAACACATCATGATCAGTACGTTTCACCTGACCCTGACTAACACATCATGATCAGTACGTTTCACCTGACCCTGACTAACACATCATGATCAGTACGTTTCACCTGACCCTGACTAACAGAGTATGATGAGTTTGTGTTGCCTGATCTCACGCTAGTCCCCATTTCCCGAGCGCTTGCTAATGTCATTTATTGTTTGTGTAAGTCTACATTGGTTATGGTTATGTTTATGGTTATGGTTATGCGTATGATGTGGGTGTTGCTTGAAACCACACGTGCTGAGTTGACGGCTTTTCTTCGATAGAAGGCTTCAGTTGCTCTTCTTTCTTCACATATCTTTGAGAAGGTGGGCCAAGATTTATATGGCTTTAGTGCAATGCAAGGCTCCTCATTTTAGCTTGCTACTATGGGATTACAGTGTTGATCCCCATGTTATTGGTCAGGTTGTTGTGACACAGCCTGTTTCCAGCTAAGACACGAAGTAGGTGTTTGATTACTATGGTTCACCTGACCCTTGTTAGTCTATTTTCCCCTGGTCTTAGTCTTAGTCGACCTGTACTTCTGCAGAACGAGATGCCCCTGTGCAGGTCCCAGTTCTGGCATGAGATGGATGTAGCCAGTAGGATAATTTCTATCTTAGCGGGCTAGGTTCGAGTAGCGTATTACTCTGCTGCGTTGGGACAATTGCCGTGGAGGATGGTTAACCGGTGTGCGAGTCGATCTTAATATACTAAAACGCTAGAGCAAAGTAGACCCGCAGCTTGTTAGGAGCCACATATGCTGCTGTTAACAAACCACCAAACCATGACCGATGTTTTGCCATGTCACACATTTAGTCGCCTCTTACGACATGATATATGTGGAGCAGTGGTGCTATTCTTGTCCTTGTCATACACAAAGAGTCCGGCAGACATGTTTCCTTAGGTTATGAGTATAAATAAATATTGAATGTGTAACAAAGTTAACCAGCTAATACATAGATTGCCATTTGGGCCAACTACCACAATTATATTTGTTGCGACTTTGGCGTGTTTTAATTCAAATACGATTTCACATAAACAATGCTTAAAGAACGATCTAAACCTACCAAGGCTTGTAAGGGGGAAGTTTTGGATCATTCACTGCTAGAAATATTAAGTTATTCCTCTGTTTTACAGTGTTGACATAGAAATCATCAACGGGGCAGTCTCTTGGAACCAGTTCCCATTACCCGCCCGGTAAACCAGTACAAATGACATCAGGCAGATTTAGTACATTCCCAGATCCCAAGTGATGAATACATCACAAATACCTTTGATCAGTACAGATCATTCCAGAGTATTCTCTGTGTGTTTATATGTTGCGTGTGAGATGTAATACTGTGTATAGTAACTACTGTTACAACTAAATGAACACATTTGACAGTCGAGATATATAGCTGCTTGCAGGGCACAGAGTACATAGAACAGAGTGAAAACAGTGCAAGACATTCTTAAATTGTAACGTGTTTTTTTTTTAACGTAAAGGCAGTCCCAAAGCAGATATTGTATTTTTTCATGATCAATTAAAATCAATGTGAACTTAGAGCTTGAAAAGGTTAAGAGCAATTGTATGTATCACACAGTAGAACCCACATAACATTCACATTACCGGTATCACATTATTCTCGGCGTCAGTCGGCAAGTATGCCGTATGCATGCAAGGAAGCCAACGATATTCTATATGCGTCACTATCATTTGCAGTGCTGTATCAATCCATGCGTTTAATTTCTTTTTTTTAAATGGAGGTTGTTGTTGTGTTTTGTTTAATGCCAGCAATGAGTACGTTTACTCTTTCGTGCGTGCTGAAAAGGGCGTTAGATGGCGGGGTGTAGTAGCTGTCATTACATCCCAAGCGTGCTGATGAAGGTAGACCTCGGTCCTCCAGGCGGTTGTGCTATGCGTAGCTTCATCTGCGTGACGCTCACTAATATGGGGATCACGTCGATCCCCATCTAGTTATCCAGACTGTCTTGAAAACATCCTGTTTCCAGGGAACGCTGCATGGACAACAGGTTGTGATCTTGGTCAGTATGGTATACCTGACCCTGACCTAGTATTCTGGTCAGTATGTTGTACCTGACCCTCACGTAATATCCTGGTCAGTATGCTGTGCCTAACCGGTCTACCGTTTCAGTTCCCAAACAATTGAGGTAAATAATATAGCTTGAGACACAGGCTGGTTTTCACCCTGGTATAAAAATACTGAACAAATCTTTAACCTCGGACTGATATGTTAAAAGCTCAACGAATATTAACAACAGAGGAGTTCTTGTATATACGATATATTTGTCGAATTGACCAAGGCATTGTTTAACTATTGCATGACGTTACCTCCCTCCCTCCCTCCCTCCCTCTCTCTCTCTCTCTCTCTCTCTCTCTCTCTCTCTCTGACATTTTGCATTAAAACAGAATCAGAGAACAAACTACCAACGCCATCAAGAGTTGATATTCAAATACCCCGAGCAGGGCCGAATATGCATGTGTCAATTGGCTACACTCGTTATTCTAGCTAAGATAATAGTTATCGCGGAGGAAGTGCAAACACTTCCCGAAAAATGGCGTTCTGAAACCCGTTGTTTCGGCCGAAAGGCGCAGCTATCGTAGCCTAACTGAAAACTACGACAGAGTCTCTTTCAGGACAAACGCCGATGAAGCAGCAGCAGCAGCGGCAAAAACGACAGCAATAGTATAGTAGTAGTAGTAGTAGTAGTAGTAGTAGTAGTAGCAGTAGTAGTAGTAGTAGCAGTAGTAGTAGTAGTAGTAGTAGTAGTAGCAGCAGCAGCAGCAGTAGTAGTAGTAGTAGTAGTAACAGTAGCAGTAGTAGTAGTAGTAGTAGTAGTAGTAGTAGTAGTAGTAGTAGTAGTAGTAGTAGTAGTAAAAGAAGAAGCGAAAAAAGAAGAAAAAGAAGAAAAAAGACGAAGAAGAAGATGAAGAAAAAGAAAAAGACGAAGAAGAAGAAGAAGAAGAAGAAGAAAAAGACGAAGAAGAAGAAGAAGAAAGAAAAAAAGAAGAAGAAGAAGAAGAACAAGCTCATTGATATATATGACGAACAAGTTCAAGGTTACAACAGGCTCTAATACTAAGGAGAAAACCATTGACTATGAACACAAAATCACAACTGAAACGATGAATGCAGCAATGGAGAAATTTAAGGTTGATTCAAGCAGGTAGTCATGATAGTATAACACCAGACATGGCTAAAGTACATAATAACTGTAGTTGAAATGTTATTCCCGAAAGTTCTCCGGACAGTTTGTCGTCATAAGGCTAAACGAAAAGGTTGGGATCTCGTCATCATTATATCAATATCAACAAAGGGCAGCAATCGAGAGTGCAGAAACTATAGCGACATATCCCTGCTTAATGTACTCAACAAAAACCTGCTCTAGGATGATGGGGCAAAGATTAAGACGTCTCGCTGAGCCACAGATAGGCGACACCCAATGCGGTTTCACAGCAAACCGAAGTACTCAGGACCTTATCTGCACAACACGCTGGCAACTGAGAAAGCTCTTGGGAATGGCAATACAATGCACCTTATATTTCTGGGACATGGAAAAGGCACTCTACCTCTTCTGCGTTCGTCTGTACTATGACGTATGTGACGCTGTGTGGTAGCTTTACAGCGAGGCTGCGATTAATGTGCCTTACTACCCGACTCATCGGATTTCTGCTCGGCATTGTTGGGACCAGAATTGCCTTCCCTCTCCGAACCCTAATCTCTTAGCCAGTCTGCTTGGCTAGAGTATGTTTCCAGTGTTGCTAATTTGAGGTGGAGGTCTTGGTCAGTTATCGACCACTGACACTGATGCAAGCAGTCAGCTATGAGACGCTGGCTGCTGTCAGCTATGAGACGATGGCTGTTGTCAGCTGTTAGACGCTGGCTTCTGTCAGCTATGAGCCGCTGGCTCCTGTCAGCTATGAGACGCTGGCTGCTGTCAGCTATGAGCCGCTGGCTCCTATCAGCTATGAGCCGCTGGCTGCTGTCAGCTATGAGACGATGGCTGCTGTCAGCTATGAGACGCTGGATGATGTCAGCTATGAGCCGCGGGCTCCTGTCAGCTATGAGCAGCTGGCTCCTGTCAGCTATGAGACGCTGGCTGCTGTCAGATAGCTCACTGACTGCTGCACCTTCGGTCCCTGAAAAAGCATTCGATAAGGTCCCTTGCAGCAGGCTCTGGAAACGCCTGAAGAGGAAAAACACACCTGTACCCTTGATCTACTCTATGCACAGTTTCTTTAAGATCTGTAGAAAATACATGTAAGTAATGTGTTCTTTGCAGAGCGTCGCTTGTTTCAACTGACAACCCAGTGTTGCTGTCATAATTTTGTTGGCAGAGGTGCGCTACGGTTAGTTACCATTTGCAGAGCGTCGCTTGTTTCAACTGGCAACCCAGTGTTGCTGTCATAATTTTGTTGGCAGAGGTGCGCTACGGTTAGTTACCATTTGCAGAGCGGTCGTATCAACAACAACAAAAACTACATCAGGACAGAATATAAAAATCAAGAGAAGTGCACAGCAACCATTGGCATAAGACAGGGCAACATTATATCGCAATATCTTTTCAGACTACTCATAGACGATGTCACCAAAGCCTGCAAGAGGCGGAAGAAAAAGGATGATGTGGGGTACTAGAAGATGAGATCAGTCTATATATTTGACCTGGGTGTGTCAGGTTCTATGGTCTGGGACACATCTTTAGACCTACCATCAAATCTGAAAGAAGAGCTGAAAAAGCAGTTCAAAATGATTTTTAAAAAGGTTGTCTATAGAGACAAGAGACGTAACATTGGTTTGAATGATCAGGTCAAGCTGTAAGAGACAACTTTATTATTATTATTATTATTATTATTATTATATAAGTAGCATTCCTTTACAGAAACTCGATTTTTACAACCGCCACCTATTTAGCTAATATCTATATATACTATATGTACACACACACAAACACATACACGCACATGCGAGGTGCGTTCAGAAAGTAATGCACTACATCGTTTTTCTCAAGAGCTGTTTATTCAAAAGGGTTGATATTTCTACACAATATATATGTATATGTCATGTAAACATCTGTATTATTCAACATATTCCCCATAAACATCTACGGTTTTATGCCAGCGCAAGACAAGTGCATGCATTTCTAGCCCGTACTCGATTTTGTCTTGATTGTGTAGCCATTTCTTGGCTGCACGAATGACGTCTTCATCATATTCTTTTTTCTTCTTCTTCTTCTTCTTCTTCTTCTTCTTCTTCTTCTTCTTCTTCTTCTTCTTCTTCTTCTTCATACGCTGACAGATGTCAACCTGTGTTTTTTCGAAAAAAGCAGCGGTCATCCTGAGGCTGTCGACACTGCCATAGAGCTTGTCTAGTGTTGCCACTGGTGCTGGCCACATGTGCTTTCTCTGATCCTCGAATGTCGAGCAGTTTTGCAGCAAATGTTCAGCGGTCATTTTCACGGTATCACATGTGCATTCGTCAGTGCCACATATCTTCAATTTATTGAATAGGTGGTAACTCAGTCTATTGTGGCCTGTGCGGAGTCTGAAGATCACGACCTGCTCTCTTCTGTTCAACTGGTAATAGGCATGGTTTTTTGTTTAGCCAGTATGTTCTGTTTCCCATTTGGTCATGTATCTGGCTCTAATAAACCTTTTGGACTCTTCGTAGGTCACACTAGGATCTGGCTGTGGTAGTCTTGCACCTTCTTTTATCAGTCTGTCTGCCTCCTCGTTGCCTTGGATGTTACAGTGGGATGGAACCCACTGTTCCACTACTCTTTTTGGTGCGAACTGCTGGCATAGTTGACAGAGTACTGCTCTTAAATCATTAAGTTCAGTATTTTTCTGGCTTTTTAGTGCTGTGGCTACGGCCAGGGCATCTGTAAATATGACTATCTGGCTTTCATGTCTTTTGTCTGTGACCATGTGTACTACTGCAGCCCTCAGTGCCTCTGCCTCCGCTCTGAAATTGCTTGAGTATTTTCCAGTTGCCACTGACAGTGTTATTTTTTTGCCATTTGGTAGGCTCAGGAATACCCCTGCCCCACCGTTCTGTGTTGTGTTTGTTACAGAACCGTCGGTGTATGCATGGGTCCAGTCCATGCTTGGGTAGTTTTTCGTTATGTACCTCAGGGTTATGTCTCTTCTTTCTTTTACAGTCTGGCTGTTCTTGTTTCCAATACCTGGTATATTTTCTACCATCTCTGGAAGTATATGCTGCCTCCAGGTAGGTTAGCGTACAGTAGGGATGGGCGTTGGTGTTGTTAATGTGATCATATGGTCTTCGCTCAGCTTTGCTTTGGCTATTTCTGCAAAGTTTCTCCGCTTTAGTTTCCCATTTCCAAATCTATTTAGTCTATGATGCATTGGATGGTCTGTCAGTCTTCTGAGTTTCTCTGCTTGTTGCTGGGCTCTGCAGTCTCTTCTGTTGGTCATGGATTGCAGATTTGTAATCTTTTCAAGTTCTACAATTGGCGTTGACTTCATGCCTCCTGTTATAACTATCATGGCTTGGTTTTGGAGTTCGCTGATTTTATCAAAGTTCGCCTTTTCTGCTGTTGTCCATGCAGCAGTGCCATACTCGAGAACTGGTCTCACTCTTCCAGTGTACAGTTTCTCTTCATTATATTCAAACCTTGTCTCACGGAGTGCATCTTTGAATGAACCAAACATATGACAGAGGGTGCTAAATCGAGATTCGTGTGCGGCCAATTCAGATTTTTCATTGTCTTAATGTAAGCTTGCGAATTGATTGTCTCTCCTCTTGGCATCACATCCACAAGAATCACACATTCAATATTCCAAAAGACAGTGATCATGACTGTTCCAGCTGAAGGAGTTGTCTTGAATTTGTTTCTTTATGACGATTGCGGGTGATGTCACTCCGAGAGTTTTTAATAACTGTATTTGCACTACCAATGCTGTAAGGCCAGTTGTTGAGTAGTGTTTCGCTTACCAGTAAGAATAATGTCCTCAGCGCATTTCAACATTTCTGAGTTGGTGGCTATGACAGTGCGTCCAGTGTGCGGCCGATCAAGCAGCTCCGTATCTACACTTCCTGATTCTTTGATTCTCTGAACCCAGCCTCTAGCTATACTCCAATCGACTACAAAACTTCCGTACACATCAAATAGACGCTTGTGAATGTTCACAACCTCTTCCTTCTCTGCAAAAAGAAATGTTATGACAATTCGCTGCTTGTTACGCAAGTTGCTAACATAATCCATTTCAACGGTTCAGTTCAGTCGTAATATTTGGTCGATTGCGGTGAAATTTGGTACACACAATCTACGCATGCTATATATGAAGGGTGCACAATGCCATGCTTCTATTTACAGTACTAGCTGAGAAAAACAATGTGGTGCATTACCTTCTGAACGCCCCTCGTATTTACTATTTTAATACTGTAATCCTGATGTTCATTCCGGCACATTTTGCGCCCTATGCCAGGTAGCTAAATGCCGTCTAAACTCATCGCTGTCCTTTGCAATTAAGTACCCTGCCGCATCGAGATTTTATGACAGGCCATCGCTCCATCTAATTGGTGGACGTCTGTGTCAACGATTATAGGTGTAAGGCCATCATGACGTCATTTCACGTGCCCCATCTATTGTCAGGCAGCGTATCACGGGGCCTGCCCACTTGTTTTTTTATATGACGTCATTTATGCAGATTTGACTTATGATGGCGGTGTTGTGAATGTGCTGCCGTAGTGTAATTGACAGTGTTCTAAACTCCATCGCTCGTTACGAAGCTTAGAGCCGCGACATGTCAATTTGTCAAAGGTTTCACACCTCACAGCCATATTCAATGGCTGGAATAACCAGGCTGTTGAAGGTGTGAACTCTGGCTTCGTTATTTTTCATCTGTGAAAGGTTTGGGAGAGATTGTATCCCCGTCGTCCGCCACGTTGAATTTATATGTTAACTGGCCGGTAGAAAAGGGTAATATAGCTAGAGAAACGCTCGTTTATATGTTAACTGGCCGGTAGAAAAGGGTAATATAGCTAGAGAAACGCTTGTTTATTTGTTAACTGGCCGGTAGAAAAGGGTAATATAGCTAGAGAAACGCTCGTTTATATGTGCTATTAGGTGCGCATATTGTTCCTCAATGGGTGGATTTCGTAGTGCACGTATCACTGCGGCCACTTCAATGCTTTCGAAGGTTTTGTTCCTAGTCCACACACACTAGGCACATGGGCATTGGCAAATCCCTTGTCCTCTCCATTATGAGAGGACATTATTAACTCGTGGAGCTTTCCCGAATTGTCTGCTCTCGTGGCTGATTCTCATCAAGTTGCTTTTCTAGTCTGTCCATCACTACCTCTCGTGAAAAGCTTGTATAGAGATGATAGCAAACATATCGGACGGTAGTTCACAAGGTCTTTTGTGTCCTCTTTTTATCAATTAGTTTTGTTTTGGGAGTTTCCCATTGTTCAGCGATTTTAGCTTCATTTAGACATTCAACAGTTTCGTCAGCTCGATTGCCAGTGTTTCCCCTCCCGCCTGAATAACATCATCAATGACTCCATATAAGGCTGGGGCTTTTCCTGTTAAATATTCTTGATCGCATGTATCGTCTCTGACGTTAGGATCTCCGGTATCGACATAAAACCTAAAGTGAGTGACCGTTCGATATCTATCTCCCTCTCTCTCTTTCTCTCTCTCTCTCTCTCTCTCACAGACAAGTACGCATGCACATACGCACGCATACACACACAGGCACGCACGCACGCACACACACACACACATATATGTATATATATATATATATATATATATATATATATATATATATTTATACAAATATACTCGTATTTACACAAAATGAAGCCTTTCAGAGGTCTCTGAATTACAATGTAAACTATCGATACGGCAGGCCGTTGCATATAACAGCAACAACAACATGCGCCTCATAACTTGTTAAGTGATGGGTGTGGTCTTGACCTTCCACATTGGTAAGTGGTGGGTGTGTTCTTGGATCAGGTAAATAAAGATCTAAAACATTTGACCTCCTACCTTGTTAACTTTTGGATGTGTTCTTGGATCAGGTAAATGAAGATCTAAAACATTTTACCTCCTACCTTGTTAACTTTTGGATGTGTTCTAGGATCAGGTAAATAAAGATCTAAAAAATTTTACCTCCTACCTTGTTAACTTTTGGATGTGTTCTTGGATCAGGTAAATAAAGATTTAAAACATTTGATCTCCCACCTTGTTAAGTTGTGGATGTGTTCTTGGATAAGGTAAATAAAGATCTAAAATATTTGACCTCCAACCTTGTTAAGTTATGGATGTGTTCTTGGATCAGGTAAATAAAGATCTAAAACATTTGACCTCCCACCTTGTTAAGTTTTGGATGTGTTCTTGTATCATGTAGATAACGATCTAATACATATAATAACTTTGTAAATGATGGATGTGTTCCTGGATCAGATATATAAAGATATATTACATTTGACCTCATAACTTGGTAAATGATGGATGTGTTCCTGGATCAGATATATAAAGATATTTTATATTTGACCTCATAACTTGGTAAATGATGGATGTGTTCCTGGATCAGATATATAAAGATATTTTACATTTGACCTCATAACTTGGTAAATGATGGATGTGTTCCTGGATCAGATATTTAAAGATATATTACATTTGACCTCATAACTTGGTAAATGATGGATGTGTTCCTGGATCAGATATATAAAAATATATTACATTTGACCTCATAACTTGGTAAATGATGGATGTGTTCCTGGATCAGATATATAAAGATATATTACATTTGACCTCATAATTTGGTAAATGATGGATGTGTTCCTGGATCAGATATATAAAGATATATTACATTTGACCTCATAACTTGGTAAATGATGGATGTGTTCCTGGATCAGATATATAAAGATATATTACATTTGACCTCATAACTTGGTAAATGATGGATGTGTTCCTGGATCAGATATATAAAGATATTTTACATTTTACCTCATAACTTGGTAAATGATGGATGTGTTCCTGGATCATATATATAAAGATATATTACATTTGACCTCATAACTTGGTAAATGATGGATGTGTTCCTGGATCAGATATTTAAAGATATATTACATTTGACCTCATAACTTGGTAAATGATGGATGTGTTCCTGGATCAGATATATAAAGATATATTACATTTGACCTCATAACTTGATAATTGTTAAGTCTGGAGAATGCAGAGTGCGTCCTTTGTGAAGAGTAGCAAACACAAGAACACGCTCTCGTTTCAGTGTAATGTCAAAATCTACCCCGCCTTTCCTCGTGCCCCTTTCTGCTGCTTACAGAGCATAGAACGACAACGCTACGTTGGTTCCATACAAAAAAAATCCTGCGCCAAAGTATTTTGTGCGTTCATAAAGTGGTGCTTTATGCTGCAATATGTTTTACGTCAATACTTTACTAGCCCAGTGTACCATCCTGTCTTGCGCCTTTAACTGAAATGCTTAGAAGACAGCAGGGATAATATTATTTGTTCCTATGGATCCACAAAAGTGTACAGCACAGCATATCTTTGGACGAGGAAATATCCAGGGAAAAATGGTTCAATATGGAATAATATTGATTCGCCTTGTTTTGCTTCATAGTCAAGCACAGGCTATCACTACCACTAACCCTTTTACATGTAGCATGTACCCTAGCATTTACAGTGGTGGTTTTCTAGCAAGTATTTCACATGAGGCTGCTAGTCAAACTATCCTTAGTCGCGTCCTACGAATGGAAGATTAGCTACCCTAGTCCTTTCAAGCCGGCTACAGATGGAGTGAAGCGTGAACTGAATTGTGCCAGCAATTAGGAGGTAAACAATTAGCATAATACAACTAAATTAAAGTAAATAATATCAAGATATATTGATCTTATGTCTATACAATAATGAAACGAATAAAATACCGGCATACAAAATATACACAATATAAATAGACAGATGCACATAATCAGTGAGAAATTCAATATAAATCAATACATCAGAAAACAGAAGGAATCAATATACCAGACATCAAAAGAAATTATACCAGCAATAAAATGTACTTCGTAGAAGACATGCGTGACAGATGGCATTTTACAGTTGACGTATTGCGGAGGGAAAGATGGGGCAATACATTGAAAAGAATAATGTTAATGCAAAAAAATGTACAAATACCCCGCTGAAGTGACACGGGGCGAGAGATTCAAGTACAGCAAACACAGAAAGAACACAAATCAATGTACTAGCAGCAGATAAATTAGTTTGCGCACACAATCACTCGGTGCGTGAAATCAAAGGAAGGAGTTATAAAAATGGTTAAGGAGAATGTCAGAGAATGATGGAACGAATAGATCATGGCCGCAATGATGATGAACGATCAAAACTGGACATCCAAGAAAACTGTGAATGATCGACATTTCATGACCCTGCAAGCAGAGGTTGAAAATGACAAATAATAGCACACAAGATAAGTAAATCTCTAGAATCAAGTAATATAACATGCGTTGGTTTCATGATGTTGGATTACTGGTGAGAGAATTGAAGTGATAACAAACATATCAATCATATTCATGACACTGATACACATGAACCGATCTACTGAAAACATCTATAGTTATTCTTCGGCCAAAAAACAAGAAGGATAATGGACTGTGAAGTCAAGCACAGCTTGTGTTTTATTGGATAACTGTTTAACTAAAATATCGTTAACATTTATCAATGGACGATTGAGAAATAAAATACAACCAGAGGTCAAAGAAGGCAGTACGGTCACCTACATTATGAGAACATTAACAGAGAAAGTCAGAAACATATGCATGGAACATTTCGTGTAGATTATAGATGACACTAAAGCGTTCCCCAAAAACAAACATCGGTAAAAGAAACAAAATGTTTGCAATAAAATGGACCGTGTGGTCCAGAGAAGAAGATCAAAAATCGTTTACAATTCCGTGTCCCTAGTAGTCTTTGTTCAATTCTTATGCTTACTCTCTTCCATGCCATGAAGTCCAGAATCTTCTGTCTCCGGTCTCCTCTGTATCATTTCCCAGCCGTTATGTCTCTGACTAAAATGTGTTTCAGCATCTAGCTTCTCCTGGTACAACAAACTACGAATGTATTCTTTCTTACAGCAATAATTTGACACTAAAATCACTCAGGGCATCCCCATTAATTTCAAGAACATTCTTGTTTATTTAGTGATTGCTAATTTATTATCTGACAAAATCAGTTCTATGCAACAGCAAAGAGCTCTCGGCATTACTTCCACTAACAAGATTACGTTCTTAATGGCTAGATCGTTTTCTCGAATGATACGCTATTTTATAGTTCAGAATTGTAATGTCCATCTGGTGTTTATCTTGATAAGACCCAACTGTTTAACTGAGCACACTTTAATGTTTTGCTGTACTCTGGAGATTTAAGTTCGTATACATTCCTTTTAAATTATGTATACTTGCTATTTCAGCCGAGATTTGTATTTGTCATTATCTCACATAACCATATCAACAATTGCGTTTCGCTGTTATTCACTTTTCCGCTATTCAGCCAGAAGCCAGTATATCTTAGAGTAGTTGTTATCCGTTGACAGGTATGTTCAATGTGTGCACATTTGTATAGAGAGATACGATTAGATGATAGTACATATCCTTGTCCAGCACTTTGTTATCATCATATTAAGATATCATTTTTGGTTCAAATCAAGATATCGATAAGAGGCATTCCCAATGCAAATATACGCTTGGGAGGAGAGGGGGAAGAGAGAAAGATTTGACAGGTCTGCGGAATTAAAGCCATGCTCTCTGCCCATAGTCCCGCTGTGTGCAAGCTACGTTTCTATTTAACTTTTAATATACAACAAAACCACTGGTCTTATCGGGGTTCGAACCAGCAACCAAACAGATCGGCCACCTGATTTCGCCAATTTGGTTGCCAATTTAAACATTAGATTATTTTATATCGTCTGCTCTGGACAGTACATTCTTAACCACAGAATAACAATAGCAAAATATAATCGAATATAACGTATTTTCGTCAATGGATCTGAAATACAACTGTTCAATATTAAGTACAGTTAACCATCTCTTGTGAATCCGAATCTTTGAATTTAATTAAATCAGGAAAAATGTATTCTTTGGTTTATTGGAGGCATTTGAATATGATTTTATTGAGGAATAATATGTATCTCGACGACAGATGAAAGAGTTAATGAGTATGTCATGAGGTAGGTACAACACACATCACATGTATTATATGCATATACAACAAACACATCTGCATGTGGTAACATTTAGAACACATTGTGAACAAGTGCAGAAATACTGGAGCAAAAGTCGTCAAATAGCGATGCTGGGCACTTTAATGCGGAAACACTGATAACAGACCAACACCGTAACTGATAAGGACCGTTCGTAAACGCATGGTATCTTGCGAACGTGATACCACAGTTAAAGTAGAGTTATGTAGATTACACAGACAATGAACAAAATAGAGACGAAACGAATATAGAAGATTCTCAACTTCAAAGTTCGGTAACCCTCAAGGGAGTAAGCTGTCACATGAAATCATTACACGTGTATGTTTCCTGACACAAATGTGTATATAAAATATTAACCTTGGTGTAAAGTTCTTACGCCGTTTTCTGGTCTGTGCAGCAGAAGTTGGTCTGATTTTCCGTAGGGACAAAATGAATGCATTTGGTATGCTTTATATGTGTTTATAGACCATTCCACGGGTCGTATTACGGAGAGTAATGAATATCATCATTGTATCCTGGTATGTGGTAAAAGGTGACCACAAATGACTTGCGTTGATGTTTGCAACATTTTCATTTAAACCAAAATGCCTCACATATGATTTTGCAATCAACAAGGGCTTGCTGAGGGATATGTCTTATCCCCACTGTTTTATAATATTTATGTTGACACAATTGTGTCAGAGGTCTATCAGACTGAGACACACGATCTAGATCATCATTTCATTTCAGAATTGCTATTCAGAAATGATCAATGGTTTAAATATATTCAGACGAACAAAAACTCAAAAATCACTTTGTCACTGGCATTATAGTCCGTCTTTTAATTTATTAACAAGATCCGAAGCAATTTTCTACTAAACTGCATGTCAGATCCAAATGATTTTTCGCATGCAGTCTTAGAATTTCCATGACATCATGGAAATATTTTTTGTCTCTAAGAAATTTGATGTATTTTGAAAAATGTATTCATTAGCAACCTCAGTGAATTGGACATAATTTTAACATGTTAAGGTACACAAACGTGCTGTTTTAAAAATAAATGTTTTGACCTTCAAATACGCTCAGTAAAAACAAATTCCTCATTATCACGTGCAAAAATCAGACACTTTGTCGAATGCTGAAAACAACAAACGTCGTTCCTTCGAAACTGTCTAATAGTTATAGGCGTATACGTCAGTGTTGGGATGACGGAGGCCGTATCACAGGACATGAGAGACGCCAAGATAATCACCCTTTACAAGAAAAGGGAGACGGAGGAGACTGCAACAATTACAGGATAATATCGCTTCTCAACACCGTAAATAAAGTGTTTGCTCGCATCATCCTGAGGAGGTTGCGAAAGCTAGTCACATGGTGTATCTTGAGTCTCAGTGTGGTTTTTGAGTAGAAAGATCCAACGTTGAAATGGTCTTTTCACTGAGACAATTGCAAGAGAAATGCAGAGAACAACACAGACTGCTATTTCTTGCCTTACTCGACCTCACCCAGGCATTCGAACTGGTAAACAGAGAGGTTTTTTTTAAAGTATTGTCTAAGGTTGGCTGCCCATCTAAACTACTGAGCATGATTAGGTCTGATGTGGGCATGAAAGGTATAGTGCTGCATGACGGTCAGGAAAACGAGGCTTTCGACATTAACAGTGTAGTTCAACAAGGTTGTGTCCTGGCTCCGACGCTATTCGGCATTTGCTTTACCATCGTGCTTAATCATGCCTTTGGAACTGCCACAGAGGGGGGTCTTTCTGCATATTAGGTCATATGGGAGACCATTCAATCTAACCAGACTGCGAGCAAAAAGTAAGAGAAGGGAGACTGTCATTCGGGATATGCTCTTCGCAGACGATGCTGCCCTTCTCGCCCAAACGGAAGCTGAATTACAGATCTTCATTAATAATTTGGCAAAATCTTGTGATCTGTTTGGACTCACCATCAGCGTAAAAAAAACACAAGTGACAGCTCAGGGTGAAAATCCTCCAGACATTGTCTTAAACGATAACAATCTGGAGATAGTAAATCACTTCAGCTACCTCGGATCTATCATCACTGACAACCTTTCACTGGACTTAGAGCTGCAGAAGCGATTAGGAATGGCCTTATCAGCCCTTTCCAGGCTCTCACATAGCTTGTGGAATAACAAAATGATGACCATCTCCACACAGCTTGCAGTGTACAAATCCCGTGTTATTAGTACCATGCTCTATGGCAGCGAAACATGGACACTGTATGTCTCTCATGAAAAAAGGTTAAATGCTCTTCATATGTGCTGCCTGAGACGCAAACTTGGAATTTCATGGAGTGACAGAGTGACTAGCTGCGATGTGTTGGACTGTGCAAAGATTGCCAGTTTAGTTACGATCCCCCGTCACCGCCACTTGCGGTGGCTTGGTCACGTGTGCAGAATGGGGGATGGGCGAATACCAAAAGATATCCTATATGGAGAGCTGACCACGGGCAAACGTAAAATAGGTAGACCAATTTCCTCGGCTACAAAAATGTTTGCTAGCGTGACCTGAAGGCTGGGAGGAGCTTGCCAAAGACAGACCTGGCTCGAGGCAGGCTTTGTGTGTTGGTCTTCAAGTAGGGGAAGACAAGTTGCGATAAGATGCAGACTGCAAAGATGTGTGGCAAAACCAAGGGCAACAACTGACTACCCCCCCCCCCCCCTCTCTAGCGTGAAGTTCATTGTCTCTCGATACTGACAGGATGTCAATCAATACACATTAATAATTTGAAGTGTGGTTATTGTGGCATATAGTTGCTTTTTCAAAACTTGCATTGAGATCAATTTCATAATGTGTACATTTATAACAATGCAGAAGGTTGCCGTTTTACTATGATAGTTCTTCCGCGGATAATCTAAGATGGGCCATTTATATTGCGATATTCATGACCCAGAGAAAGGAACGCAATTGGCGTTTGGTCTGTATAGATCATCCTTTTACCGTTGGATTTGACATGACTCAGAGTGCACTCATATCAAGCAAGGAGGGAAAAGGAAATGTGCCGATTTCGACAGAGATGTCATAAAACAGGAGATATTGAAACTGTTGACGAAAAATCAACTTGTTACTCTCCGGAAACTAAAATTAACATTAGAGCTTGTGTTGGCTAAAGTCAAAGGACAAGCTGCCGAACAGAACAGGACATTTAAAATGTGTGATGTTGAAGTGCTGACACGTGAGTACCTTTCAAGAATAGACACTCAGTTGTGAAAAAAGTGTGCGCAGAAAAACAGTACTGGCAACGAGATGTATTACAATTTGTCCAGCCACTAACAATTATCAACCTCTTTGAATCGACAGATTCGGATGATTAATATCATCTTTTGTGGACATACGGATTAGCAGACTTGGATGAATTAGAGTGTGTTTATCAAAACAATTAGGTGTACATACAATAGCAACAAATACATTGCAATATTCAAATGCGTTACACAACACAAAATTAGCTGCGCAGTTGATACAACCTTGGGGGTCTAAGGGTGACCGAAGGGTTTTACTAACTGTTGCATATTGGAACCATTTTTACGATTCTACATAAGAACAATCAGTTGATATATCAAGACGTTAAGGAGATACGCCTATGAACAAAATGCTCAGAAATTCAGCTGCGTACTGTAAAATCGTAAATTTAATGTAATTTCTTTGCAGTGGTTCTAAAATATTAAAAGAATTCGCCCATATGCAAATGTCTTAACATCTATGGACTAAATAATATCAATGATTTAGCGTCTTGAATATTCTAAGGCTGCATGCAAAAAATCATTTGGATCTGACATTCAGTTTAGTAGAAAATTGCTTCGGACCTTGTTAATGAATTAAAAGACGGACTTTAATATGCCAAAAACACAACAACTGAGACGAGTGACAGAACGCTTGGGTCGTTTAACTTAAGCATTCATTAAGTGGCTCCTAAGCATGCTCTCGAGATCAGGTACCATCGGTATCATTGTCATGGATGACGGCAGGTGCGACAAAGAAACTGAGACCAGATACAAGAATGCCGCAGGAATAGATTATTAACTTGCACCACTGCTGAAACATCAATACATTAGCTGCTTCTTTGCCAGCTTATTCGCATCACCCGTCTTCCACTTCTGATTCGATATTTGCACCTTTCGATCTGGTACATCCGTCTTCGGCAGGTTCCCGTTCCTATCTGTGTTATGTTTTAAAAGCGTGTTTATTATGGAAAGGTTGTTTTCTATGGAGAATTCAATTAATGTTTATCCTATTTCGTTGTGCACAATTTCTTCTATGGGGTATATCTTCCCTCAATTTTGCACATATACAAATTTTTTCCAGCGTAATTTTCTCTCTGTCCGCCGACTTTCAGCATCTAAGGCATATCACAAATAAGGAATTGCAGAAAATTGTAATAATTATTTAGAAAATAAACTTTCATTTGCACATTTAGAATTCATATTTTGAAGAATAAATCATCTACAACATGCTAATGGCTATAGGTGAATTGTTCTTGAAAATATGATATTCTAAATGTGCAAAATTAAAGTTTATTTTCTATGTAATTTTTACCTTTTTCTTCTAGGAGGAACTTTCCAGCATTAAGCTTGCCTAGTACATGTTTTAGCTGTCGCCTAGATTCTAAACAAATTTGTGACGCCCTGCCCTATGTAATACAACGCAGCATTGGATGACTGTACCAATTTCCGGTTTGGAAATGGCATTTTAAAAACTATACATATTTGTATGCTTTCGCATGAGTATTTCCTGGATACCGTATCTGGAAGGACAGAACATGTCTATTGTGCCGTGTGGTGTGCAAATATGTTGTTAACCGTGTTAAAGTTAGTTTGAGAAATGTGCTGGGAACTTCACCATGTAAAACAACACGATGGATAAACCATTACTAAAGGACTATATATGTACATGATATAGCATAATTACCTGCCAGGGAGTCAGCTACAATGAGGGTTGTATTCTTGTATTCAAGGGACAACGGATCGTCACGAATTTCTACAAAACGATTAAACGGCTAAGAAATGCAATCAAGGTACATTACAAGAAGTTATACAATGGCTCAGCCATGAGAATTCAAGGTGAACAACTTCCCCAAGTGACTCACGTCGTAAAGAACATCTGGCTACAGGGCACGAAGGAGGCCGCACGGCAGAGGAATAGACGACGTAAGAACAACCTTACGACGATCAATACAGTGCACTTGGCCCTGGGCAGACGACTTCAGCTGCTCAGCGGCGAGCGTGGATGATAAACTAAACCAGGAATTGTAAAACTAGACTAAACAAGGAATTGTAAAACTAAATTAACCAGGAATTGTAAAACTAAACTAAATCAGGAATTATAAAACTAAACTTATTCAGGAATTGTAAAACAAAACTTAATCAGGTATTGTAAACCTAATCTTAATTAGGAATTGTAAAACTAAACTTAATCAGGAATTGAAACACTAAACTAAATCAGGAATTTTAAAACTAAACTTAATTAAAAATTGTAAAACTAAACTAAATCAGCAATTGTAAAACTAAACTTAATTGGGAATTGAAAAAATCAACTAAATCAGTAATTGAAAAACTAAACTAAATCAGGAATTGAAAAACTAAACTTAACCACTGATAACTAAATGTTAAACATAAGACGCGCAAAGTTTATTGGAAACATAATCAGAAAAGAGCATCTGAAGAACCTAGTGACGACAGGGAAAAAGCACGATGGAAAGACACTGGGGAAAAGACAGGACAGACAGAAATGTGTGGGAAAATAGCGAACATCTGTAGTGCTGAAGTGCTTAAATAAGCTAAAGGTTGTAGAGGAAGTTTATCGCCAACGCCATGTTCTAAGACACATAATTGTGATGATGACATATTTGCAATTAAACGGAAGAGCCAATAACATGCCACTGCTTTGAGATTGGTTGAAACTGGCAGCGTCACATACATAACCCGCAACTGTCAGTTTCCTTTCGTCCACGGCTTGCGCTAAACCCAGCCATCTTCTACCCCGCCCCCCTCCCCCTCCCTCTCCCTCTCTCTCTTTCTCTCTCCCATCCCCTTTTCCTCTTCAAATTTCTAAGAGGATTACGGGGAATGGCGGGGGGAGGACATTGTATCGTGGCGCTGAATTTATTTATACTCTGACAGACCAAAATAAAAGCACAGTAATGGGCAAACTGGCAGAGTACCCAGAGTTGGGGTGGGCGGGAGAAGATTGTGAGTGTGGAAGCGGGATGCGGTATAATGCAGGAGAGAGATTAATCACACCGTTAGCTCGCAGACGCAGAATTTTCTGGCCACAGATGAATTTTATTGACCGATTGGCTAAAATGAAGGCAGACAAGAGCCTGAGAGTGAGTGAGAAAGAGACAGGGAATGAGCGAGGAAGAGGTGGGTGACAGTAAGGATGGTTGAGGGGAAAGTTCAAACACCGACATAAAATAGAAAGAGGCGAGAGGGCGATGATATTATTTTCTTTTGCTTGGTGAAACACGCCGATATCCTAAAAGCTGTCAGAGGAATTATCAAGCACAGAGCTAGACGGACACACTTAGTGCAAATAAAGATAACGAAAATGGGTATTCGTTTCTCTCTCTCCCTCCCTCTCTCACTCTCTCTCTTACACACACACACACACACATACTCTCCCCCCCCCCCCAATCTCACATTAATTTCAATTTTGTATGTGTTTCGTGTGTGTGTGTATATATATATATATATATATACAAAGAGAAAGTGCGTGTGTGTGCGTGCGACACATGTGCGTGATCGTAAATATGTACCTTTCTGGTTGCACAATAGAGTAACGAAAGTGTGGTTTGGACGGAGGGCGCAGTCACGGTGGCTTTTCCAATCGTCAGAGATGTGTGCTGTCTCCACTGCTTTTATCATTTATATGGAGCCAATTGTGTCATGAGGTCTATCAGGATGCGACACAAGATCCATATCATAATTCCATTTCGTCATCATGTAGCATGTCCTTTGTAGAACGTCGCTCCCATCACAGTCTGTCTGAAAGAAACTCGTTCCCTTGCCAAAACTCCAGCTTCCGCCACTGTCATACTCAGGCACTCCTGGATATCTTGGTGCCATCGTCTTCTTGGTCTACCCCTTCCTCTTTTGCCTGACACCATACCTTCCATCACCGTCCTCTCAAGACCGTTGTGTCTCTTGATGTGACCAAAGTATTTGCATTTTCTAGCCAAAATGGAATTGATAAACCAGTTCTCCTCTATGCTCAACTCTTGCCGAATGTCTACATTTGTTCTTTTCTCTGTCCAGGGTATTCTGAGGATCTTTCTGTAACATTTTGACTTGAAGGATTCGATTCTTTGTCTAGAAGTTTTGGTAATCGTCCATGCTTCCCAGCCATAAGCTGCCACGGGAAAGACACAGGCTCTCAAGACTTTTACTTTTATCGTTTTATTGGTGCCCCGCCATAATTTCTTCAGGCTGTTCAGTCTCTGCATTGCCATAGCTTGTCTTTTTCTGATTTCTTTCGAGCAGTCACTGTTTTTGTCAATTCTGGATCCCAGATATTCAAAATGTGTAACCTGATCTATTTCCTCACCACCCACTGAAAATTTATGCTGACATTGTGTTTTATCGGTGGTCATTATCTTTGTTTTGTTTATGTTTATGAACATACTTTGATCTTTACTATGTCCATTAACAGCTGAAAGTAGCTGCTCTAGCCCTTCCGCACTTCTTGATAGTATCACTGTGTCATCTGCGTATCGTAACTCTGGAATCTCGTACCCCCCAATCGTAAATGGTTCGAAACGTTCAATGTTCTCATCTTCTTGAACATTTCTCATTATACATTCCGCATATATGTTGTACAGATAAGGTGAGAGGATACATCTCTGTCGGACTCCCTTTTGTACTGCAAACCAATCTGATGTTTGCCCAGATACTCGGACAGCGGCTTGTTGATCTTTGTATAATGTTTCAATGAGATGGACTATATGCAAAGGAAACCCCATTTCCTTCATGATTCTCCACACATTTTGATGTTTTACCGTGTCGAAGGCGTTAGTGTAATCGATGAAACATGTGTACAGGTCTACATTAAACTCTCTTCATTTTTCATAGATATTCCTTAAATTGAATATGTGGTCCCGAGTCCCTCTTGTCTTTCCTAAAACCTGCCTGGACTACGTGAAATTCAGATTCAAACCTTTTCTCTATCCTTCTTAATAGCATTCGCAAGAGTATCTTGCTAGCATGGCTGATCAGTGTGATAGTTCGGTAGTTCGTGCACAGCTTCAGGTTGCCTTTTTGGGGGAATACTGGGGAATACAAATTGATTTCTTCCATGCTTCTGGCCACTCGGCACTGTGCCATATCTGTTTACACAGCTTGTGATAGACTCGAGCACATGCCTCTCATCCTGCTTGTATTAGCTCTCCTGGGATATCATCGCATCCTGGGGACTTTCCCTTTTTCAGGCTTTTAATTGCAGAGCGTACTTCTTCCAATGTTGGTTCAGGTTCTTTCTCATCCTTAGGTAGGATTGTAACTGAGCACTTTGTGCTGTCTCCATACATGGTTCTGCAGTACTCTCTCCATCTATATAGTATGTCTTTGATATATGTTAATGTGTTATCCTCTTTCTCATTTATGACATGTGGAACCGGACGGAATTCCCTTGTCAGTGTTCTTATTGCTTTGAATGCTTCTCTTTCTCTGCCTTGTTGTTGTAGGTTTTCTATATCCTTACATGTTTCTACTATGTATCTTCTTTTATCTTCTTTTATTTCTCTTCTAAATTTTCTTGCGCAGTTTTTATATGCTCTGTTGGTCCCCTTACATCACATTTGTTTTAATTGTTGCCTTTCTGCAATGAGTTTCTGTGTTTCCTCTGTTATATAGCTCTGTATCTTGTGCAATATCTTTGGAATCATTTCTTTTGCTGTCGAGATCAAAATATCCCTTGCGTACGATGTCAAATCCTCAGATGTCATCGCTTCCTGTACAGCAAGCAACGCCTCAAATGTGTTTTCTACTTTGATGTTGTATTCAGTAGGTATTGCTGATCCGTATCGCAGTCTGCTCCTGACAGCGTTTTTGTCGCCAGCACATTTGATCTCTATCTTTGTTGCACTAGGATATAGTCTATTTGGTTTCTGCTGTTGCCATCAGGGGAGGTCCACGTGGACAGTCTTCGTGGATATTGTTTGAAGAAGGTGTTGGCAATGGAGAGGTTGTTTTCCGTGCAGAATTCAGCCAGTTTTTTCTCCTCGCTCATTTCTGTGTCCCAAACCAAAAGGTCCTCGAACACTTCTCTCCTCTTCGGCTCTTTCCTCTCCGACTTTCGCATTGAAATCGCCAATGATGACCAAGATGTCTCTTTTTTCAACTTTTTCCATCGCTTCTTGCGAGGTGTTATAGAAATCATCCATTTCACAATCGTCTGCTGCTGATGTTGGTGCATACACTTGAATTATTGTTAAATTGTTAGTCTTTTTCTTTAGTCTGATTACAATTATGCGGTCGTTGACTGGATTGTAACCGAGTAGTGAAGGTGCTGTCTTCTTTGACAGAATAAAGCCGACCCTGCTTTTTCCACCCTTGTCCGTCCCAGAGTATATAAATGTTTCTCCTGAGGAGCTGGTACAATGCCCTTGACCGGCCCATCTATGCCCAGATACTCCAAAAATCTCTATCTATATTTATCTTTATTTTTGAACTGTTATTCGCAGATGACCGATGTCTTGATGATGCAGAGAAAAGAAACTCAAAAAACACTGGTCCGCGCGTGAAATGCGATATGCTCCGCGTGAACACCGCTTGGACGAGAATTCTGGGAGTGGACAGAACGCAGGGACCGTTTAATTGGAGTATTGAGAACGTCGCGCCCTAGGAGAATCAGCGGGGCTTTGTCTTGGCCGACACCAAGTGTGACAGAGACAATGAGACCACATGCCAGAAAGCATGAGTGGTTTTGCGACTGGCACCTGTGTTCAAACATTCCCAAATTAGTCTGACAAAGACGTAGCAACTGATAATGAAAATACAAATAATTGTCCATTGCAAGCGAAGATGGCGTCAGCATAAGACAGTTGTATTCAGATGTGACTGCATATGACTGTACAGTCCGATCCGAGCACGCCAAAGACAACCCACATGGACAGCATGAGACAGTTGTATTCAGATGTGACTGCATATGACTGTACAGTCCGATCGTACCACGCCAAGACAACCCACATGGGGCATACATGGACAGCATTAGTAATTGGGTCGTCTTGCAAGATGTTCTTTTGTGTAAATCGATGTTTGTGCGCCACAGTAATTTATATCTTCTTTGAGAACAGCGGCAGTGATCTATGCTAAACGGTTCGTAAAAAGCAGCTTCCATGAGGATACATCTGAGTTTTTGTATCGTTTAATCTGTGTCTCTGACAAGTGCTTGGCTGTTCTGAGCTCACCTTACAACACCTGTTATGGGAATCGGGCATGCCAACAACATGCCCATTCCATCTAATTTAGGCTCTCTACAGCAACAAATAGATGATCTAGAGTCTTGTCCTGCTGAGAACTTGATATTTGGATAAGCCATTCTGTCAACCGATCATGAGTAGTCTGTGGAGACAGCCCACGTGGGTATTGCTTAGTTTTCTGACATACCCGCTATAGACTAGCCATGTCTCACAGGCGTATGTGCTGGTAGATATCAGAATAGGACGATAGACCTTGAACTTGGTGGCAACACTGATTCCTTGGCGGTTCCAAACATTCCAAATTACCTTGGCAATCTTGTTGTTGGATCTCAGAGTAGATATTCGCTTCTCTGTTGAGGATACTACCAAAATAGATAAAGGTGTTGGCGTTGTTCAGTGATGTTCGATTCTTGGCAGTGCTTCCAGGGAGTAGGTACAATGATTACTTTTGTTTTGATTGTGTTGACAGTAAGACCAAAGTTAGTGCACGTAGCTGAACACTCATCTGTGGTGGTCTGCATTTCTTATTCTGAGAAGGTTTTAATGGCGCAGTCATCAGCAAAGAGGCGATCTAAGATTGTTGCTACTTTCACCTTAGTGAGGGAGCTCATGAGGCTGAGATTGAACAGCTGCCGCCTCCACATTATTCTGGCAACGAAGCAGCAACTGATACACACCATCTTCCCCCAAAACGTGCGGCTACTACGGCCAAACATGGATCATGTTCAAGGCGGCTACTACAATAAAACATGGGTCATGTTTAAGGCTGCTACTACAGATAAACATTGGTCATGTTCAAGGCGGCTACTACAGCCAAACACTGGCCATGTTCAAGGTAGCTACTACAGCCAAACATGGGTCATGTTCAAGGCGACCACTACAGCCAAACATGGCTCATGTTCAAGGCGGCTACTACAGCCAAACATTGATCATGTGAAAGGTGACTACTACAGCCAAAGATTAGTCATGTTCAAGGCGGCTACTACAGCCAAACATGGGTCATGTTCAATGCGGCTACTACAGCCAAACATAGGTCATGTTCAATGCGGCTACTACAGCCAAACATGGGTCATGTTCAAGGTGGCTACTACAGCCAAACATGGGTCATGCTCAAAGCGGCTACTACAGCCAAACATGGGTCATATTCAATGCGGCTACTACAGCCAAACATGGGTGATGTTCAAGGCGGCTACTACAGCCAAACATGGGTCATGTTCAAGGCGGTTACTACAGCCAAACATGGGTCATGTTCAAGGTGGCTACTACAGCCAAACATGGGTCATGTTCAAGGCAGGAAATGGACAAGAATAATGTAAGTAGCATGTCCTTGCAGAACGTCGCTTCATGCAACCGCCAACCTATTTGGCTGTTACAATCTTCTTGGTGGGTATTCAATACGGTAAGATGACAATTACTTTCCGCACGCGGAACCTAAACAAACTACGTCTGCCAAATTGTACACTATGGAATTTGAGCCCAGTGAGTTGTGAAACGGACGTTTTACACCTTCGATGTTCAGGACAGGAGATAGAAAAATCAAATCTCCACCTGCGAAAATAAATGTTAGCGAATTACCGCCGGTGTCTCTAGGAGTGACAGTCTGAGGACATCCCACGTGTCGAATACATGTCCAGACAGAAGGTGCGGTTGGTCGGCGATCTCATGAGAATGTTCTCTGATCAACTTTCCCTGTGTGTTTAGGAAGCTGCAAGGAGACGAGCGACACGAAAGGTAAGAGGAGAGTTACTTCCGTCTGACAGTGTTTCTCTGCCCTCAGTGTGACAGATGCTTTCGGGCTAGGATTTGTTTGATCAGTCCCCAAAGCGAACCCACTCCAGGGTTGACAGATGACAATGTGATCCTCTTTGTAAACGATGGACAAACAATCGAGAGGTTGATCTAGAGCAGTGTGTCCCAACTTTTTACATTCGCGGGCGGGTGAAAATTGTTCACGGCCGCTGAAAACAGGAACAATTGTTCGCGGACTAGTGAAAATAGGAAACAAATTTTGCGGATCAGTGAAAATATGAAAAATAGTTTGCCGACTGGTGAAAATAGGAGAAATTGTTCGCAGACCGGTGAAAATAGAAAAAAATTTTGGGCGGACCGAGCAGACAGAAAGAAATCCCATTTTTATATAGCCTTTTGTCTATTCGTTGTTAAAGTTAATGTTAAAAAATGTAAAATTCTATAGCTATTTAAAATAACCAGAATTCTAGCAGTATATAAATAAGTGTTCAGCAGCAAATTTTTTGTTCGCGGACCAGCAGGAAATTTCTGTGGACTGGCAGTGGTCCGAGGACCGGCGGTTTGGAATCACTGGCCTACATAAAGGTGGACAGACGACATAAATATGATTTTACAGCGACACTGATTGATGACGTCAGGTGCAACACATCTGACGTCCTCAATCAGTGTCGCTGTACAAGCTGCAGATAGACAAAATGTGAAAGAGCTTCCCCACAGCCAGACCTAAGCATGACGAATAATGAGACAGACCATATTTAAAGTCATCTTTAGGGAAAAATTGGCTGATTAACATGGCCACTTCTGAACAGAAGACAACTACTATGATATTAACTCGAGAATAGCAAATCGTCATCTTCAGACTGAGAACTGATCATAACAGACTCTAAGATCATTTTCACAACAAAATAAGGATTGGAACAGATGACAGGTGGTTGTGTGGGGAGCGCATATAACCGTGAAACACTTCACACAAACCTACACATTCACACTGGAAGAGAGAGAACAATGATGGTCTCGCGAGACAGACATGAGACAAAAGCTGCACGGGGATAGAACAGCCTTACAAACAACGGAATCATTTATAAGAGACACCGGGACCTTGATTCAAGGATGAACGAAAAAGCAAAAGAATAATGAAGGCTGTCTGCTATATTCCCATACTTCAATTCCAACTTAATAATAGACGTGACGTGGTATACATAGACAGCAGCTAGAACGGGCTCCCAGTCACAGCCAAACTTGTCACACTGTCAAACAAAAAAATTTTGAAATGTTTCTTTCTCTAAGTACGGAGACCCTACCAATAGCCATTTTCATACTGCTGGATTCATCACGTCCATCTACACACGCCTTTTGCCGGTAAAAGTATCGTATGTTAGATTTCAAATGGCTTTTGAAAGATTTTTTAATTTTTTTTGCTGATTGGAGCAGGCTGACTTTTTGGGGAATGGTGAAGTAGGTTGTTGGAAAGGATCTGTATCTGGTAGATCTGTAGTGTTATCCTGCGGCGAAGATTCCGTCTTACTGAATAACTACCATTGTCGGCTCGACAAAGTCAAACACTAACAACCATAGTATAATGTCCACACAAGTATTTCCCCTTCTGGCTCCATGTGCAACATAGCGCCAGTACAACAGCTATCGCCTTTACAGAAAGCCCGCATTGGTTGTTTCAATAACAATAGTTTTATATGAAGTGGTTGAAAGCCGCATGCACAACTTTCTTTAGTTGTCTTTTACGACTTGATTTAATTCACCCCAAACAGAGTTCCCTGGGTTCCCACCGTACGTCACGGGACATTCCATTTCGGCTTAAGAGGAGGACCGGTCGATTAATTTTGTTTTAAATAAATAAGTACATATATAGATAAAGACAGAAGTGTAGTAAATGTGGTTATATTCGGTTTTGCGAAAAGTTAGGGTTATGGTTAAATAACATGGCTGTTATTACATCGTCTGACAACATGAATAATGCCACGCTGCTGTAGACACTGGATGCCACTCTCCGTATCATAGACCAACGTTGACAGATTCGAGAAATTCATGCTAAGACTGCAGAAATAAGCGGCAGCAGAAACAGAAAATCGTGTCTATTCTCGCAAAATGTTTGACACCCCCAACAATTAAAAAATGGATCCTTCTGTGACGTCACTACATCAAAGTATATGCTAAAAATAAATATTTCTTTGATTTGCGGTGAATTAAGACGCAAGTACCGCATGGTTAGTTGACCTATGATTTCCATACACGGTTACAAATCGAATGGAAAAAAAATATCTGCTTTGTTGTTATAACTATCAAAAGAGACACGCCACTGGATATACCCCAGCAAGTCAAGGACACAAAATGGCTACATCGGGGTTGGGGGGTGGGAGGGGGGGTAAGTGAGAAACACTGACAGCGACTAAGCCTGATTGTGCCAGACAGGGCTAGCGATCTGGACGTGATAGGAGTGTGTGAGTCTCACCCAAATGATATCTCTGGCAATAAATACTGAATCAATGACACTCATTGCAGGTCGATCGTACAGTTCTGTGGGCCCTGTGCTTGGAAGCCAAGTATAGCACCGAGATATTCGATCAACTATACAGTCAAAGGCGACAGCGGAGATACGTTATTCTTAAACATTTTTGGCCATGGCCTGTCCCAAACCTGGATGTGAAGTGAGGAGGGTTGAACGTGGTGGCCTGCTCCACAACCTCATAAAACGTTCCTGCTACAAAAGTATCACTCAATTTATTAAACAAGCCGTCATTGAAGGGCAGCAGGAACGTGGTCTATGACGTGGACTAGTCAAGCCCGAAAGGAAACATGTTTGTCCATCTTCTGTCTTGCAATGCGCAAGTGCATACAGAAAACGCTGATGCAATATAACACGGTTTTCTTTGGAGGTCTCCTGAAACTCCAGCTAATGACGGTACTTGTTTATGTCCCTTGAACAGAACAATACAACAGTCACAGAGCAGACAATGCCCTCAATGATAAAGTGCTACATACTTCATTTTACGAGATTAACTCAGTAAATAGTTCAAAAACTGATATGGGATAGCTAAACAATGTAGTTGATAGTTTCTATAGGTGTCATTAGGTGGCAGGAAAATCAAGACTTGAGATATTACTGCAGGCAGCAGACGCCATGTGTCGTATGCACATACGCAGCTAAGACAAAAATGGCGCCTGTGCTTGTTGTTGTTGTTGTTGTAAATGTCCACAATGAGTAGGTTTACTCTTATGTGCGTCCTGAAAATAACGTTTACTGACAGTTTTCAGTATCTTTCCTCACATCCCGAGCGTGCTGATGAAGGTGTACTGGGGTCCTACATGCGGTTGTGCTATTCGTGGCTTCATATGTAGGATGCTCACTGCTACAAGGTTCACGTCGATAACCCACCTCGCTAGCCAGACTGCCATGAAGGGCAGTGCGTTTCCAGGGAGGATAATGTGGAAGTACAGCTGGAGGTCTTGGCCATCACATTTTCCTGACCCTGACTAACATGTCTGATCAGTATGTTGTGTCTGACCCTGACTAACACGTGTGATCAGTATGTTGTGTCTGACCCTGACTAACATGTCTGATCACTATGTTGTGTCTAACCCTGACTAACATGTCTGATCAGTATGTTGTGTCTGACCCTGACTAACATGTCTGATCAGTATGTTGTGTCTGACCCTGATTAACATGTGTGATCAGTATGTTGTGACTGACCCTGACTAACATGTCTGATCAGTATGTTGTGTCTGACCCTGACTAACATGTCTGATCAGTATGTTGTGTCTGGCACTGACTAACATGACTGATCAGTATGTTGTGTCTGACCCTGACCATCATGTCTGATCAGTATGCTGTGTCTTACCCTGACTAACATGTCTGATGAGTATGTTGTGTCTGACTCTGACGAACATGTCTGATGAGTATGTTGTGTCTGACCCTGACCATCATGGCTGATCAGTATGTTGTGTCTGACCCTGACTAACATGTACGATCAGTATGTTGTGTCTGACCCTGACTAACATGTCTGATCAGTATGTTGTATCTGACCCAGACTAACGTGTTTGATCAGTATGTTGTGTCTTACCCTGACTAACATGTCTGATCAGTATGTTGTGCCTGACCCTGACTAACATGACTGATCAGTATGCTGTGTCTTACCAGATGTTAGTCTTCCGTCCCTGTTTGCCGTGTACATTGGTGAACTAACTGGGTAGTTACATGTTCACTAACTGGGTAGTTAGTTACATGTTGACTAACTGGGTAGTTACATGTTCACTAACTGGGTAGTTACATGTTCACTAACTGGGTAGTTACATGTCCACTAACTGGGTAGTTATATGTTCACAAAGACGCTAAAAGATTGTTGGTGAAGACTGACCTGGCCGACCTGCTCATACTGCAACAGACGCATCTGTGCGACGGAAGGGGGAGACGGTTCGAGCTGACAGGTGAGTAACGATAGCCAGTCTAGCAACTGAAATTGCAGTTTGCATGGTTTAGCCTACAACATGTCCTACTGAATTTCAGGAAAGTCTGCTGGCGACACGTACCCAGACAACTGACTGAAAAACACAGAATGAACTGAATGGACCTGTCCTAGTGTTGATGAAGCGATCAGTTAAGTGTATCAATGTTGGTGGAAATTATATTGAGAAAAAAGGGACAAAAAGGGGACAGAGTGGTCTCGAGGTAAGGTGCTCGCCTCGGGTGTTGGAGGTCGCGGGTTCAAATCACGGTGGAGACCGGGGTATTTTTCACGTGGATCATCCGGTAAATATTTCCCCTCAACTCTGAGTAGTGAGATCAGACACACGTGTGCAGTGGCGCGCACGTTGAAAATACCTTAGCAGTTGGAAATCGCTGGTCGGGCAAAATTAAAGTTAAAAATCTACTAAAATTATTCTAGGGATATTCACCCCATAGATAATATGTCGCAAAAATGGGACTGTGTGGCTATAACTTAAGGTCTTGGTTATGTGGTTAGATGCGCCTGACAGGCTGCGGGTCTACCTTGCTCTAATTTACGCTTCCACCTCCACCAGTCTCAAAAATTGGCAATCGTATATTCCAGGGGCTAACAGATGCTGGGATTCTTCTTCATCTTCTTCCTCTTCATCGTACGCAGTCAGACAGTAACCCTTATTTTTTCGAAAAAAGCGGCGGTCATCCTGAGGCTGTTGACACTGCCATTGAGCTTGTCTTGTGGTTCCACTGGTGATGGCCACATCTGCTCTCTCTGATCCTCGTATGTCGGGCAGTTCTGCAGCAGATGCTCAACGGTCATTTTCCCGGTACCACACGGGCATTCGTCGGTACCACCTATCTTCAATTTGTTGAATAGGTGGTACCTCAGTCTATTGTGGCCAGTGCAAAGTCTGAAGACAACGACCTGCTCTCTTCTGTTCAACTGGTAATAGGCATCCTTTTTGGTGTAGCGAGTATGTTCAGTTTCCCATTTGGTCATGTATCTGGCTTTAATAAGCCGTTTTGACTCTTCGTACGTCATACTAGTATCTGTTTGTGGTAGTCTTGCACCTTCTTTTGCCAGTCTGTCTGCCTCCTCGTTGCCTTGGATGTTGCAGTGTGATGGGACCCACTGTACCACTACCCTTTTTGGTGCGGACAGCTGCCATAGTTGACAGAGTACTGTTCTTAAGTCATTAAGCTCAGTGTTTTTCTGGCTTTTTAGCGCTTTCACTACGGCCAGAGCATCTGTAAGCAGGACTATATGGCTTTCATTTTCTTTATGCGTCACCATTTCTTCTCCTGCCGCCCTCAGTGCCTCTGCCTCCGCTCTGAAATTGCTTGTGTACTTACCAGTAGCGAATGACAGTGTTATTTTTCTGCCATTTGGTAGGTTCATGAATGCTCCTGCCCCTCCGTTCTGTGTATTGTTTGTTACAGAACCGTTTGTGTATGCATGGGTCCAGTCCATGCTTGGGTAGTTTTTCGATATAAAGCTTAGGGTAGAGTCTCTCCTTTCTTTTTCAGATTGGCAGTTTTTGTTTCCAATACCTGGTATATTTTCTACCACCTCTGGAAATATATTCTGCCTCCAGGTAGGTTTTCGTACAGTAGTGATGGGCTTTGGTGTTGTTAGTGCGTTTATGGGATCTTCGTGCATCTTTGCTTTGGCTATTTCTGCAAAGTTTCTCCGCTTTAGTTTCCTATTTCCCAAATTGTTTAGTCTCTGGTGCATTGGATGGTCGGTCAGTCTTCGGAGTTTCTCTGACTGCAGCTGGGCTCTGCAGTCTCTTCTATCGGTCATGGATTGCAGTTTTGTAATCTTTTCAAGTTCTACAATTGGCGTTGACTTCATGTCTCCTGTTATAATTCTCATGGCTGGGTTTTGAAGTTTGCTAACTTTATCGAAGTTCGCCTTGCTGCTGTTGTCCATGCCGCAGTGCCATACTCGAGAACTGGTCTCACTCTTCCAGTGTACAGTTTCTTTAGTATACTTTCGTCTGCTCCCCAGCTTGTGCCAGAAAGTTTCCTCATGATTGCCATTCTTTCTCTGGCTCTCATTCGGTTTCTCTCGATCTGACTTTTCCATGTCATGCGCCGATCAAATGTGACTCCCAGATAGTTTGGGTTGTCGTTTGGCTGCAGGAATTTGCCATTTAGACTTAATTTGGTGTTTTGGAGTTTGATTGAGAGCGAGAATATTGTACATGTGGTTTTCTCCTCGTTTATTTTGACCAGCCACGAGTTCGCCCACTCTTCCAGCGATGTTAGGGCATGCTGCATCCGATTTCTTGCTATGGTGAGATTCTTTTCAGAGGTCCACATAGCCAGATCGTCTGCAAACATTGAGCTATGGACTCTTCTTTGTATATTCTCTGTAATGTCGTTTATATACACCAGGAAGAGTGTGGGTGACAGTACTCCCCCTTGGGGTACTCCCTGCTCGAGTGTCACCTTTTTGCTCATCTGCCCTTGTACTTGGACTCTGGCCGTTCTTTTTTTTAGGTAGTGGTTGATCCACTTGTACATTCTCCCACAAACTTCACTTCTCCTTAGCTTGACTCTAAGTCCGTCTTTCCAGACTTTGTCAAATGCCTTTTCCAGGTCCACCCAAACCGCTACTGTGTTTCTGTGCCTGGTAGGCATCTTCTATTTCCTGGTCTATGAAGATGACCTGGTCCTCAGTGGATCTGTGCTATCTAAAGCCTGTTTGCTGTGGAATGAGTATTCGTTTTTCTTCCAGATGCCACATCAGTCTGGTGTTTATCATACGTTCCATCAGTTTGCCGACACAGCTCAGTAGGCTGATTGGCCTGTATCCATTTTGATCTGTTTTGTCTTTTCCTTTCTTTGGTACTGGTACAAGTACTGCGTCTTTCCATGCCTGGGGTACAATACCCCTTTTCCAGCTTTGGTTCAGGACTGATAGCAGTTTCCTCTTCGCTGTTTGGCCCAGCCCCATCAGCATTTCGTTTGTTATCCCGTCTTTTCCGGGAGATTTCCTTTTCTTTTATGTTATCATGGCCTCTTCCATTTCACTCATTGTTAATTTGGCCATCATATGCTCTTCTGGTGCCGTATTGATGTTGTCGTGCCCCTTTTGCTCTTCACTAATGTCTGTATGCCTATCTGCAGGGACCTCGATGTGGTTTGCTCTGGCATAGTGTTCTACAAAAGCGTTTGCGGCTTTTTTTCCAGTGAGCAAGTTTTCGCCCTGCTTGATTTTAATTTGTTTGTTTGAAGGGGTTTCGTCATTCATGGCTCTGACTAGCTTCCATAGTTTGTTCCCTTCTTTGCCTAGGTTGAGGCTTTCAGTTTTGTTTTTCCAGCTTTCTCTTGCTGTTTGGTTTAGAGTGTATTTGTATTTCGCCGTAGCGGCTTTGAGGGCGATATTTGCCTCCATAGATTGTTCTCGCTCTGCCATGTTCCTAGCATTTGTGACTGCATCTTCCGCTTTCTGCAACTCATCATTCCAATAGGGCTTATAGTTTTTCCTAGCCCCTCTTGGGATGGTTTCAGTGGCGGCTTGCCTTATTGCCTTGCTTAGGCTTTCCACCATAGGCTTCATTTTGTTGTTTCGTGTGTTGATGGTTTCACACAGCCCATCTGTCAGGATTGCAAATCTGTCCCAGTCGGCTCGTTTGTAATTCCAACGTCGGAGCGGTTTTGTTTCCTGTGTGCCTACCTCCATATCAATTTCTAGCCTGATCGGCCTGTGGTCGCTACCTGCCAATTGGTTTAGCACCTGGCGGTCTATTTTATGGTGTATGTCCTGTGTGGATAAGGCCAAATCTGAAGTCGAGGTGGTATGCTATGTTCTAGAATAGAAACTAGGGCTATCCTCCGGCCTATTAATTAGGAAGAGATCTGTGTCTATCTCCCAATCTTCCACTTCGTCACCTCTGCTGTCTGTGTCTCCATCTCTCCGAGTGGCTGTTGAAGTCTCCAACTACTATGCAGTTGGAGTCTTTGACTTCCATACTCGAGAGAATAGGTCTTTATTTGGTGGTCCGTACAGATTGAAAATGCGGAGCTTCGTCTCTTGAGCCATTATGTCAACTCCTACAATTTCTGCTTGTCCGGTGTGATTGACAGATACCGCGCTACTCGGAGATGCTGGGATTGACCTAGCAAGTCACCAGTGGATTTTTGCTGCTAAAAATGGAAACAAAGGAGGTCACACCTCCCCACGACGTCTAACGACATGTGGACTGAAGATAGATAGACAGACAGACGAACAGACAGACGAACAGACAGGCAGACAGACAGATAGACAGACAGACAGGCAGAATAAGGGACACTGGAATTTGAATGGAAATGGTTGTCAAGTTTGTTTGACATTTAGTTTTGTTTTTTTAATTTAATAGTCATTTGTAAACTATTTACTGACTTGACCTTGTACAAGTGTTAAGATTTTTATAAGAGAATTGTCCACTGTAGAGCAGTTAAGGAAGTATATTAGCCCCTTTCAGCCATAACTCACTATAGGATGATGCGACTTGGATTAGCAACTGTCTACCAAGATTTAGGTTTTCTTTTTTCCTGTGGTATTGTCGTTTGCAAGAGCTTTTTTTCACCAAGTCGGATGTGTCTTCCAGTGGTACATTTCCACTTGAATCAGCCTGTAGTTTCATTTTCCCGGAATGTCAGATTAGTGTCTTTAAGACACACTGGTCAAATACCTCAACTGTGAGCTTAGAGTTATGCAGACGATGAGCTAGCTCATCTTATCAAGTCGTTTGACTGTAAAATTCAATGAACGAACATAGGAAGAATAGACGCTTCCCAGGTTCGCGAGATGGCGCATTCTAACCATCGACTAACAGATCGGGAAACAGATGAGGAATATAATATTTCCACAGGATCGTGCCATGACAATCTAAGAGGCATCTGTCTTAAGATAAAGGCCTGAGTTGCAAAGAAATAGCTTCCGGTTTCTCCACTCTGTTAATGTAACAGTCCACAGGTCACCGCTCGTTCGGAAATATTTGGTAATAACAAAGACAAGAGTTCCTTTCCAAGTCACCATGCGCACCTGATCTGGTCTAGGCAGAGTTGGTTTCTTTTTTTATATTCTTCAAACTGAAATTCAGCTGGAGCCAAAGATGCAGCACAGTTAAACAGCTGATGGCAACAAGGGGCTCATAGCTAGATGCTTGCATCAGGGTCAGCGAACCAGAGCTGAACAAGACAATATTCTGCCTCTGGTCCAAGTGGCGGTTCTGGAAACAGACTGCACTGGTGTAGTCTGGCTAAGAGAATAGGCAACGCATTGGAAAGACAATCCGGTAATCCCCCCCCCCCCCCCTTTATACTCCAAAAAATCCAGCTGTAACCGGATGTGTCCAGGTCAAAAGGCCCAGATATAGCAGCCTCATTGTAAACTACGACACAGTATCACATCATCCTATTCTGGAAAAATACAGAAGAAGAAGAAATTCCAGACGATTTCAGACCACATCTGAAATTAAAGGCAATTCGCAGACGAATCTATGCATGATGTCCAATAACCATTAGCAGGACTGCTTCAAGAAATTACAACCACGTTGGGAGCGATGCATTAATAAAGGAGGGAAGTATTTTGAAGTAGACAAGGTAACTAGCTTCCAGGTAAGTCTGAGAATGTTATACAGCAAACGTTATGGGATACTTTGAACATACCGCGTATGAATGGATATTTCGGACCACCTGGTGCAAACATATATTTTGTTTTCAATACACAAGTCGTTGTAAGTCAAAATAGCAAACTGACAACAACGAGTTAGGAGTCTAGTGGTCACACCACCTCACATCAAGTCTCGTCAAATGAAATGTCCTTACAGAATAGTCAAAATACCTTCCAATGCTACAGCCAGCACATTATGTGGAAATACGAGAAGGAAAACCCAACAAATCACTACTTAATGTCAAGAACACGATATAAACGTGCCCTAATATGACAAACTCGTTATCGCCAGGGTTGTACTTGTTCACTGCCTAAAGCCAAATTGTCATTGTTTAATGAAGTTTAATTCTCATATGGTGAGAATAGTTGTGTTTTTTTTCAATGATAACCTTTGGTTATATGAGGACGTGAGAGTCAGACAAGAATTGTGGGCACCAAATTCTAAACTCCTTATGCAGGCACCTCGCTTATCGATCCCTTCGCTTACCAACCCTTTTCGACTTAACTATACTCAATACAATCGAAAGAGTGCCTTACTAACCAATTAGGTCCTGTTTAGACGACCGGACCGCTGGCTTATTCTCTCAATCGACGCCATCAAAATGCGTTGTCTGTAAATACAAATTGTTCGCAGTGCGTCGCGTACAGCTATGCTTATAGTACTCATATTTCATTTATGTAGTTCATTATTCTGATTTCGCGTGCATCTGCAATTGTTATATAACAAGTTACGTTCTTCGGCGGCCAAAATCCATTCGCAAGCGAAATAATGACTATGTTTAATTTTGTTTCCGTTTTCCACTGAACGATGGTGCTCTCTACGTTGTCCTAACCAACCGGATACGCGGGAGATACATGTATATAAACAGTCATGACAGCTCTGGGGAAAAAGCACAATGCAGTTAAGGTAATCCTAATGACTGAAAAATTTGTAATATATTTCAGCGACTGAGAGATTCAGCAACGACCTGTATCTTACGGCAAATGAACCGGGTTTGATACCCAGTGGTGAAATGCTCCACACTACCCAGCTGCCAAATGGTCTCCAATGTGGGATTGCGTTTTAATTCACCGCAGAGTTCCTTGGGTTCCCATCGTACCCTAATGGGATATTCCATTTCGGGTTCAGGGGAGTAAAGATAAAAATAGCAGTATTGAAAATATGTTCTATTAAGTTTTGTGAAGTGTTAGGGTTAGGTTTAGAGTTAGGGATATGGTAAGATTTAGGATTACGGTTACGATTAGGGTTAAATAACATGGCTGTTATTACATCGCCTGACAACATGGATAATAGCACACTGCTGTAGAAACTGGATGCTATAATCCATATCATGGACCAATTTTGACAGATTCGAGAAATCCATTGCAAAGATGGCAGGAATAAGCGGTTTGCACGAGTTGAAATTCTCCTTTATTCTCGCAGAATGTTTGACACCTGGAACAGTTAAAAAGTTGACTATGCTGTGACGTCATTACTTCAAGTTTGGAGTTGAAAAACTATATTTATTTTGTTTGGGGTGAATTAAGACATACGTACCAAACAATGTGGCGAGGAAGGTAGCCTTTATCACTACCTTAATTTTAGATCAGACCTGGAAAATGACGTTTTCGTTATGGGCCTACCATCACCACCAGATTCTTATCCACAGTATATGTATGCCAATGCTCTGTTACCAATGTCAAACGTGGACTTCAAACATAATCTATAGAGAGAAAAATTACGACATGTGAGATGAGATGCATCCGGAAAACCATCAAGGTAACTAGGTGAGACAGAATGCGTAATGAAAGAGGTGCGAAACATGATAGAAGCAAGGTTATGTACCTAATATACTGATAGGAAGACGAATATACTGATGGAGAGAATATCAAGTGGTCTGGACACTTAATGAGAATGCAACTTGGCCTACTACCCCTGTGTGCATATAACACACGGTATAGGTTTTTTTTAAACCGTAGCAGATCGAGAACGAGATGGGTAGGTAATGTTACGGATATTTTAAATCAACATGAGACGATTACTTCAGCGGCGCGTCTGGCCCTGGACAGAAGACTACGGATCTCTATGGCGCCTCGTTGCACTCGGCGAAGATAGAGTAGTCGCCTCTTACGACAGGTTACAATGTTACTATTCTGTGCAACACCCCCTCTTTGTAGTCCCAGTTGGCATTTAATAAAGTGGTAAGGGTAGAGGTAAAGCTTGTCCCATGGCAGACAATGCTGTCGGGGGTCAAGTGTTAGAGACTACATTTTACAACACCTCAGATTTTTTAGTGAAGGGTGATTTCCTTCCCTAACTGGGTAGGTCATACTGTATCGATAACATGGATCGAATCCGAGACTTTTACAGTCTAAAACAAGCACTCTACAACTCTGTCAATGATGGGATCAAGATACCTGAGCCGCGCATGAGCTGCAGAGGTCAGCGACCTATAGCTGACTGCTAGCATCAGGGCCAGCGAAACAGAGCTGCCAAGACCATTCTACACCTCCACGCGGTGATACTGGATAACAGGCTGCAGCAGGGCAGACTGGCTAAGGAGAAGGGATCGAAGAGGGAATGCTAACCCGGTACTCAAAAAATGTTTGCTGAAGTCGGATGTTTTGGACCGAAAGGTGCAAATATCGCAGTCAAGCTGTAAACTACGACACAACGGATTCTGTTCCATGGACTACATTCTGCTACTTAAGCCCGTTTAGGGATTGGTAGCGGGAGATTGAGAACGAACAAAGCCAAGCCAAGCCAAGCCGATCATACTCTTCAAGAAACATAATAAAATATGACAAAGCATGTCACGTAGGGCGAATGTACGCAACATAGTCATAATGAGGAAGGAAAGACTCGAATCATATACTACACAGAACCACCTTGTTGAGTTCTTCTTGTTGAATGCCCACAATGAGTTCGTTTACTCTTTAGCTCGCCCCGAAAAGAAAGGTCGGTTACAGAAGTTTTCTTCACATCCCAAACGTGCTGATGAAGGTGGACCGAATTCCTTCCTCCAGGCTGTTGTGCTGTGCTTGGCTTTATCTGTTGACGCTCTCTATTACTAGGATCACGCCTATCCCCACCTCGCTAGGCAGGCTGCCATGAAACAGTCTTCAGCGCTACCGTAAGTGTTTAATAATGCTGTCTAATAATCACACACCACGCTTCGTGGTGCTGACGATAAAAGTTGTCTCACTGAGTATTAGGAAATAAGTTATAAAACACACGTGGTAGTGTCTAGGTTTAGCTGAGTAGTTTACTTATCTAAAGAGATACAACATGTATTTTCACCCCGACACTACTTCATACAGTAAAACACAGTAAACACTATCCTGACCATGAAACAAAACATTCTCATTTACTAATTGTTAAAACAAAACAATATTATTTATTTGCACAGTATCAACAAAAAGCACAATACATCTAAACTAAATAATCAATATATATATACATATATATATATATATATATGAACTACAAAAGGAGGTTCTAAGCACTAGCTTTTTTGTTTCCCCCAAACTACGTGTCAAGCCAAATTCTATGTCTAAACCTGCAACAATGAAACTGCACATCTTCAAAAAATATTCTAGCCACAACTTAATGGCTCCGGTTAGATCGCCGTCTTTCTTCTGCACCCTCAACATACAATCACAAACTCGTCTTCGCGATAAGATTATGTACTCAGACGAATATGTATGCTCACACATAATCAAGAAATTAGTTCTCACTATCAGACTACATAGATCACTTCACAGACAGACGAATCTGTACATCCACATACGATCAGATCACTTACAATTAGGGGATGTATACATTCACAAATATTTAGATCACTTCACGCATTCACGCGAATATGTACATGTATATGTAATTTGATCACGCATCGTTCACTAGGAGTGCTGCACGTACTACACACATTCAGATATATTACTGTTCCCATGGTATCCATCATAAACACCTGTTGTGCGACTGGTCAATTCGAGGTGTATGATGGTCCAGTCACACCGCAAACTCATTCACTTCCAGACTCACTCTCAGCCTTCCTCCTATCCAATCCGATAACCAGTCTTCTGAGTTCATCCTTGCAGAGTATTTTATAGTCTGAAACACAACCTGGTTATCCAATGGACCTGCTGGTTGTCTGATTTAGCCATCACTCTAATTTGGAACTACCCCCAACTAATTGTTATTTGAGGACTATCCACGAATCACTGTCACTCTAAATGTCGTAGCCGGTCGTAGCAGCATCCAACTGTCACCAACTCCCATCTAGACCAATTCTGAAAGCCAAGGTGGTCAGCTCAGAACCCACATTTTAGCTACGAACATTATCCATTGTACTAGACAAAGTCTTCCACCTAAGCCCCTCGTTTCCTTTGTCGACCTTGTGTCGAACTGGTGATTGACCTTTGCACGCATTCAAGCAACCTTTGCTCTTAAGAGTCGCCATCCCCTGCCCTACGCGCCCATGTTCCAGCTGGAACTGTCACACACATGGGAGCTAAGAACTTGGTAAATAAATCACGTGATAGCCACAACAATGGAAACGATAGACACATTATAATAGCTCAGAAAACATTAGACCAGACTACAGAAAACATTTTCACCAGACAACAGAAAACATATTCGCCAAACAACAGAAAACATATTCCCCTGACAATAGAAAACATTTTCCCCTGGCAAGAGAAAACATATTCACCAAAACAACAGAAACATATTCACCAGACAACATGTACACCAGACTACAGAAAACACATACACCAGATAACAGCAAATATTTACTCCAGACAACAGAAAATGCGTTCACCAGCAAATAGAAAACACATACACTAGACAACAGAAAACACATACACTAGACAACAGAAAACACATACACTAGACAACAGAAAACACATACACTAGACAACAGCAAATATTTACTCCAGACAACAGAAAATGCGTTCACCAGCAAAAAGAAAACACATACACTAGACAACAGAAAACACATACACTAGACAACAGAAAACATACACACTCCTCATGGCACATTGCTATGAGAGAGTTATGAGTTATCGTGTTAGGCTAAATAAATACACAAAATAATGGGGCATAATTAAACTATGATATCTCACACCAATCTATTACAACTTCGGAATACATACCTAGATCGATGCAGACACATTTATAAATAATTTGTACTACCTACCTCGTGCAGCCCTGGATAGTAATATAAGTATTAAACTTGTAGCCCCCCTTCTCTGCATCTCTCCTCAGCCTCACATCCCTAATTGCACTCCCTCCCGAATCCCCGTAAAGTGTGACATTTAAAAAAATATTTCTAGTTATGCTCATATTCCCCCTACCGTCAGCCTAAAAATCCCTTCGCCCTCTTTTCTTACTCTTTAATTCTTCACCCTCAAACTCTACCTCATCAAACCGCCTAGCGATCCACTTAATTCTTCCGCCTCTGAACCTACCAATCCCCATCTCCTCCTCTCACAACCATCTTTTCCCAAACCTGCCTACTCACTGACCATCTCCTCACTCATCAGCCTCCCTCGTCAACCAATCCACCCAACACATCTTTTCTCACCAACAAGCTCTTCTCCCTCCAAACTCTTCATCATAAATCAGAACATGACTTCCGCCTCTCAAGCTATAGATAAAATGGTGCCCAAACATGTCATATTTGTTATTGATCCAGCGGCCTAATGGCTCCTGCCCTTTGGCCCAATGCCATATAGTGGTATATGCAAGTGTTTGTGAGCTGTTGTTTAGTTCCGTACAACGTGTTTCATGCAACCATTAATGTTATAACGGTACTGAAAGGTAACTATACCCAATGTGGTTCCGATCGGTTTAACGGTTTAGAAATGTATAAGGAACACACATATCGACAAACTTTCAGTTGTATATACATAGACATTGCTTCATAACTTTCATATCATCAAACTTGATAGCACACGAAGCATATGCCGTGTTGTCTGGTGCATACGGTTTTTTAGGAGATCCAGTAACCGAAGGATCGTGAACTCGGTATACTATTCAAGCACCCCAGGTTCGAATCATGTCGAGCTTAGTTTGACAGATCCGGCATAACAGGGGGTGTTTTCATAGTCTGGCCGCCCCTTCTTTCTCTAGTTGACCCAGTTGTAAATGGGTATTTGCTAAGGTCAAAGAAATATTTCAAAGCCGCGGCGGGAGCTATGGAGTTCCATCTGTGGTCGGCACTTTCAGCAATAAAAGGGACTGAGCACATATGGGGGCGACCGGGTGTAATCAAGTCGAATCTATGAACTTTTAAATGTTTTCCTAGTGATTATAATATACGTTGTTTTTGCAATAGTCGCCGTTAAGAATTTGTTCACAAAGTATTATTAGTAATGAAGGTATACTATAAAGTGTGTCACACATCAGGGTTGATGTACGAGGCGTGTTCCAATGAAACCGGACCAAGCTGCAACAAGTTAACATACGTACGATGCGCATGATGACGTCACTTCCGATGCAAATAGCACATACTAACCGCCAAGTTTGCAAACATTCTTTATCCTTTGACAAATAGTTTCCTCGGCAGACCGCTGAAAACATGGCGGGTGTGATACGGAATCCGTCCAGAGTTGATCAGCGAGCGGTGATTCGGTTTATAACAACTGAAAGATGTCGACCAGTTTACATTCATCGCAGAATGCAGGCAGTGTATGGTGACAAAAATGTGTGGCGAACGTTAGCTCCGGCGACAGACCACCCGAAATGCTGCATAAATTTTGGCGATGGCATCTTCTGGCGCAACAATATGCGCCTGACCTGGTCTCAAAAGATCTTTCGTTAACTCACGTTCTTTAAAAATCGCTGTACACATTTTTATAAATTTGACGGTTGGTATGTACTGTTTATATCAGAAGTGACGTCATGATGCTCATGTACGTATGTTCCCTTGGTGCAGGTAGGTCCAGTTTCATTTGAACACGCCTCAAAACACCAGACTGATGTGGCATCTGGAAGAAAAACGAATACTAATTCCACAGCAAGCCGGCTTTAGACAGCACAGATCCACTGAGGACCAGGTCATCCTCATAGCCCAGGAGATAGAAGATGCCTACCAGGCACAGAAACACACAGTAGCTGTTTGGGTGGATCTGGAAAAGGCATTTGACAAAGTCTGGAAGGATGGACTTAGAGTCAAGCTAAGAAGATGTGATGTCTGTGGGAAGATGTACAAGTGGATCAACCACTACCTCAAACAAAGAACGGCCAGAGTCCAAGTACAAGGGCAGATGAGCAAAAAGGTGACACTCGAGCAGGGAGTACCCCAAGGGGGAGTACTGTCACCCACACTCTTTCTGGTATATATAAACGATATTACAGAGAATATACCAAGAAGAGTCCATAGCTCAATGTTTGCAGACGATCTGGCTATGTGGACCTCTGAAAAGAATCTCACCATAGCAAGAAATCGGATGCAAACGGCCCTAACATCGCTGGAAGAGTGGGCGAACTCATGGCTGGTCAAAATAAACGAGGAGAAAACCACGTGCACAATATTCTCGCTCTCATTAAAACCCCAAAGTACCAAATTGAGCCTAAATGGCAAAATCCTGCAGCCAAACGACAACCCAACCTATCTGGGAGTCACATTTGATCGGCGCATGACATGGAAAAGTCAGATTGAGAGAAACCGAATGAAAGCCAGAGAAAGAATGGCGATCATGAGGAAACTTGCTGGCACAAGCTGGGGAGCAGACGAAGGCATACTAAAGAAACTGTACACTGGAAGAGTGAGACCAGTTCTCGAGTATGGCATTGCGGCATGGACAACAGCAGCGAAGGCGAACTTCGATAAAGTTAACAAACTTCAAAACCAAGCCATGAGAATTATAACAGGTGGCATGAAGTCAACGCCAATTGTAGAACTTGAAAAGATTACAAAACTGCAATCCATGACCGATAGAAGAGACTGCAGAGCCCAGCTGCAGTCAGAGAAACTCCGAAGACTGACGGACCATCCAATGTACCAGAGACTAAACAATTTGGGAAATGGGAAACTAAAGCGGAGAAACTTTGCAGAAATAGCCAAAGCAAAGATGCACGAAGATCCCATAAACGCACTAACAACACCAAAACCCATCACTACTGTACGAAAACCTACTTGGAGGCAGGATATATTTCCAGAGGTGGTAGAAAATATACCAGGTATTGCAAACAAAAACTGCCAGAGTGAAAAAGAAAGGAGAGACACTACCCTAAGCTTCATAACGAAAAGCTACCCAAGCATGGACTGGACCCATGCATACACCGACGGTTCTGTAACAAACACTACACAGAACGGAGGGGCAGGAGCATTCCTGAACCTACCAAATGGCAGAAATATTACACTGTCATTCGCTACTGGTAAGTACACAAGCAATTTCAGAGCAGAGGCAGAGGCACTGAGGGCGGCAGTGGAAGAAATGGTGACACACAGTGAAAATGAGAGCCATATAGTCTTGCTGACAGATGCTCTCGAAGTAGTCACAGCGCTAAAAAGCCAGAAGAACACTGAGCTTAATGACCTAAGAGCAGCACTCTGCAAACTGTGCCAGCAGTCCGCACCAAAAAGGGTGGTGGTACAGTGGGTTCCGTCACACTGCAACATCCTAGGCAACGAGGAGGCAGACAGACTGGCAAAAGAAGGTGCAAGGCTACCACAAACAGATACCAGTATGACGTACGAAGAGTCAAAACGGCTTATCAAAGCCAGATACATGTCCAAATGGGAAACCGAACATACTGGTTACATCAAAAACGATGCCTATTACCAGTTGAACCGAAGAGAGCAGGTCGTTGTCTTCAGACTTCGCACAGGCCACAACAGACTGAGGTACCACCTATTCAACAAACTGAAGATAGGGTGTACCGACGAATGCCCGTGCGGTACTGGTAAAATGACCACTGAACATCTGCTGCAGAACTGCCCGACATACGAGGATCAGAGAGAGCAGATGTGGCCATTGCCAGTGGAACTGCAAGACAAGCTGTATGGTAGTGGCGAGAGTCTCAGGATGACCGCCGCTTTTTTCGAGAAAATAATGGTTACTGTCTGACTGTGTACGCAGAAGAAGAAGAAGAAGAACACGCCTCATACTAGACATTTTCAAGATTCGGTAACCAGTTACCTCCCGCCTTATATTCTCAAACTGAAAGTCAGGTACACATTTATAGTTGGATACTCAAGAGCGTGTCGAGATAGGATCGACGCTGGTCGCCATGCTGTCGCGAGAAAAATCACACTAACCGATCTGCAGCTTTTGAAGTGTATGGCTAATCGATTATTGACAGTCCTTGCAGTTATTACTAGCTATCTATTCAAATTATTGTCTTCATAATTGTGTTATCGATGTATTCCTACTTTTGTCTTCAACAGTTTTGCTTCTGGTGTGCATGCCATTCATTTCTGCGTCCATAAATATATCGTTGAAATTGATTTTTATCGTTTATTTTTTTAATGAAACAATGTATCCACAATGTATGAAATTCGCGAACAGTTTAACTGAATCTTTCCTACACACATCATATTTTTCTGGAAACAATGTATCCACAATGTTTAAAATGTACACACAGTTTAACTGAATCTTTCATTTACACATCATATTTTTCCTGAAACAATGTATCCACAATGTATGAAATTCCCGCACAGTTTAACTGAATCTTTCCTTTACACATCATATTTTTCCTGAAACAATGTATCCACAAACTATGAGATTCACGAACAGTTTAACTAAATCTTTCATTTACACATCATATTTTTCCTGAAATAATGTATCCACAATGAATGAAATTCCCGCACAGTTTAACTGAATATTTTCTTTACATATCATATTTATCCACATAATCATGTGTCCACTTCTAAGGACACACGCCAGAGCGAAACAAAGGTATGCATGCCTTTCCTGTTCCAGTTCATTTCCTATTCCTTCGTCGTCTGTGGTCGTGTGGGAAACTTCGAGGAATCCATCTTGCGCATACATTCAAATATCACAGATCATTAAAAAGCTGGAATTTCACTTCTAGTGCTGAGTGGAAGATGTAGAGCAAATTGTCGACCACAGACCCATATGATCGTCACGGATAATAGCATAGGCGCTCAGCAACTTGTCTGGGCGTGTGACTGGAAGGACGCCCCGATCACAGCGATCATTAGTTCCGTCTCTTCCCTTTCTGAAGTTTTAACTTTCTTAACCTAGCTGTCAGCTCTACTCCTATCGGCTGCAAAACTTACATACACGGCACACAAAGGCTTATGAATGTTCCCTACACTTTCTTACTTCGATACCAAGTATTCAACTATAGCTCGTTGTTTGAAAGGCGTGTCGCAAACAGACGTTATTTGAACGGATTACTACGGCATCGCTATCTGTCGAGAGACTGCTATTACGCACACGTACGTGGGAATCATCAGTTTTGCAGCCGGTACATTTTTACTTAATTAACTTTATTTCAGGATCAGGAAAGCAAATATGATGTGCATGACTTTTTGTACAACCCTCTTTGCGCGTGCGTGTGCATATATATATATATATATATACATATATATATATATATATATATATATATATATATTTATATATACGTGCGTGTGTGCGTGAGTGCGTGCGTTTTGTGTGTGCGCGTGAAGTGTGTGTGTTTTTGTGTCTGTTATAATGGGACATATAATGGGAGAGAGAGAAAGAATAGATCGTCTCGAGAGCCCTGCTTTGGTCTCTTCAGTGAGACGTCCTTAGATAGAAACGATAAGGGTGATAACTCTATATACTGAACATTATCTAACAATTACGACCACCTTCTTTCAACACCGAACATGTCTAATCAAGTAATGGCACTTGTGGAATAACCCAGATGTTGCATGTCAAATGTATTTTAATTAGACATAGACATGAATGGGAAATTGTGTGTGGATCTTCCTTCCAAACCCAAAAGGCTACTCCACACTCAGTAAGCGTTTAGCCTGAATAAATGGCGAAGGGGTAAAATGCAATGAGTTGGTGAGTCGTCGATCCTTAAAAGGAATATATATTACTGTTAGTCACCTACTACAACCAGCGTGGCAGGGGTTTTTCTTCTCTTCTTCTGTGTTCGTTCTCAATATACCACTACCAAGCCCCGAACAGGGCTTTTCAAGCAGCAGAATGTAATCTGGAGAACGGAATGCTTTGTGTCGCTAGTTTACAGCTTGACTGTGATATTTGCACCTTTCGATCCGACACATCCGTCTTCGACAGGCAGTGGTTATATTCTCGCCTTTGACACACATGAACACAGACATGCATACACACACATAAACACATATTCATACACAAAATCCCACATACACAACAACATACATACATACACAAACATATATACACACACAAAATACCTTTACACACAATAAACATACACTTACACACACAAACAGTCATATACAAACAAACAGATATACACACTTAACACACACGCATACAGACAAGCAAATATATACACACAGACATACATACACAGACATACATATACACACAAAAACACATACACACGCAAACATACAAACACGCAAACATACATACACACAAACACATACGAACATACATACACCCACAAATACACATACATACAGACAAACACACAAATACACATACACAGTCCTTCTGAAAATCACTCTGGAAGGATGAGAGTACAGAAAAGCATAAGCAATGTATGAAGAATTACAGCCTTCAGTACTGCCAGTATTCCTCGAACATATGTACTGCACACACCAGACAAGCATCTCTCATAATCAGACAACAATGTAGTTGTATCCAAGAAATAGGTTACTATAACAGGGACAGTGACACACAAGTAAGACTTTCTGAAGTAACAATCCCAAGGGACGACAAACCGGAAGATGAGAAGTCAAACAACTCGACTAGGAGCCGGAATGGTCCATTCTGGAAGCTACTAATCCCCGAATGGCCCCGTCAACTGAAATACCGGATTGATCCCAATAATAAGGAATGATTTTCCAGTAGCTCTTGCAGGATTTTTATCGAGAACTAAAAGAAAATCTTGCTTGTAACCAGCTTGGCCGAAGAAGAGCCCATAAATAAGGGGGGCGCAGTTAATGAGAGCGAGGAATATCACCAAAGGACTATTAAAAGGGGGTAGGGGAAATATATTACATTAGAAGCACGCGACGTCAGAATCAATTACGTTTGTTGGGGATACACAGAATAATCAAGGTTCTACTGTTTAGAGGGATACACAGACCAACACAGGGGTCTACTGTTTGTCGGTTTACACATAACAATTCAGGAGTCTACTGTTTGCTGGGATACACAGACCAATCCAGGGGTCTAATGTTTGCGGAGATACACAGACCAACCTAGGGGTCTACTGTTTGCGGGGATACACAGACCAATCAAGGGGTCTGTTTGCGGGGATACACAGACCAATCAAGGTGTCTACTGTTTGCGGGGATATACAGAACAATCAAGGGGTCTACTGTTTGCGGGGATACAGAGACCAACCCATGGGTCTACTGTTTGCGAGGATACACAGAACAATTCAGGGGTATTCTGTTAGTGGTGATATATGGAACAATTCAGGAGCATTCTGTTTCCTGTGATGAGTCTGGATAGTCTGCAAGCCTTCATGCTGTGTCCGTAGGATTCCAAGCAAGAAATGTGATGTGATTTATGCAAGTGACTATCAATAGTATAACCATCAGTGATCAGTAATGCCTATCGCTAGTACGCGAAGGCTGAGACGGTGGTGGAAGCTGATGAATCTTGGACATCAACAGCGGAACAGCAAAGCGTGTAGTACACAAGAGCCATACCAGGACACAAATATTGATAACGACTGGCCACCATAGAAGAGACTGGAGTCTCACCACGTGTACACGCCAACGATGGGCAATGGAAAAACAAACGATTAGATTAAGTTCTACATACACCTCCTGCATGCCTTCCCCCCACCGCCTTCCGCTTTTCTTTCTCTGGAAAAATATGCTGTACATATTAACAGAGAAGAGACATCTACTCTAGTGAGGACGGATAGCTATAAAGAAGAACGATTCACTATTTCATTTGAGGGAAGTTTCTGAGAAAACCTAAACACTGGAAGGAAGAGTAAGAAGAAAGAGAATGTTCGAATATTGACCGGAAAAGAAATGGTTGATAATTTAATTTCAGAGGCCAGTGCTATGCAACTTGATATAATGGTGGTGGAGAAGACGAGACTCACAGACACTGGATACGTGAGGAAAGACCAATATACGCTAACACATTTAGGAGGAGATAGGGCATGAATGGGGGTGGGGGGGGCGGGGTGGGGGGAGGTCAGGAACCTTTTATCAACAGGAACCTGGAAAAATATGTGTGGGGATATTGAACACACAACGATCACATGATGCTGCTAAGATTGAGGGTTCAATTCTAGGATATTGCCATTTTACAAATATTTCCACCGACTCAAGAACACAGTAATGAACACAAATAATAGAAAATTATGAAAACTTACAACAGAACCTCAAAACAACAAAAGCTACCGATGTTCAGATAGTAGTGGGATATATGAGCTACAAAATAGAAAAAGGCAAATAATCGAATATTGTCCAAGTGGAGGTGATATATGTCTTTCATCTCACTGACTTGGCGGAGGACTGACTTGTTTTATTCTCTGCTTTTGCTGCCATATTTCTACAAGATGTTCATTTGGGGTGGTCTTTGATCCTTCTTTTACTCCTCTCATCAACTTCTATAGCGGCCACGTCTATTCGCATCTAAAGGAGTTATACATCTCCACGATTTACACATGCAGCCGTGGGTGTTGACCTCATTGACACACTAAAAAGGCCAAGGGCATTGTTCTACACTCTGTCCGTGGATTTTACATTAGTCCATGCACATATTGTCAGGAGTGCACTGCTCTTTTCTAAAGCAGAGCGTACATGTCCAAGATACAAGCTTCTCAGAGTCACCTAGTCTAATCCCACGCCGTGCCAACTGTAGCTGTCTCAACGCTTTATTTTGAAAATGTTTTTTTAGACTGTGCTGCCGGTCGAGAGTGACTTCAAGATGCGTAGGCTGTTCCAATTGGGACAATTTATGTTTATCGAATCTTAGACTGTTATTTTGCTTCACTACTGTGTGGCTTTTGGTTAAGATAGTATAAACAGTCTATTCAGGGTTTATCTTCAGCTTCCACATTTGGCATGCCTCATGCAGTCTTCTCAGGTCTCAATAATCTAATCTGTGTGCTGCACTTTCTGCATCGCCATGGCTCTGCCATATTGCTAGATCATCAGCATACATGGCTTTTTCAGGTTGTATGTGCTTGGACAGGCCATTGATGTAGATGAGAAAAAATGGTGCAGCTCAAGGCAGAGCCCTGTGGTAAGCTTATCTCTGAGACTTTTTTAGACATCTTTGCATTATTTATCTTTGCCTAGATTGCTCGGTCAATAAGGAAGTAATTTAAGCATTAGTACAACTTTCCGCTAATCCCCACATTTGTCATCTTCATAAGGAGACATTTTCTCCATACGCGATCACAGGCCTGTTGTAGGTCGAAATAGATGGATCCTGTTTGCTTATTATTTTGGAACCCAACGTTAATTGTCTGTGTTAGTCTAAATCGCTGGTCTTCTGTGGTAATTATTATTATTATTGCTGTTGTTGTTGTTGCTGTTGTTGTTGTTACGGATCCAGCAGCTTTCGGGTTCTCGCCCATCGATGCAATGGCATGTAATGGTATCTGTTAGGTGTTCCATGTATCTGGCATTCAAGGGTGAAGCATCTTCCTAACATAGTTGAGCGCCGAGCAATCAAAGAGATTATCATCAATCTGTTTTATGTTATGCTCACTGCGAGCCCTCTGGAGTGTGTTTTGGTTGGATTCGGACTTGCCATTTACCTGCAGATCTCCTTCCCTACGTTTTCCCTGGCCCATCTGTGAACTGTTGTTTTTGACACGAACAATGCCGCAAGTCTGTCAGCTCCATCACTCAGCGATGTGCTGTCACTATCATGAGATTTGTCTTACATTGTGACAGTAGCATAAATTCATCTTCTAAATTAGGTAAACTGAGACTAGAGAATCAGAAATAATACGAAAGCCGCCACCTGGACATTTCCAGGGAGTATATATTAAACGGATGTCATTCTTTATTGTGTTTCGTATAAATACATTTTGATTGTTTTCTTGAAATATTAAAACAAAAAGTCAATTGGGTGGTAAACAAAGAATCAAAGAACGACGGAAAGTGGACATTTTGAGACAGTTTGTTTTAATGGACTAAAATCAGGTGTTGTAAAAAAAATATGTGAATGAAATGTCAACAGTGGAATAGCAAGGTAAGTGCCAGCTTGACCTAGGGACAAGCTAAAAGAGCAGTAAGTGGCAGGTCTGTTAGGATAAGTGGGCTCTGAGTGAGTGTACACAGGTTCAAAACCTTGGTAAGGCAGATGTTGTTCTTTTAAATCTTCAGTAAAATGAGCACGAAAACTGTACACTCCGCGACGACTGTAGAGACAAGCGGCATTTATTACTAATTCCTCTATATCTCCCAGGCAACATAGCAATGGGGATAACAACTGTAAGGATAGTTTATTTTTAATAAGCATAAAAACAACAAACATAGGAATGCTCTTACGTTTGTTGAATGTTGTCCGCTGATAATGTGTCCACTTGTGTTGAGTGTAGTCTGCAATGAATGTTCTACTTTTAATGAATGTAGTCCGTGATCCATGTTCTATTTTTGTTGAATATAATCCGCAAAAAAAACGCTCTATTTTGGATGAGTGGAGTCCGCGATGAATGTTCTGTTTTTGGTGAATGTAATACGCGAAAAATGATTTTTGTTGAGTGTAGTACGGGATGGTCAAGTCAGGTCATCCCGTGACCGGTGAGGTCGTTGGGGTACACGTGAATACATCCTCACAAGCCCACACCACTCTTCTCTGTCAGCGGCCGCTGCCTGTACCTTTTCTGGTCGGAGATTGGTCCATTCTTTTATGTTGTCCTCCCACCTCTTTTTGGGCCGGCCTGTTCGTCGTGGGCCTTGCACCTTTATGTGGAGGATTGTATTTGCAAGACCATTTGATCTCGATGTATGACCGTACCAAGCGAGTTTCCTACTTTTGACAGTTGCCAAGAGGTCTTCAAAGGCCCTATTGCTGTTGTAATTCTATCTTGTAATTGTAATTCTGCCACCTTATTCGCCTGACCTGACTGGACATGGCAAACATTATGTTTCCTAAACTGAAATGCAGTTAGAAAGGATCCCAAATTCAGACATTAAGGGCAGTTTGCAGACGGACATACGCACTTTCTCTTAAAATGTATGTCAGGACTATTTCCGCAACTGGAAACGGCGTTTGGAGGGAGGCAGTAATACAGGATGGGATTATTTCGAAGAAGACATGACCGATTAGGCTCCAGATACGTCCAAAATATACAAAAAAAGTTATAGACATGTTTGGACAGACCTATTATAAGGAAAAGAAATACAACAAATAGTGTGTCTGTGTGTATGTGTGTGTGTGTGAGTGTATATATCAATTAGCCTAAATAATCTTGGTTGGCAGCCAATATAAGAGAAGGTACTCTCTTGGCTATAAAACCGATTAGATGAAGCTCGTTAACATGTTCATACAGTTTGCCTGTGAAAGGAGGGAACTCTGATTATAAACCCACAAGTGTCAAACAGTGATGGATAGTCCTGGAACGATGAGAGTATCGTCGGATGTCTCGAGTAACTAGCATCTGCGGGCAACGACTCCACTGCCTTGTGGAAACTCCAGGAGAGTATAGGGCTACAGGAGTACACTCAGACAGAAAATCCGAAGTAGTAGCACCTGAGGGGTGGGAAGCTTCAAAATTGCGAACTCATCCGGCAGCTCCTGCAGCTGAGCTGGGTCAAATTGTCATGCTTTGCATTTCTTTGGATTACACCAGTGAGGCCGAGTGGTGGATCCTGTCACAAACACGCACGCAGGCACGCGCACGCGCACGCACACGCACACAGACAGACAGACAGACAGACATACAGACAGACCTACCTACCTACCTACCTACCTACGTTCGTACGTACGTACGTACATATATACATACATATATACATACATACATACATATAGATATATCAAGAGAGAGATAGATAGAGAGAGCGAGAGGTGGAGGACGCAGGGAGAAATAAAGTAACATAGATCTCTAGAAGTAGACAATAAGGACGATAAGTATAAGTGAAGAACTGATGACGTTCAGGACGTAAGGGTTAATCATGATCAGTTGTTTCATTCGATATTTGCCGCGATATTTGCTGTTGTAATTCTATCTCGTATTTCCTCATTTGTAACTCGATCTTTGTACGTGACGTTTAAAAGTCTTCGAAAACATCTCATCTCCAAAGCCTGTATCCTTCGCTGGAAGTCATCTGTAACTGTCCATGTCTCACAAGCATAGAGGAATATTGACAGGACCAGTGTACACATTAGTCTGATTTTCGTGCATAGTGCTAACCGTTTAACTTGCCAGTAGTACGGGATGAATGTTCTAAATTTGTTTGGGTATATTTCGTGAAGATTGCTCTATTTATGTTGAGTGCATAATCTTCTATTTTTTGTAGAGTGTAGTCCGTGAAGAATGTCCTACTTTTGTTGATTATTGTCCGCAAATTATGTTTTAATTTTGTTGAGTATAGTCAGCGAAGAATGTCTTTTGGTTATAATGGAGGTTGGTGATTGTTGTCTTTTCACAAGTAAAACTAACATATTGATGCCATTGTTGACTTTATAATAGAGACTAGTAGAGGACTAGAATAATCGATCTTGCAACTGTCAAGGAAGAAGAAGAGTGCCAGAGAATGATGGATGAAGGGTCAACCTGGTAATAAGACGATTCAGTAAATGGTGTACAAATGCCCTGGACACAGGTGGAATGATGAAATATTCAGCACAAACGGAAGTGAAAGATCGATACCCGGACAAAAGTGAAAGAAAACACGAAAATGACAGAGCAACGAGAGAAAAATCTGTCTTAATTACTAAAAGGAGCCATCTGTCACAATGTGTGTTTTTTGTTGAATTATTTTTTGGGGTTGATTTTTTTTAACGATAACCCTGGAGAAATTGAACAAGAGAACGGAAAGGATAATTATAGTAATAAAGAAAAGTGAGTAGCGAGAATGGCGGTTTAAAAAAAAAAAAAGAAGTTTAAACAACTAAAGGAAGCAAACATATAGAAGAAAATGTCGAATCAGGCCTTGTGCGCTCAGGGGCCTCGCGATTAGCAAGAAAAATTAACATGAATTATTTCAAACCATGGAGGAAATAATATTGAAAATTGAAAGTGGCTCGTCAAAGTGCTCCAATCAATCCCCATATTTGCTAATGCCGGCCGACCGTGTGTAACAAAAAATGTGAGGAGTTACGAAATACAAATCATAAATTTTTTAACTAAACAAGAAGTAGATTCAATTAAACCAACGACATAGCAGGATGGATGCAAAATACTAGACTTCAAAACGATAAATACACAATTCAAATATATACATGATATAATATAAAAGTAAATGAGATTAACCAAATAAAGAACATATAAACGAATAAAGAAGAGTATTATGGAAGAAAAAGAGTTTTCACAAAAGCAATAAGTGAAAACAATAGTATGCACAAGCTGTTGATAGAAACAAAGAAAACACAAAGACCTATAATTAATTAGATATAGAATATGTGACATACAAACGATGGTTAATATTACGAAACACAATTGTATAGATTACACAAAGAAAGAGTACGCAGATATAGGTCTTCCCATATACAAAACAGATGTAATGAAACAATCGTAAAAAAACATAACAGCGAGAGAAAGTGAATAATTCAAAGATGTGAGAAAACCAATAAACACAGAGGACATGATAGTACGGTCTGCTGAAAAAGTTCCAGACATTTCGCGGCAAAGTCATGTCATAGGAACTTCTGGTGATTGGCGACGTCTAGTGATTATGTTATAAAATGACCAACCTCTTCCCGCTTGTTTCTCATGGTTTTTATATCGTCCTGGATATAATTGTTTACGTGCTCAAAGATGTATTTTGTGTTTTTCGAGTTTCAAAGTTTTATTTCAAGTTCGTTGTTGTTGTTGTTTCGAATGCCCACAATGAGTATGTTTACTTTTTTGGGCCCCCTAAAAAGGACGTTAAGTGGCGGTTGCAGTAGCTTTCCTCACATCCCGAGCCTGCTGAAGAAGGTTAACTGGGGTCCTCAAAGCTCGAAAAAATGTTTGCTGAGACTTGTGGAATGTGAAAACAAGTGTATTGGGGTCAGTGCATGAGCCTCATGCGTTTTTGTGAATGGTTTAAATCATTTTTATATGGGCTAGTCAACAAATTACGACTTGGGTTCTGGACGACTTACAAGATCATCTGACGAAGCTCGTGATGTCCATGTTCGTCAGATGGTGCGTCCCAATCGCCGTCTGATAGTTCGGGAAAGGAGAAAGAATAGGATTATGCCATAAAATTCGAAAGAGGAATAACAAATACATCGGGTAAGCGGCGCTGGTTCCAGAACTCCTGACACAAAATCAGATTGGTAGTCGTGTTGTCATCTCTCAAGTATCTCGGTCGCGCTAATGAGTACGACAACATTATGAAGAATATAATTATTGGCAATGAAACATGGATCTACAGATACAACATCGAAACGATAATGTAAGTCTCGAAGTGGGTTGGGAAGAATTCGCTAAGAACGAAAAAAGCGTGGCAGGTCAGGTCAGGTTGAACAAGAAAGTCCTGTTGGCGATGGTTTTTTTTGGTATTGTTTTTTTATTTGAGTGTTTGCATGAAGAATTATTACCAAACGTGCAAACAATTATCCTCTGGTACTATCTCGAAGAGCTGAAAGCTCTCGGATAAAGTCTGGACAAGATGACTTGAGTTACGGAGAAACTACTCCTGGTTTCTCCACCACGGCAGTGCGTCAGCCATTACATCGCTGCTCTGTCGGGCATTTTGGGCAACAATTAAGACAAGAGTGCTTCCCCTGCCACCTTATTCGCCTGACCTGGCTGGACATGGCAAACTTTATGTTTCCTAAACTGAAATGCAGTTAGAAAGGATCCCAAATTCAGACATTAAGGGCAGTTTGCAGACGGACATACGCACGTTCTCTTAAAATGTATGCCAGGACTATTTCCGCAACTGAAAACAGCGTTAGGAGGGAGGCAGTAATACAGGATGGGATTATTTCGAAGAAGACATGACCGATTAGGCTCCAGATACGTCCAAAATATACAAAAAAAAGTTATAGACCTGTTTGGACAGACCTAGTATAAGGAAAAGAAATACAACAAATAGTGTGTCTGTGTGTATGTGTGTGTGTGTGTGTGTGTGAGTGTATATATATATTAGCCTAATTAATCTTGGTTGGCAGCCAATATAAGAGAAGGTACTCTCTTGGCTATAAAACCGATTAGATGAAGCTCGTTAACATGTTCATACAGTTTGCCTGTGAAAGGAGGGAACTCTGATTATAAACCCACAAGTGTCAAACAGTGATGGATAGTCCTGGAACGATGAGAGTATCATCGGATGTCTCGAGTAACTAGCATCTGCGGGCAACGACTCCACTGCCTTGTGGAAACTTCAGGAGAGTATAGGGCTACAGGAGTACACCCAGACAGAAAATCCGGAGTAGTAGCACCTGAGGGGTGGGAAGCTTCAAAATTGCGAACTCATCCGGCAGCTCCTGCAGCTGAGCTGGGTCAAATTGTCATGCTTTGCATTTCTTTGGATTACACCAGTGAGGCCGAGAGGTGGATCCTGTCACAAACACGCACGCAGGCACGCGCACGCACACGCACACACACACAGACAGACAGACATACAGACAGACAGACAGACAGACAGACAGACCTACCTACCTACCTACCTACCTACGTTCGTACGTACGTACGTACTTTCTCCAAATGGAGCTTTCGAATTTAAATTTTCGTTACATACATACATACATACATACATACATACATTCATATATACATACATACATATATATATATATTTATATATATATATATATATATATATATATATATATATATATATATATATCAAGAGAGAGATAGAGAGAGAGAGAGAGCGAGAGGTGGAGGACGCAGGGAGAAATAAAGTAACATAGATCTCTAGAAGCAGACAATAAGGACGATAAGTATAAGTGAAGAACTGATGACGTTCAGGACGTAAGGGTTAATCATGATCAGTTGTTTCATTCGATATTTGCCGCATCAGCACGATTCGTGTGGCGGAGTTCGAGTATACACTCCATCACAATATTCATGTCCCAGGGGTGACCAAAACATACCGTGGCACTGTCTTCTGGTAGACTACACCAGCACTTGGCGAGATTAAACAGTGATTGCATGATTTGGGGCATAGGTTGTGGACAGGGAGATCACGTGATGGAAATAAGGATAGTGTTTGCAAGGTACAGGTTACTGGTTTACGGAACCAATGTAGAAACATCCCGTGGCAATAAATCAATGAATTGAGGACATGTCGGTAATGATGTTCAATATTCGATTTAAATACAACATATTATGTATGTCTTATTTACCGCATCGAGATGATCGCTCAACGAAACCTGCTTTAAACACCATCTTCGTCAAGGACAGAAAACACACAACAGCTGATGAATCACAACCCAAAATGAGAGCTAACCCCAACGGATATAATACGACTAAATGCGGCAGTCATTAGCTAGAGTGGCTTGGGTTAATGAGTGCAATCTTAAGTCGTATTGTATCCGCTATCAAGTCTATTTTCATTTCGCTGATAAGAGAGTATGTGGTTGATGGCTGCTACCTTGGCCGTATTGTATACGTTAGCATGTTCATTAACATTGTTGTTGTGATTCGTGAGGTCTTTTCATTCGTTCTTTGTTCCTGCCGCAGACCTTGTATCTGTAACGTGTGCTTCCTGTTGTTTCTGTCCTGATGTAGTAGCTGAGTCATATCTATTTATGTTTTTATCGATTTGGGTTTCTTTCAGAAGCCCAATCAATTTAAATTCGAAAGCTCCATATGGAGAAAGTCTTTAACAAATAAACGCCGTAGTCGTAGCTATCAATTCAATTTCGATATACATTCTCCTTATCTCTTTTATGCCAGTCCTAAACTCTGTTATCCCTGTATGTTTTGATTCTCTCTTGAGATTCCAGAAGAGAGAGTGCCTTGTAATAATATCAAATGGCTTCCCTGACGCGTGTTCGATCCATCGTCTGCGTCTACACTTCACTTCTCATTCCACTGTTTCGTGTTTTGTTCTTTAAAAAAAGTTCTACATTAATGATCTTATCATACCATTTCAGTACTTTTATTCTGCGCGAACTCTCATTTATGAAAGTCTGCATATGTTTTGCTGCTTTTGTTGTTTTCCATTCGGTGATTAGGCTGGCGGTTCATGTGAGCCGATAGTTACAAACAGTCCTACTCCATACTATGAATCCTCAGAGGCAGTGTCTATATTTTAAACCTTGCTTCTGTTATTATGTATGTGTTCAGCGTGCTTAGAAAAATACTTGTTCTTATATTGTTGTAGCTGCATTATTTATGAGCCATCCACTAACCTCGAGATTGTTACACCTTGCTTATATTGTTGTAGCTGCATTATTTATGAACCATCCACTAACCTCGAGATTGTTACACCTTGCTTATATTGTTGTAGCTGCATTATTTATGAACCATCCACTAACCTCGAGATTGTTACACCTTGCTTATATTGTTGTAGCTGCATTATTTATGAACCATCCACTAACCTCGAGATTGTTACACCTTGCTTATATTGTTGTAGCTGCATTATTTATGAACCATCCACTAACCTCGAGATTGTTACACCTTGCTAGTATTGTTGTAGCTGCATTATTTATGAACCATCCACTAACCTCGAGATTGTTACACCTTGCTTATATTGTTGTAGCTGCATTATTTATGAACCATCCACTAACCTCGAGATTGTTACACCTTGCTAGTATTGTTGTAGCTGCATTATTTATGAACCATCCACTAACCTCGAGATTGTTACACCTTGCTTATATTGTTGTAGCTGCATTATTTATGAACCATCCACTAACCTCGAGATTGTTACACCTTGCTTATATTGTTGTAGCTGCATTATTTATGAACCATCCACTAACCTCGAGATTGTTACACCTTGCTTATATTGTTGTAGCTGCATTATTTATGAACCATCCACTAACCTCGAGATTGTTACACCTTGCTTATATTGTTGTAGCTGCATTATTTATGAACCATCCACTAACCTCGAGATTGTTACACCTTGCTAGTATTGTTGTAGCTGCATTATTTATGAACCATCCACTAACCTCGAGATTGTTACACCTTGCTAGTATTGTTGTAGCTGCATTATTTATGAACCATCCACTAACCTCGAGATTGTTACACCTTGCTAGTATTGTTGTAGCTGCATTATTTATGAACCATCCACTAACCTCGAGATTGTTACACCTTGCTAGTATTGTTGTAGCTGCATTATTTATGAACCATCCACTAACCTCAAGATTGTTACACCTTGCTTATATTGTTGTAGCTGCATTATTTATGAACCATCCACTAACCTCGAGATTGTTACACCTTGCTTATATTGTTGTAGCTGCATTATTTATGAACCATCCACTAACCTCGAGATTGTTACACCTTGCTTATATTGTTGTAGCTGCATTATTTATGATCCATCCACTAACCTCGAGATTGTTACACCTTGCTAGTATTGTTGTAGCTGCATTATTTATGAACCATCCACTAACCTCGAGATTGTTACACCTTGCTTATATTGTTGTAGCTGCATTATTTATGAACCATCCACTAACCTCGAGATTGTTACACCTTGCTTATATTGTTGTAGCTGCATTATTTATGAACCATCCACTAACCTCGAGATTGTTACACCTTGCTTATATTGTTGTAGCTGCATTATTTATGAACCATCCACTAACCTCGAGATTGTTACACCTTGCTTATATTGTTGTAGCTGCATTATTTATGAACCATCCACTAACCTCGAGATTGTTACACCTTGCTTATATTGTTGTAGCTGCATTATTTATGAACCATCCACTAACCTCGAGATTGTTACACCTTGCTTATATTGTTGTAGCTGCATTATTTATGAACCATCCACTAACCTCGAGATTGTTACACCTTGCTTATATTGTTGTAGCTGCATTATTTATGAACCATCCACTAACCTCGAGATTGTTACACCTTGCTTATATTGTTGTAGCTGCATTATTTATGAACCATCCACTAACCTCGAGATTGTTACACCTTGCTTATATTGTTGTAGCTGCATTATTTATGAACCATCCACTAACCTCGAGATTGTTACACCTTGCTTATATTGTTGTAGCTGCATTATTTATGAACCATCCACTAACCGCGAGATTGTTACACCTTGCTAGTATAACTAAACTGGCCGAAATGCAAACCATTATCGAAGTTGGGAGCAAATTTAATATTTTTCAAAAAGGCAAAGTAATACTACAGCCCGGTTCAATTGGTGTCACACTCTCCATCAATTTTCTTGAAAATAACTTGAAGTTCAGCAGTGATTCTTTGCAAACAGCATTAAATTGTACATTAATTTCATTTTTTTGTTCGATTAATCCAAAGAAAACGTGGATTTGGCACTGAACAGTATTTGTTATATAATATTGCACATTTTCACAATAGTTTTTTTTGACACATTCATTATTTTTTACAGTACCACACAACAAAATTAGGGCAAGGCGTTTACCACATATGACTGAGCGCTAGCGTAATATGGGACATATGGGAATTATTTCATGGACATGGGTAATATTTAATGAACACTTCTTCTTCTTCGATCAACTTAAGCTGTGCTTCTATACCGGATGGATCATGAAGGAGACGGTACACTTGAGGTTTTCACCAGCCCCCCAGTTTGTCGTAGAGGGTCGCTCCACAAGACCAGACTTCGGTTCTTTGGTTTTTGTATGTTAGGTAAAAAAGTCAGAAGCAGACTAGTCCTAAACACCCTGAGCATTGAGCCCTTCGAGTCAAAATGCTACATAAAGATCCTTAGAATACTCTGGGCGGAGAAAAAGACAAATATAGACATTCGGCAAGCGTTGAATATAGAGGAGAACTGGTTTATCAATTTTGGTCAGAAAATGCAAATACTTTGGTCGCATAAAGAGACACAACGGTTTTGAGAGAACAGCGATGGATGGTAAAGTGTCTGGCAAAAGAGACAGGGGTAGACCAAGAAGACGATGGCACAAAGAAATCCAGGAATGCCTGGGTATGACATTGGCGGAGGTTGGTGTTCTGGTAATGGAAAGAGTTTCTTTCAGACAGTCTGTGATGGAAACGACATTCAATAAAGAACATGTTACATGATACTGTGAGACAGCACTGGGTAAAGATATTGAAACCAAGGAACTTGGACATTCACGAAAGAAGTGGTTGTCCCCCTTTTCAAGACACTATCCCTCCCTCTCTCAAGTGATATCCTTAAATCAACAGCAAATAATAGGGATGAACAATCATGTTGTGGTGGATATAGTTAGGAAATTAACTGATGTGAACAAAGATTGGCATGTGTACTTCTTCATTCCTAATCTGAAGTTTCTAAGATATTCACAACTGTTAAATGGCTGGATAAACTGCAATCCATTTCGTTGTCAGCATGCTTTATCCTCTCGGAGCACTTGCTCTTCATATTTCTTCTATTAATTTCTGTTTTTGAGAGAGCATCCCGTGTTAAGTCTTCAACATCATCACACAGTTTAAAAGTCGTGTTCTGGGCGACCACTTGCCCTTTGACTGCAGCCCGCACATGATCTATGGGGAAGCCAAAAATAAGTGGTTCTGCAATAAATTTGTCAATAAGATAAATCTTTGTCTTCCTACTCTGCCTCACAATCTGCAATAACTCAAGCGATATGTTCTTTTGCAGGCCACGTCATGATTTGATGTTTTATGCTTGGTGAAGTTGTTATTGTGACCTCCTGCGATACAACAATATGACAAGATGCATTGTCTATTACAAGGCATGCCCGTGTATCCAGAGTTGTGTTTTTTATCAAACCCATGAACATATGTCCAATAATTTCAGTGTGGTAACTCCTCCCATCTGAAGACATTTCTTGAAAAAGAAGCTCTGCGCATCGACAAGCCATTCTCTTTGCTGCCAGCATGCGCTAGTATTAATGCGATGTCTTTTGCTACTTGGAATTTCCCTTCTCTTGTTTCCGTCCACCGATTGTCATTCTTTCTCATAGGTGTGGTGAGCATTAGCCTGCACTTCGTCCAAACATACGATATCGCAGTCTTCTATCCTTCGCTCACGAATTTGCCTCAGGTATTTGCATAGAACAGCAATCGGGTGCGGCTATTTACAAACAATATTCCTGCCGATAACAGACTTAAGAAAAGTGAAAGCTCTGCATCTTACAATTCTTCAAAGAGCAGTTTTTGAGATTTCAATTCCGTATTGGACTTGAAGCCGAACTGTAAGTTCACGAAGAGCAACAAGTTCATTTTCCCGAAACATTTTCAAATTCTCACGTCCAATTACATCGTTGTAGAAATCCTATGTTTTTCTTTTTCTACCTTGCTTGGCCTTATCCTTTACAAATTGAAAGTCCTGACTTGTCCACCGTAAAAAAGATTTTACATTTATACCTAGCGAGTGGTCTTTGTGGATGATAAATACAAGAATAGCACAACTGCCTCATAGGGAGCATGTCGTAAAAAGTGACTAACTGTATGACATGGCATAACACCAGCTTTGTTATGTGGTTTGTTTAGAGCAGCATAGATGGCGCCTAACAGGCTGCGGGTCTACATGGCTCCAGTATTTGAGCCTCTTAAGACGGACATGCACATCGGTTAACCACCCTCTGTAACCGGTTTTCCAAACGTAACAGGGTATTAAGATGCTGGAGCCTAGCCCGCTAATCAGGATACTCTTCTCCCGGCTACATCCAGATCATACAAGAGAACAACTGTAGAGAACAAGCCGACTAAGAACTAAGAACCTAGCGTATAATGTGTCCTCTCCTTTGTTTCTTGTATGATGTAATACAAATGATCCCTATTAGCCTCTCTGCAGTATAGTACAGTCACCTTCTGGGTATTGATGAACTTGTACTTTAAACCCCTTATTATTTTGATAATGAAGTCGCTCCTTCGATTTATTTTGCAAGAAAACAAATTACTTATTGAATTGTCGTTGAAATATGACATCAAGTACGTATTACACATAATTAATCAGATGGTTCGGAACTGTCCAGTGTTCCTGTTTTTGAAAAAGAAATACCCTTTTTTCTGGCTTGCAACTGAATTACAACTTTGAGACGTCTGTACTTTTTTTTAACGGAACACTGTAATGTGTGGCTGTAAAACTTCTTAATGTCTATCCCGTAAACATCGATGATTTTTCAAACAATATATATATATATATATATATATATATATATATATATATATATATATATATATCCTTAACAAGCAAAATTGAAAAGAACAGTTCATCAAGGTCATTAGTATTATTATTTCACACACAAAATGCCGTTACAGTCAAAGAGTTGGAAAACTATAAATCGCTAAAGATGAACACGCATTTTGGAACGGACTATAGTTGTAATACAATCCTCAATAAATATTTTAAAATTCTTTTAAAGCTTCAGTAAAAACTATAAAAATAACCAAAAAATGAAACATTATCACCAACCAGCGTTTTAATTTAAATTGCAAATGTTTGGTGGGTGGTGCATGTGGATGGTAATATCATGAAATTACCAACGCAAGAGTATAGAAACACATTGGTGTATACTTCCGGCTAGGAGGTTCAAATGCAATCGTAGCCTCTATACTTCTAGATACTAACATCCGCTGTCTTCTAATGATCTCTTACTTACAGTTAAGTAAGACAAGGGGAGAAGAAAAGAGACTGGTCAACCAGCAACACACAGAGAACAAGTAGGGCCAGGCGAGAAGAAAAAAGATTGGTCAATCAGCTACACACACGGAACAAGTAAGGCAAAGCGAGAAGAAAAGAGATTGGTCAACCAGCTACACACACGGAACAAGTAAGGCAAAGCGAGAAGAAAAGAGATTGGTCAACCAGCTACACACACGGAACAAGTAAGGCAAAGCGAGAAGAAAAGAGATTGGTCAACCAGCTACACACACGGAACAAGTAAGGCAAAGCGAGAAGAAAAGAGATTGGTCAACCAGCTACACACACGGAACAAGTAAGGCAAAGCGAGAAGAAAAGAGATTGGTCAACCAGCTACACACACGGAACAAGTAAGGCAAAGCGAGAAGAAAAGAGATTGGTCAACCAGCTACACACACGGAACAAGTAAGGCAAAGCGAGAAGAAAAGAGATTGGTCAACCAGCTACACACACGGAACAAGTAAGGCAAAGCGAGAAGAAAAGAGATTGGTCAACCAGCTACACACACGGAACAAGTAAGGCAATGCGAGAAGATAACTGTTCAACTAGCCGCAAGAAAAAGAAAAAAAGTAAGATAAAACACACGAGAGAAGAGAATTCGAAGAAATGCACAACCCGCCTTTAAAATAACAACAAGTACGGCAAGGCAAACGAGAGAAGGGAACTGCTCAACTAGCCACACAAAAGAACATGTACGGAATGGCGATGAGAGATAATAATTTGTCAAACTTCCTTATAAAGCGGAGTCAATAATAGATTATTATGATATCGCCCAAAGGACTATGGTCTTGTGTGGAAAAGAGCATGCCTTCGCCATTAGAATTGAAAAAGACAAACCTTTAATCAAACAATAAAATCTTGTAGTGCACGCCAATGTGGGTGCTATTCCGTTTGGGATGTCCAGATGGATTTTGTTACTGTCAGCAACCTGTCCTGTAACATTGTAATGTGTTATGCCGAATAGTAGTGTTACCGATCAGTCCCTTCAACAACTGTATTTGCTTTGGGCAATTCAGCACTTCAGATGCTCCTGATATTCTTATTCATTTTGTCATGCCATTGTATATAATTTTTGTTTGCCTTTGTTCCGCCTCTCTTGCTCTCGATCATTTCTGTTGTCACGGGATTTGTCAGCCTCTACCTCCTGAGCAACACTCCAATGAATCTTGTGTGTCATATTTTTATTTTGGTTAGCAGCTGTTATTTTCACATTGGCTTCCTGTAATGTATCTTCGTTGGATTTTGACTTTTTTGTTTAGCTATCCAAGGTGTTCGTTACATCTTTCGCATGAACCATATTGATGTTGCTGCCAGTGATATTTCTTCTTTCTTTAAAATTCATTGCTCACTGTAAATGTATGTATCATAATTAGCAGTGAATTTATTGACGTGGTAGCTTGGCGTCTTTTAATAGCACCGACAACAAGATTGTTCACCTACCTGTGGGTTGAGGGGGTTGCAGCTACTTACTAACTACGTTTTAGTTGCTATCCGTAAATCGGCCTTTTAACCTAGAATGAATTATGTACACTATTTCTGCCCCTTAATCTGGAATAAATTATGTACACTATTTCTGCCCCTTAATCTGGAATACATTATGAACACTATATCAGCCTCTTAAACTGGAATAAATTATGTACACTATATCAGCCTCTTAATCTGGATTAAATTTTGTACACTAAATCGTCCTCTTCGTCTGGAATAAATTATGTACACCATATCAGCCTGTTAACCTGGAATAAATTATGTACACCATATCAGCCTGTTAACCTGGAATAAATTATGTACACCCTATCAGCCTGTTAACCTGGAATAAATTATGTACACCATATCAACCTGTTAACCTGGAATAAATTATGTACACCATATCAGGCTGTTAACTTGGAATAAATTATGTACACCATATCAGCCTGTTAACCTGGAATAAATTATGTACACTATATCGGCCTCTTAACCTGTAGTAAATTTTGTACCCAAAATTAGCCTACCTCTTAATGAACTGTTTGTAAATTATGTACACTACATCAGTTCCTTAATATGGAGTAAATTATGTACCCAAATTTGGCCTCTTAAACCCACGTACGAGGGACAGTAATTAAGTAGCCAGAATTTTATGAATAACTTTTTCACAAGAGTACGAACCTGAATTTGTGCGAGAATTATTTTTCGACATAGTCACTCTGCCTGGTAATACACTTTGTCTATCTATCCACTAGCCTGTGGATGCCGACTAGAAAAAAAATTTTGAGTGTGACTTTTTACCAATTTTACATCGCCTCCATATCCTCGTCATCTACCTTGTATAATTCACACTTTCCTATATCCGAAGCCATCGTTAAAAATTTTGAGCGCAGCGCCGTGACGTTGAAATCTATGGCTATTTAATCAATAGTGACTCGTCTGTTGCCACGGACTAGCTGGTTGATCTGCTGTTTCACTGCTACCTCTTGTTGGTCTCCCACGCCGTGGTATATCAATGACGTTTTGTTTTCCGTTTTGAAACCTGTCTTCCCATGCATGCACTCTCCTCTCAAACAACCGTCTCCATACTGAGCCTTCATTCTTCTGTAGATTCCAGAAGGTTTCACACCCTCTGACCACAAACAAGAACAACACCTAGTTATTCTCTCACGGTGCAAGTCGATAGTGGAGCAGCTATGTTTTACGCTATATAGCGCATGTGTATACTGCTCCATCATCATGGTTTATTGATGAAGGGCAAGATTGTGTCCTGAAATAAGATTTTCGGCTGTACATTACTCTTACATGCACTTTATCATAAAATTCATTTTACTTAATGACTGTCCCTCGTAAATTATGTACTCTAAATTCGCATATTAAACTGGAATTAAATATGTACCTTATGCGTCATATCTATTATCCTATATTCTATCTTCAGTCCACTTATGTCTTTAGATGTCGTGGGGAGGTGTTACCTCCTTTGTTCCATATTGTTTGGTAGGTAAAAATCCAATGGTGACTTGCAAGGTCAATCCCAGCATCTGTTAGCCCCTCGAATATACGATCGCCTATTTTTGAGACCGGTGAAGGTGGAAGCGTAAATTAGAGCAAGGTAGACCCGCAGCCTGTCAGGCGCCATCTAAGCCGCTCCGCTAACCACATAACCAAGACCTGCTGTTATGGCCACACAGTCCCGTTTTAATTTGGCGACATATTCTCTGTGGGGCGAGAATCCCTAGAATGATTTGAGTAGATTTTTAACTTGAATATTGCCCGAGAAGAGGGCCGTTAGGCTAAGGTATTTTTAACGTGCTTGTCCTAACCTGCAGTAAAATGTGTACCCTACGAACTCCCTACCTTTTCCCAGCCCCCTGTATCCTTGCCCATTGCAGTGTACTGCTAAGACGACCATGCCGAAGAAACAGCTCATGGCATGGATACGCCTGTCGTGCCATCTGTGCAAGATCCAGAAAAGTGTTGTCCTTCTTCCTATCGACAGGAACGCGAGTTATTCTCACAGATTTTTCTGCATACTACAAAGGGTAACAATCTTGCTAGATCATTCTTTCCAATTCGAAAGCCCACGCCACACCCTGCAGGCTTTCGATCTGTGTGAATGGGGAGGCACACAATCTTTTGCTCTGTAGAGTCTTCTACCACTGAAACAAGTAGCAGATTCGATCTATTAATTATTTATTTTACACTAAACTGGTAATCGCCTCTACGGCATTCTCTGTCTAGAAGACGGTTATTCATGACTTTATCCAACACGGAAAACTCTCCCTAAAACAACTCCCACAGAGACGGATTACATATGACGGAGCAATAAGAGAGATACAACAAATACATCGATTAAAATGTATATCTGGGGGCGAGTAAGAACAGTATGGTCAAAGCGTGCACTTTCTACATTTTAACCATTGAAATAATATATCAGTGCATATATTTATTTCTTTGCTGTAAAAGCTTGTGAAGCGCAATATAATTTGTTGCTCTAGGACTTTCAGTTTTGAATAGTGATATTTCTTCCTTTGTGTCTTCTTGGCATTCATTATCTATTTGAAATGGTCCAGACGGTATGATGGATGCGGAGAAGCGAACACTAGCATCAATCACTGCCCAACAATCTACTCGTTTCGTGTAGTCCAATATAAAAATAGGAAAACACATAAATGAGAACTCTCCATGGTTAGATCTGTGACATGGGAAATCGAAGGAAATATACAAACATTTCTTTTATATACTAAAAAAAATGAAAATAATACCACTGTAACAACGCTCTTCAAGTTAGAAGAGGCATGCTCCAGTCCAGAAAGGGGCATACGTTTGTTGCTATCAGCGGTGAAAAACTGTATTGCGATGACCGCAAGCAGAAGCAGATTATATTCCCCAGGTCTACATATCTGCCCAGTCGATCTCCAACAGTGAGGAGAACTCAGTAGTGATGATAAATATGTTCATGATTATTTACAGCAATAAAAATTATTCAGTTGTACTGTTTTTTTAAATAAAATCAACCTCTATAAAACCTATATATAACAAATATAAAGTAAAATAAAATACACTGTATCGAACAACTAACTTCATTGGCAGCAGGGGAACAGTAAGATGAAATGTTATGGGTATTCTAGCATTAAGATGCTACTTGCTCTACATATGAGTGGATACTTTTTGTCTAAATTTTGGACACCATACTCTAGTAAACATGTACTAACAAAAAACTAAGGACGGTTGTCCATGTGGCTGGCAATTTCATCGTGTATTGCAAAAGTGGTGCACTATTTCCAGTTGCAGAGCGCATTTATGCTTGCGACAGGCTTTCATCGAGAAGGACAGAGACAGTAGCAGCCTCTCAGAGAGACAAATAAAGGATAATGACCGGTTCTATAGTAGTCTATAAGCCTCACACAAAAAAAGCATGTCAAGATGGTTGTTTGAACTGAGAAAGTGAAAAAAAATGTGCTGAAAAATTATTAATAACGTAAGCGTACAATTTCTAAAGAGAAGAATGGAAGAAATAGAGAAGTTGAATATACAAATCTCCTGTATGACCAATATAGCTGGAATGTGGGGAAGGAAGAAAACATAAAGGAATGTCACCAAAAAAAGTGTTGTCAGAATCTCGGCAGTCAATGCAAAATAAATAAACATAACGTCACGTCCGTTCACCAACACGACAACCAATCAATGAGAGTGCAGCAAATGAACGGCGTCATGGTGACCAATAAACACAAGCGGAAAACAATGGCGGATAATGAGGTTATGCTCAATTCAGCCTTTGTTTACAAGGTTTTGATCTGCACCAGAAATAATCACAAATACTAGAAACAAAAACGCAAAAACAACCATTAGAACAAAATTGTAACGGCACATCTAGCAGTACGGCGTTATAGGTCATGTTCTTTTCAGGAACGGGTTTAGTGGTTTTAAGCTTGGGCTTTTATGAAAAGTCCCTTGGGATCGCGAACGAAATCTAGATATTTTTCATTAGTCTTTCGTGTATAGGTTTTTAATTTAATTTCTCGTAAATTAGAAAAACGGAACCGAACCGTATTACTTTTCAACGTAGTTTACATTGATTGCGTTCGATACAAATCTCTCTCTCACCCTCTCACGCTCTCTATTTCTCTCTCTCTCTCTCTCTCTCCCCACCCCCCCCCTCCGACTACTAAGTACATGGTTTTCACTATTTTAAAAAAAAGGATGTTTTGTCGCGTGCTAATCCAGTCATGCGTTACGTCGTTGTTTTAATTCTGGAATCAGCTACCGTGTAACTTTAACACACCATGGATGGTGCTGCTGAATCGTGACTGATCTCCACAAGTTTTCGTTGCTCCAAGAGAAGTGTCTGCCCACTGATCCACATGCAGGAAGCCTGTGTCACAGGCTTCATGTGCTGTTGTAGTCGTTTTTATTTCTGTACCAATTTCAGCTACACGAGAAAATAGCACATAAATGAATCCTACCTCATTGCCCTTTAAAATGTGCTTTCAGAGCGCAGTGTAGCTTGTCAATCTCCACGATATCAGGCCATGAGATCAACGTGCGTTAATGAGGGAGAGAAAGACAGGGAGAGAAAGACGGGAGATAGAGGGGGAGAGAGGGGGGAGAGAGAGGGGGAAGAGAGAGGGGGAAGAGAGGGGGAGAGAGAGGGGGAGAGAGAGGGGGGAGAGAGAGGGGGGAGAGAGGGGGAGAGAGGGGGAGAGAGAGGGGAGAGAGGGAGAGGGAGGGGGAGAGAGAGGGAGAGAGAGGGGGAGTGAGGGGGGGAGAGAGATGTGGAGAGAGGGGGGAGAAAGATGGAGAGAGAGCGAGAGAGAGAGGGGGGAGAGAGATGTGGAGAGAGAGAGGGGAGAAAGGGGAGAGAGGGGGGAAGAGAGAGAAAGAGATATGGAGAAAGAGAGGGGGAGAGAGAGAGAGAAATAGAGGGGGAGAGAGAGAGAAAAAGAGAGAGAGAGAGAAAGAGGGGGAGAGAGAGAGAAAGAGGGAGAGAGAGAGAGAGAAAGAGAGAGAAAGAAACAGAGGGGGAGAGATAGAAAGAGAGAGCGAAAGAGAGTGAGAGAGAGAGAAAAAGAGAGAGAAAGAGAGGGGAGACAGAGAGAAAGAGAGATGAGAAAGAGAGAGAGAGAGAAAGAGAGAGAGAAAGAGAGAAAGATAAAAGAGAGAGAGAGAGTTACATACGTATTATTATATTTCTTGGGAAAATATTTCTCTTCTCATTGCTGAGACGAAAACCGGTTTGTCCTTCTTGCATTCATGTATCCTTGCGTACTTGGCTTCCTGGCAGGTTATGCCTGCTGCCAGGTAGCCGAAGGTTATCCAGGGTACCTTGACAAGACCAGGATAACCCGACAAGTCCAGGATAACCCGACAAGACCAGGATAACCCGACACGACCAGGATAGCCCGACTAGAACAGGATAACCCGACAAGACCAGGATAACCAGACACGACCAGGATAACCCGACAAGACCAGGATAACCAGACACGACCAGGATAACCCGCCAAGACCAGGATAACCAGACACGACCAGGATAACCCGACAAGACCAGGATAGCCCGACTAGAACAGGATAACCCGACAAGACCAGGATAACCAGACACGACCAGGATAACCAGACACGACCAGGATAACCAGACACAACCAGGATAACCCGACAAGACCAGGATAGCCAGACACGACCAGGATAACCCGACAAGACCAGGATAACCAGACACGACCAAGATAACCCGCCAAGACCAGGATAACCAGACACGACCAGGATAACCCGACAAGACCAGGATAACCCGACAAGACCAGGATAGCCGGACTAGAACAGGATAACCCGACAAGACCAGGATAACCAGACAAGACCAGGATAACCCGACAAGACCAGGATAACCAGAAACGACCAGGATAACCCGACAAGACCAGGATAACCAGACACGACCAGGATAACCCGACAAGACCAGGATAACCAGACACGACCAGGATAACCCGACAAGACCAGGATAACCAGACATGACCAGGATAACCCGACAAGACCAGGATAACTCGACAAGACCAGGATAACCCGACAAGACCAGGATAACCAGACACGACCAGGATAACCCGACAAGAACAGGATAACCCGACAAGACCAGGATAACCAGACACGACCAGGATAACCCGACAATACCAGGATAACCCGACAAGACCACGATAACCCGACAAGACCAGAGTAATTTAATTCGACAAGATCTGGGAAAATAAGCTCAACAGGACCAGGACAATTTAACTCAACAGGACCAGGACAATTTAACTCAACACGACTTTACCAAATTAACTCAACACGACCAGGACAATTTAACTCAACACGACTTTACCAAATTAACTAAAGTCCATAACAATTTCACTAGACAATGGCAGGGTCATTTAACTCGACATCACCAGAACAATTTATCTGAACAAAGCAAGGACAATTCAATTCGACAAGACAGGTACCAACTAAATTGTACAAGACAAGATAAAATTAAACTAAGAACATGGGGGGGGGGGGGCGTTCTGACATAATGTGCGAGTATGCTAATTGGAATATCAATTCGATACCAATATAGCGAGTTATTTTCTACTGTATCCCGTGTGTCGTTCGATATTTGGGGAGATGAGTTATGTAGCTTACTTTCTATTACAGCAGGCTATCTGCACTTGACAGGATGTGCAAGTGTTGGGGAGTAATATTACTTATATATTACTTATATTTAATTATATAACACTAGTCTGTGTGTTACCGGTGCACAAAAGCGGAGAAATGAATAGTAACACTGTAACCTGCCAGATATGTAGTTAGAGACAACTAAGTAGGATTAGCATCGGTCTGGCTACCACTTTTATTGAAACTAAACCACAAACACGTCACCAGATACACGCAGGTCAGCGTTTGATGACGGCACGTTTTTGTTGAGAACCTATGCCCCGCCAGGTATTCGAAAAGTTGTGATTGATTTTGATACATTTTGGAACAATCCGTTGCACACTATGTGGACATCTTCCTCTTCATCTTATTCTTTGTTCGTACTCAATCTGCCGCTAGTAGAACGTGAAAAGAGCTTTACAAGTAGCATGATGTTGTCCGCAGAACGGAATGCGCTATGTCGTAGTTAACATCTTGACTGCGATATTTGCACATTTCGGTCCGACACATCCGACTACAGCAGACATTTTTTAATTACCGGGTTAGCCTTCCATCTTCGATCATTTCTCCTTAGCCAGTCTCCTCTGTTGCAGTATGTTATCCAGGATCACCACGTGGAGATGTATAATGGTCTTAGCAGCACCGGTTCGCTGGCCCTGACGCTAACAGTCAGCTATGGCTCGCTGGCCCTGACGCTAACAGTCAGCTATGGCTCGCTGGCCCTGACGTTAGCAGTCAACTATGAATCGCTGGCCCTGACGCTAGCAATCAGCTATGGGTCCCTGACCCTGACGCTAGCAGTCAGCTATGGGTCGCTGACCGCTGCAACTCATGCGCTGCGCATCACCATGATCCCTCCATGAGGAATAACATCTCACTTTCAAACAAGGAGTAAATCACAGTGAAGTACACTGACCAAGATCGAACTTGACACTTGTGTAGTGTTCAAAGAAACACGATGTTATATCAGCCTGGTCAACGAGGTAGGGATCGACAATGTGCTCCTCATAGTGGTTAGTCCACCAGGTAGCCTGATTATACACTACAGCCAGGAAGATTTGGGTGCACTTTCACTAGTACAACTTAGAATATAAGAATAGCTTATGAAGTCTGCTACCAAAGAAATATGTCCAAGATTGAATAACTCAGCACGAGTAGATTCGAGCAACAACACGTTCATACGCAACACGTTGCTATTGTTGTTGTTGTTGTTGATGTTGTTGTTGTTAATGCCACTCATACTTGAGTTAGGTACCCATGACGACTTTCTTTAGTGACAGGTTTCAGTGGCTCTTCATCTCAAGTCGCTTTTTAAGGTGAACCGTGATACTCCTAGCTGTAGTGCAATGCAAAGCTACCCAACAATCGCACCACTATGGGGATCACAGTGCCTATCCCCACCTCATTAGCCAGACTGTTATGAAACAACAAGTTTCGAGGGAGAATTGTTTGGATGTTAAGTACGGTCTTGAATCAGTGAGTTTTACCTGGCCCTGACAAACATAGTCTGATGAGTTTTTTTTGCTTGGCCAGACGTACCCCTCATACACAACAAGTAATCGGCACAGCAATTGTTGAGAACCCCTGATTAACAACATGTGAATTTTGCAAGTCATCAGAAACCTCAACGTGTAATCCGTGACTGTCCCGCCATTGATTTAGTATTCCGTGCAGAGCTGTGCAGCGACTTTGTTTTCTTTAGTTTAATAATTAAAACTGCCGGAACCGCTCAAGCACGCACAAGGATAGCATAATAACTAGTGTACCAATAAAATATGACCTACCTGACATAAGATTACATTGACATACAGAGGTTTAACCATGAAAACAATTCGATTAAGTTCCGAAACATGGAGCAGAATATATTACATTCTCATTTCAAGCGGATAACATTCGGCGGCTTAAATTAGAAAACCAGCAACAATACAATGTGTTAACGGTAACGAGTTACGGAAGGTTTACGCTAACCGGACAAAATGAACGAGGCATAGCTTTGTGTTGGATTGTAACAGAATGATACTAGTCGTCGGCCACTAATTCATGGTTCTGGCCTTCCACCAGATTGTCGTCAAATATGCGTCAGTTGTTCTTGTGTCCTTTTCTATAGTTACTCCGACTTCTGGTCCTTTGTGATTTCAAAATGAGTGCATATCTGGTTAAATTGTTAGGCTGCTTTTAATGGATGTTATTTCATTAGCTTCTCTACGTAACCTCATATTGTATTAGTGGCATTGTTGTTAATAACGATAAGCACACGTCTAGTTATCTGATGGGTGCTATGATGGAAGTCTTCAGTGGGTTGTGATGTTCTTGGTTGTATGCTAAGTATCAGAGTTAGAGAGTAGGAGAGACTTGACACGTGCGATGAAAATCTAAATCTTTTTGTCCTGGGAGACAATCACTGGGAGTTGAATAGTGTTAGAAACACATCTGGCGTTATTAATCATGGCGTGGACATAATTTCAGACTGTTGGTGAGGCAGACCTACAGAAGAATCGGACAGAGTAGGTCATCCAATAGATGCGGCAGATGATTAGCCCACCAGCGCGTGGACATGTCCCGATCTCAATCGAAACTTTGCCGAATGAACACGCAGTGGTTAGACAAGGGAATCAAGAAAACCACGAGACTTTGCCGAAAGAACACACAGTGGTTAAACAAGGGAATCAAGCAAACCACGAGACTTTGCCGAATGAACATACAGTGGTTAAACAAGGGAATCAAGCAAACCCCGAGACTTTGCCGAATGAACACACAGTGGTTTAACAAAGGAGTCAAGAAAACCACAGTCTGCTTAGTCACACCACAATAGCCAATACGCCACTCATCTGCAAACGCAGTTAAGGGGAACGAGCACCAACCAGCAAATGTAGACAGCTCTATAAAAGGAGATAAAGTAACGGAGTACCCACTGTCATATGTCAACAACTCTACAAAAGCAGGTAAGTGAACCGAGTACCCACTACCATATGTCAACAACTCTACAAAAGCAGGTAAGTGAACCGAGAACCCACTACCATATGTCAACAACTCTACAAAAGCAGGTAAGTGAACCGAGTTCCCACTACCATATGTCAACAACTCTACAAAAACAGGTAAGTGAACCGAGTACCCACTACCATATGTCAACAACTTTACAGAAGCAGGTAAGTGAACTGAGTACCCACTACCATATGTCAACAACTCTACAAAAGCAGGTAAGTGAACCGAGTACCCACTACCATATGTCAACAACTCTACGAAAGCAGGTAAGTGAACCGAGTACCCACTACCATATGTCAACAACTCTACAAAAGCAGGTAAGTGAACCGAGTACCCACTACCATATGTCAACAGCTCTACAAAAGCAGGTAAGTGAACCGAGTACCCACTACCATATGTCAATAACTCTACAAAAGCAGATAAGTGAACTGAGTACCCACTATCATATGTCAACAACTCTACAAATTAGCATAGCAGGACAGATACGCATTTTTAACTAATGTCCTTTCGAAGAGCGTTGTCGGGGCTGAAACAGATAACCATGTCGTTTAAACAACATAGCAAGGAACACGATACCTAAACATCAGCAATACCAAGATAATGAGCACTGATGAGACAAAAAAACCAGACCTAAAGTTTCACTAGAGAAGCAAGAAGTTACGAACGTCATAAGTTTTGCACATCTTGGCTTGATTATAAGCAAAAATGGAGATTGCTTCACAAAAAGTAAGAAGAAAAATGGCCCTTGCATTGCAAAGGCTAACTAAAAAGAAAAATGAGTGGCAGAACACTAACAAAACGACACAAATAAAGATCCTGAGAGATTGTATCTTTCCAGTGGAAACCTAGGGATGAGAGATATGACAGAAGATTGAATCATTCGAACTAAACTGCTACAGGGAAGCGCTCAAAATACCACGGATTGAGAGAATAAAAAAGGCAGGATATAGTACAGAATTGTCTAGTAAACAACGTTGCGTCTAGGAAACTAAAATACGTTGGCCACATCAAACACCACAATAGTCTAGAAAAATAATACTGAATGGGATGTTAGCTGGCAAGCTTGCCAGAGGTAAGCCGAGGGGAAGATGATCCCATACATTAAAGAGGTTCTGAGGATGACTGTCGAGAGTCTTACAGATCGGTTGTTTGTTGATTATCATATTCTTTGTAAAGTAAAGATACCGAATTCACGCCAGTGTAACATATTGAGAATGTGGCCTTAGGTCCCCATTTTTCTTGACCAACGTCACACTAGGGGTGATATGGTCAACATCTGTCCGGCCGCTTTAACTCTCCAAGATTATTCTAGCTGGATCGACGCCAGGAGCTGCCTTGCGATTGTCAAAATCCCGCACAAACTGCGGACCGATCCCCGATTGCTTGACTGTGAAGTCGGTGCACTAACCACTCCGCTACCTCGGCTCCCCATGTTCTGTGTGTTGTCACCTCAATATGCAATCTGTCCTTTGCTGCTTCTCCTCCTGGCGGTCTATATGTTTATGTATATCTTGTTATTATGCCAAAGAGGACATCGATCCACGGAAAATATGTTCATTATATTCAAGTATTCAGCCGATTGCTACCCGGGATGGAAAGAAATGAACCCCTGTAACGTGTTGTAAATGACGACTATATAAGGTTGTGTATGAGGTTATCAAAATATGTTCTATTGAAATCGCTAGTGCTGCACACCTCCTGTAAATGGATTCGGGGTGGGAGGTGGGGGTAATGCAGCTGCAGTGGTAACCTTTTACCTAAAAATGAGTAAAAAGTCGATATAATATTCGTGTATTCTGTCTTTAATCAACCAGTCCATAACCAGCAATAGGTTTGATGAGAATAGAGAACATCTCTGTCTGACCCAATTTTGAGTTGCGATGGGTTATGTCTTTGTGAATATGTTCTTAATAAAATGATAACGCAAAAAGAACTAAGTAAGCAATATTCAATTTCGATCGTGATATCCGACCATTACTAACGTACCGAAACGAACTAGTCCTGACGCGGAAGGTACAACCATTCTGTGGTCTGCGTCGCTGTTACTAGGACAGCAGAGATGGTGCTGCTGTTTTAAATTGTTTACGCTGCACATTCCCGAGTGGTCTGCCGGGGTCTTTGTGTATGACAAGGACAAGAATATAGTACCACTGTCTTACAAAGAGCATGTCGTAAGAGGCGACTAAATGTGTGACATGGCATAACACCGGCCATGGTTAGATGGTTTGTTCAGATCAGCGTAGATGACGCCTAACAGGCTGCGCGTCTACATTGATCTAGTATTTGAGTCTATTAAGATGGACTCGCACATCCGTTAACCACCCCATAAGCGCTTGTCCTAACGCAGGGGAGTATTAAGCTGCTCGAGCCTAGCCCGCTCAGCAGGAAACCCTTCTCCTGGCTACATCCAGCTCATACCAGAGCTAGGACCTGCACAGGGACATCTGCAAGTACAGGTCGACTAATGATAAGACTAAGATAAGACACTGCACAATTTATTTTATCGTCGAAATTCGTACTAATACGCTTGAGAGACGTGAGAGGAAAATGAATGCTTTGGATTTTTTATTTAACCGATATTTCAAATAGGGACATTTACATATATATATATATATATATATATATATATATATATATATATATATGGGATCAAGATGCTGAGCAGCGCATGAGCTGCATTGGTCAGCGACTCATAGTTGACTGCTAGCGTCAAGGCCTGCGAACCAAAGCTGCCAAAACCCTTCTACACCTCCACGCGGTGATCCTGGATAACAGGCTGCAGCAGGGCAGACTGGATAAGGGGAAGGGATCGAAGAGGAAATGTTAACCCGGTACTCAAATAATGCTTGCTGAAGTCGGATGTGTTGGACCGAAAGGTGCAAATATCGCAGTCAAGCTGTAAACTACGATACAACGCATTCCGTTCTCTGGACTACAATCTGCTACTTAAGCCCTTTCAGTGTTTGGTAGTGGGAGATTGAGAATGAACGAAGCCATATATATATATATATATATATATATATATATATATATATATATATATATATATATATATATATATATATATATATATATATATATATGAGCAAATGTCGACTTATATAGAGAATCGGATTACGAATGTCCTTTAGATTGAAATTCACTGGTAACCGGAGAGTCAGTCTTAGCAAGATATTCTTCTCCTCCTCTGTCTTCGTGTCACGTTTACACTCTATACGAAAAATGAGTCTACCATCTTTGACAGGAAGCTTCCTCTAAAGTACTTTGTGTGTTTTTGAATTGATGATTTCTGTACTTGTACTAGTTGCTAGCTCTTTTTCACGGGTGCCTGATACGGAGTCCAGCTGCATCTCGTAGTCGCCCCCTAGTCGTCTTGTCCTTGACTGGGGTCGGGCGGCTCGAGACGAGAGAAAGGGTATAAAAAGTAGAGCAGTTAATCCGTACTAAAACTAGCGCTAGCAAAATTAATTATGCCATCATCGTCTACGATGGACGGCGGCCTTTGTCTTGCCTTTGCCTTATATGCACATCCCTCATTAGCATAATACGACATGATTGAAAAGTTATAATGCTTCTAGTTCTTGGTCCCGTGGATACATACACGCTAACTACAGCATAAATACTATTTACACATAAAAGCGTTGTAAGTTATCTTTTCAAATATCAGTTTAGCAAATGCAATTTGCGATTGTTATTAAAATCTCAGAAGGTTTCTTAGTTCAATCTTGGCATTTATTGTTAGTGTTTCACTGTGTCTCTTTGCGCCGCCTTCTATTTATGTTACTCTCTAATTTACATTTGATTTTGTTTCTGTGGGTAGTAATTCTCTTATAACTGGTATTTATCTTGTCAATAACGACAGACTTCTAACAATCAAAATACAATTAAGACGGTTTTATCATACAACTTTGAAGAAATAAATTCCAATCTAGTTTCCTTTTTGTTACTCAGACCGACGTTTGGTCTCTGTATTGGAACACTGACCGACAAAAGCACTAAATGACTTTTTGTACCAAGGCCGTCGTTTAATTTCTTGTTTAACACATTGACGGACAAAAGAACAAACAGCGAGAATTATGAGTATCTATGTATTGAAAATTGTTGTCTTCAATAGCGTTGTGAGTCTAATTGTATAGTTACATTGTTAAAGACAATTGAATGAGGTCACATATTAAGTATTTGTATTGGGATAAAGTGTTATATACAGTCCAGATTAGATATTTCGAAATATTTTTTTAGTAAGAGAGTGGTGAATGCTTGGAATGCATTGTCACGGAAGGTAGTAGAGGCAGGGACAGTTAATGCATTTAATAATAAATTGGATGCGCATAGCTTTTAGAGCAAGGTAATGTACATGAAACTGGTTGTATACAGACTCTGCAGAGTCTTCTAAACCAGTATAATGACGTTAAGTTAAGTTAAGTAATGTATCAGGTAAGAGTATCAGTTCATTTCAATCTAGGTATATCTTTTCATAAAAGAATTTACCCATATACTGCTGAGTATACTGAAAGGTATCGGTACTGAGGATTGTACCCAGTATCTTTGCCGCGAGAAGCCAAACCTCCAACCACTATGCTAGACGAGTACTTTCTTAAAAATGGATTTACTCTCATCAAGACAAATCCCAGACCGGCTGCTTCGCGATCAATATGCTCAACGTATCCTGATATACTCAAAAAGACTTTGATCTTGAAATAGACGTGCGTCGTTTAACGGCGACAAACGCTTAACAAAGAAGACGTATACGATTGCACTTAGTGCACATACGTAGTTATATAAGTGCAAATCATTCAACCCGGCTGCACCTTACAACAAGCCTAACAGTAACAAAGTTGATGTATATTTAAAGCAATTTTCACCAAAAATTGTAACTAGACAGATTTATTTGTGTTAGTTAGTTTTCTTTCCACTTGTGCCGTTTAGCGTCATGGGAAGCTTAAGTCGTTTATCTTGCGCCAAGTGCGTTGCGTCGGTCAATGTGAGCCCTTCTCTCTGCACAATCACTGTAATGTCATCTATCCACCTGCCTCGCAGCCTCCCCATTGCCCTGTAGCCAGATCTACCAGCATTGTAAGCCATCAGTGGAAGATGATGAGGGTCCATTCTCGTGAGATGACCAAACCAACTTATTTTCTGCCTGGGAATGTATTCGATACAAGACGTAGTGCCGACCATACTTTTGTCTGTACGATCAAATAACGGACTTGCGTACCCTGTATTTACGTACACTCGCACTTACGTACATTTTGCATTGGAACCAAACGGCGAAGTTACGATGTTTGCATCTGAGCTCGAATTGTGTACGCAGCCTACTTCACATGATAATACTAACTATTTAGTTTCATTAGATCACATTTCTTTCAAAGACTGTTCGTCTCGCATCAGGTTGGGCTAGGTTGTTTCTCTTTCTCATGAAATTGATATTAAAGTGTTCATAACTATTATGCTAGTGTTTATAGTGCTGAGATTAGAAAGAACTTATTACAAATGACAACAACAAAAAAGTGATAAATAATATCGTAAAGCTTCTGTAATTTATACTTAGCTGAACATTATTAAACTTAGTGATAAACATGTAATAGTCAGAGAAAGTTTTAAAACTACACAGAAAACACTACATGTATAATTAAACATAAACAAACAAGTCGTGATGAAGTTAAATGTGCCCTCCAAATCACCACCACAATGAAAAGATATAATTGTAAATGGATGAACTATTGATGGTGCGGACTGACGATCAAACAGGCACAAATGTGGCTCCGAGACAAACTGCAGTTCAAAGTCAAGCGCACAGCCTATTTGATGATCTGTTCTAGAACAGGTGACACGGCTAAGAAACAGGTTAGTTTTTATTGTTGTTGTTGTTGTTGTTTAAAATGCCTACACTGACTATGTTTACTTTTCTTTGCGTCCTTAAAAGTGCGTTACATGGTGGTTTGCAGTAGATTTTCTCAAATTCCGAGCGTGATAATAAAGGTGGACCGAGCTCCTCCGGGCGGTTGTGCTATGCTTGGTCTCGTCGGCATTTTAGGTTAGTAAATGACTTATTTGGCAAATATCCATCTGTCCACGTTAGCAAGCAAGAGCTACCAGCACGTAAGCGTACGCATTCTGGTATTTATTTTATAAATATTTAACAAGGGTTAGTACTACAGCACTAAGCTATTTATCAAATAGCATGATTATTTTATTTTAAAATGCTTTATATACATTCGCTGTGCATGCTTTTGACAAGCTGCCGCAGTTACGTACACATACGATGATCGAAGTGCAATATGTGCATTGATAGATGAAATACAAGCATTAGGTATATTTACGACCATTCTAGACTTTATGGCACGCCCCTGGGACTAACCTGTCGTAATTCCAGGGCATGACTAGTTAGATTAATTCAGTGTACATTCATAAACATGTTATTGTGAGCCGGGAGTCGGCAACCATCTCCCGAAACAGTGGCCGGAGGTTATGTAAGTGAGTGGACGGCCTGTCATATAAATCCTGAAGAGGTTTGTGTTTGACAGAGACAATACCAGACCTACTGCTACACACCATGTCGTCAAAAACGATTAATAGTGCGTCTAACCTTTCTAGAGCAGAAGATTGTCCAGCACATAGCATTGCATTATAGTTCACTAATACTGGTGAAAAACTTGATTCCTGTGTTTGCATGAAAGATCTAATGACAACATCGCACACAATAATGATGCACATATTAAATGGTGAATACCTCGGTTTCCTGGGTTAGAAAAAAACTTAAAATGTGCAACAAAAACAAACGATAAAACATGAACAATTAATAGAAGAGGACCAAAAAGTAGAAGAAAAACAAAAGTAGAACAAGAACAAAAAAGTTGAACAAGACAAATAAGTACAATAAGAACAAAACGTTGAACAAGACAAATAAGTACAATTAGAACAAAACGTTGAACAAGACAAATAAGTACAATTAGAACAAAACGTTGAACAAGACAAATAAGTACAATAAGAACAAAAAAGTTGAACAAGACAAATAAGTACAATTAGAACAAAACGTTGAACAAGACAAATAAGTACAATAAGAACAAAAAAGTTGAACAAGACAAATAAGTACAATAAGAACAAAAAAGTTGAACAAGACAAATAAGTACAATAAGAACAAAAAAGTTGAACAAGACAAAAAAGTACAATTAGAACAAAACGTTGAACAAGACAAATAAGTACAATAAGAACAAAACGTTGAACAAGACAAATAAGTACAATACGAACAAAAAAGTTGAACAAGACAAATAAGTACAATAAGAACAAAACGTTGAACAAGACAAATAAGTACAATACGAACAAAAAAGTTGAACAAGACAAATAAGTACAATAAGAACAAAACGTTGAACAAGACAAATAAGTACAATTAGAACAAAACGTTGAACAAGACAAATAAGTACAATTAGAACAAAACGTTGAACAAGACAAATAAGTACAATAAGAACAAAAAAGTTGAACAAGACAAATAAGTACAATTAGAACAAAACGTTGAACAAGACAAATAAGTACAATAAGAACAAAAAAGTTGAACAAGACAAATAAGTACAATAAGAACAAAAAAGTTGAACAAGACAAATAAGTACAATAAGAACAAAAAAGTTGAACAAGACAAAAAAGTACAATTAGAACAAAACGTTGAACAAGACAAATAAGTACAATAAGAACAAAACGTTGAACAAGACAAATAAGTACAATACGAACAAAAAAGTTGAACAAGACAAATAAGTACAATAAGAACAAAACGTTGAACAAGACAAATTAGTACAATAAAAATAAAAAGTTGAACAAGACAAATAAGTACAATAATAACAATAAGTTAAACAAGACTAATTACAATCAGAACAAAAAGTTGAACAAGACAAATAAGTACAATAAAAATAAAAAGTTGAACAAGACAAATAGAGCCAGAAGTAACACAAGTACTGTTGTTCTAACAATATGCAAGACAAGCTCTATGGCAGTGGCGACAGCATCAGGATGATCGCCGCTTTTTTCGAAAAAATAATGGTTACTGTCTGACTGCGTACGAAGAAGAAGTTCTAACAATAACCCAAACATAACAAGAAGAAATAGAACAAGAAGTAGAACGAGTATAGAAGAATAAGAACAATAACTAAAACAGAACAAGAAGAAATAGAACACATAGTAAAACAAGTTCAGATGAAGTACGAGGCATGTTCAAATGAAACCGGACCAAACTGCAACAGGTGAACATACGTCCGATGCGTATGATGACGACACTTCTGGTGTAAACAGCACATCAACCGTCAAGTTTGGAAAATGTCATTATCCTCCGAATCATAGTTTCCTCAGCAGACCGTTGAAAACATGGCAGGTGTGATACGGAATCCGTCCACAGTTGATCAGTGAGCAGAGAAGGATGTCGACCAGTTGACATTCATAGCAGAATGCAGGGTGTGTATGGTAACAAAAGTGTGTCGAAGACAACAGTGAAGAATTGGACAACGATGTTTAAAGAAGGAAGTGAGTTAACGAATGATCTTCCGATACCAGGTCAGGCGCATATTGTTGCGTTAACTCACGTCCTTCTTTATACGTCGTTGTCCAGTTATTCACTGTTGTCTTAGACACAGTTTTGTCCCCATACAGTGCCTGCATTCTGCGATGAATGTCAACTGGTCGACATCATTCAACTATTAGAAACCGAATCACCTCTCGCTTATCAACCCTGGACGGACACCGTATCACACCAGCCATGTTTTTCAACGGTCTGCTGAGGAAACTATGATTCGGAGGATAATCACATTTTGCAAACTTGCCGGTTGGTATGTACTGTTTACACCAGAAGTTACGTCGTCATGGGCATCGTTGGTATGTTCACTTGTTGCAGTTTGGTCCTGTTTCATTTGAGCGCGCCTCATAAAACAATAAACAAAACAGAACAAAAAGAAATAGAACAACAAGTAAAACAAGTTCAGGTGAAGTTGAACAATAATCAAAACAGAACAAGAATAAATAGAACAAGAAGTAGAATAGGTACAGATGAAGTAAAACAGAAGTTAAAATAGAAGAGGAAATAGAACGAGTAAAACAAGTGTAGATGAAGATGAAGTAGAACAATAACCAAAACAGAGCAAGAAAAAACAGAACAATAAGTAGAACAAGTAAAGATGAAGTAGAAAAATAACCAAAACAGAGCAAGAAAAAACAGAACAATAAGTAGAACAAGTAAAGATGAAGTAGAACAATAACCAAAACAGAGCAAGAAAAAACAGAACAATAAGTAGAACAAGTAAAGATGAAGTAGAACAATAACCAGAACAGAGCAAGAAAAAACAGAACAATAAGTAGAACAAGTAAAGATGAAGTAGAAAAATAACCAGAACAGAGCAAGAAAAAACAGAACAATAAGTAGAACAAGTAAAGATGAAGTAGAAAAATAACCAAAACAGAGCAAGAAAAAACAGAACAATAAGTAGAACAAGTAAAGATGAAGTAGAAAAATAACCAAAACAGAGCAAGAAAAAACAGAACAATAAGTAGAACAAGTAAAGATGAAGTAGAACAATAACCAGAACAGAGCAAGAAAAAACAGAACAATAAGTAGAACAAGTAAAGATGAAGTAGAAAAATAACCAAAACAGAGCAAGAAAAAACAGAACAATAAGTAGAACAAGTAAAGATGAAGTAGAAAAATAACCAAAACAGAGCAAGAAAAAACAGAACAATAAGTAGAACAAGTAAAGATGAAGTAGAACAATAACCAGAACAGAGCAAGAAAAAACAGAACAATAAGTAGAACAAGTAAAGATGAAGTAGAAAAATAACCAAAACAGAGCAAGAAAAAACAGAACAATAAGTAGAACAAGTAAAGATGAAGTAGAACAATAACCAGAACAGAGCAAGAAAAAACAGAACAATAAGTAGAACAAGTAAAGATGAAGTAGAACAATAACCAAAACAGAGCAAGAAAAAACAGAACAATAAGTAGAACAAGTAAAGATGAAGTAGAACAATAACCAGAACAGAGCAAGAAAAAACAGAACAATAAGTAGAACAAGTAAAGATGAAGTAGAAAAATAACCAAAACAGAGCAAGAAAAAACAGAACAATAAGTAGAACAAGTAAAGATGAAGTAGAACAATAACCAGAACAGAGCAAGAAAAAACAGAACAATAAGTAGAACAAGTAAAGATGAAGTAGAACAATAACCAGAACAGAGCAAGAAAAAACAGAACAATAAGTAGAACAAGTAAAGATGAAGTAGAAAAATAACCAAAACATAGCAAGAAAAAACAGAACAATAAGTAGAACAAGTAAAGATGAAGTAGAAAAATAACCAAAACAGAGCCAGAAGAACTAGAACAAGTACATATGGAGATTGAAGGTGCAGCACATGAAATCTTCTTCTTCTTCTTCTTCTTCGTACGCTGTCAGACGTCAACTTGAATTTGTTCGAAGAAAGCAGCTGTCATCCTGAGGCTATCGGCACTGCCAAAGAGCTTGTCTAGTGTTGGCACTGGTGATGGCCACATGTGCTTTCTCTGGTCCTCGTATGTCGGGCAATTTTGCAGCAGATGTTCAGCGGTCATTTTCCCTGTACCACAGGTGCATTCGTCAGTGCCACCTATCTTCAGTTTGTTGAATAGATGGTACCTTAGTCTGTTGTGGCCTGTGCGGAGTCTGAAGACTACGACCTGCTCTCTTCTGTTCAGCTGGTAATAGGCATTATTTTTTGTGTAGCCAGTACGTTCTGTATCCCATTTGGCCATGTATTTGGCCCTAATAAATCTGTTGGACTCTTCGTAGGTCACACTAGAATCTGGTTGTGGTAGTATTGCACCTTCTTTTGCCAGTCTGTCTGCCTTCTCGTTGCTTTGGATGTTACAGTGGGATGGAACCCACTGTACCACTACTCTTTTTGGTGTAGACTGCTGACATAGTTGACAGAGTACTGCTCTTAAATCATTAAGTTCAGTATTTTTCTGGCTTTTTAGCAGCACATGAAATGATCTGACTGCAATCAGCGACTCATAGCCGATGTTTACATTAAGGTAAGCCTAATACAACTGACCAAGATCCAATTCTGCCTTCAAGTGGTGGTCCTGGAAACAGACTGCACTAGTGTAGTCTGGCTTAGAGAGTAGAGATCCTAATGAGAAGACAAACTCGATACCCCAAAAAAGTCTGCAGAAATCGCAGTACCCGCTGCAAACAACGACCCAATGTCACAACGTCCTTTTCAGGACGAACACAGAAGAAGAACAAGTACAAACAAAGAAATAGAACTATAACAAAAACAGAATGAAAAGAACTACACAATAAATACATAAGTACGAAATGAATAAGAGCAAAAGGAAGAACAACAGGTACAACAAACTTTACAAGAAATAGTATAAGAAAATCCTGTCCTTACCTGACTTCTAGTGTACAGGTGTTGAACAGTCAAGTTTGTCGTCAAAGCTACCTGAAAGACTGAAATCACCACGCCAGTCACCACGGCAGCGGTCATCCGGATAGGAATACCCGCATATACCAAGTAGATAAAAAGCAGCGTCACCCAGACTCCGTTGGACGCGTCTTTGGGCTCTGCATCCAGTGTGATTGTACAAATGACGCCCAGAAGCAGGAACAGTGAAATGTAGCACACGATTTGGAGGGACATAAAATCCAACCGGCTATGGTATAGAAAGATCTCCAAAGCTATAAAGATGACCACGATGATTCCCAGCACTAATGCACGGACTGGATTTGACAGTCCGCCGGCGTAGAAGAACAAAATAAGAAGAAGACAAATAATTATGCTGATAATCTGAACGATGGACTGAGAAGACTGGTCTACTTTGAGAAAGTAGCGTCTGTATAGATTCTCCAAGGTTGTGTCCCGAAAACGTTTGGAACAAAAGATGTTGGTTAAACGTTTGAAGCCGAACGTGTTTTTTATACACTGTTTGAAACCCCGGTGCTGTGGCTCCCAATCATCCACTTTGTTTTGTACCTGGCTGATTCGTCTCACCTCGTTGTTCAGCTCCTGTGATTTTTCAGCGTATTTTTCTTCCCATACAGCCTTTATTGAGGCTTTTCTCGACAAAGATGTGCTGTCTTCCATTGGTGAAATTCTGTTTTTCTGCAAAGTCATAAATCCCATTCCTCGACCCTCCCCTAGCTTAATTTGGATATCGCTCATCGCCAGATGTCTTTTCCATACCAGCTAGAAAAGATAGTAGATAATTTTTCGTGCAGGTGCACATGACTAAAGTCTACATTGTTCCAAACATCTGCACACCTGAGTAGAGAGATAATGAAACATGTCAATAATGTTATTAATAGTAAATATATATACAGCAAAACAGCATGTCCTTAGAGTATGTGTCTTTCCTGTCGCAGTATTTAACTGCGAATCATGGACGATTTCCAAACCATCTAAAAAGAGAATCGAGTCCTTCGAGTAACAATCTTACAGATCCTCAGAATACCCTGGACCAAGAGAAGGACACATATTGGCATTCGGCAAGTGTTGAACATAGAAGAGAACTGGTTTATGAATTCCATCTTGGCCAGAAAATGTAAAAACTTAAGAGGACATTGATGGAAGATACGGAACCGGGCAAAAGAGGCAGGGGTAGACGGTTAAGATGATGGCACCAAGATACCAAGGAATGACAGGCATGGCTTTGGCGGTGACTGGACATTTGGTTGGGAAGCGAGTTTTTTTTCCAGACGGGCTGTGATGGGAGCGACGTCTTACAAAGGTCATGCTACATGCTGATGTTCATGATATGCATATATAAATATATATATATATATATATATATATATATATATATATATATATATATATATATATATATACACGAGACGTGTTCAAATGAAACCGGTCCTAACTGCAACAAGTGAACATACGTACGAAGTCAATGATGACGCCAATTCCTATGCAAACATTACATACCAGCCGTCAAGTTTGCAAATTTTCGTTATCCTCCGACTCATAGTTTTCTTATTATAGACGGTTGAAAACATGGCAGGTATGATAACGTAATCCATCCAGAGCTGATCAGCGAGAGGAGATTCTGTTTCTAACAGCTGAAGGATGTCGACCAGTTTACATTCATAGCAGAATGCAGACCGTGTATGGTGACAAAAGTGTGTCTATGACAACAGTGAAGACCTGGACAACGGTGTTTAAAGAAGGACGTAAGTTATCGAAAGACCGTCCGTGACCAGATCAGACGCATATTGTTGCGTCAGAAGATGCTATCGCCAAAATCACTGAATCACCGCTCGCTGATCAACTCTGGACGGATTCCGTTTCACACCCGCTATGTTTTTAATGGTCTGCTGAGGAAACTATAGGTCGAAGCATAATGACATTTTGCAAACTTGACGATTGGTATGTGCTGTTTACATCAGAAATGACGTCATCGCACACATCGTACAAATGTTCACTTGGTGCAGTTACGTCCGGTTTCATTTCAACACGCTTCGTATATATATATATATATATATATATATATATATATATATATATATATATATATATTTATATATATATATATTTTTACAAGGAAACAAGTCAAAATACGGCAACTCTGATAATTGTTTTTAAAGTATAACAGGGAGAAGATTGGCTGAGATACCATGTCAGAACAAAACTATTTATGAATTCTATGTCAGCCTGGACCTGACTCAAATACGTACAAATCTGTGCTCATTTCTGCTAATATGATTTGTAAATCGCACAGAATATGGAGAAGGTGGGAAGGTGGGGGGGGGGGGGGTGGTGCGGGGATGTAGCTATAGCTAAGAGGTAGTGCGCACTTAATCTCAAAACATGAACGAATGAATAATAACGAAGAAACGTTGGAATTCCGTAAGCTTCTAGTTTCCCATAGTCAAAAGGAAGTCTAGTTGTCAAGAACACTTGGCATTTGAAAATCGAAAGGAGCAGGTTGTTATCCGCTGTCTGGCTGACAGTTATAGAAAGGACAGGAGCGAACAAGGGAACTGACTACCATACCTCATTAACAAAATATGGCCTAGTACAATGAAGTCCCTAACGTTGCATTTCCGACTGTAGTGCCTTCTATATGATTATCTTTAACATCTGAACACCAGTAAACTTGGCGAGAAGCGCACTACTAGAAACAAGCATAATACAACTAGACATGTAAGGCACACGATACAAAAAGGAAGCACTGTTCAAAACCTAAAATAACGACAAAGACCACATTCCAGTACTCATAGAAACCATTCCAATTCAATAAAGCCCATCAACATCACCGGATACACTGAGAACATATGTACTGTCAACGGAGTATTGCACTCATTAGAAATGAGATAAACAAGTACGAACCATGTCCAATGGTATTGACATGCAAGAGGCCATCTAATGGATCAATTGAAATAAATATACCATATATAATGTTTACTGTCCCTCAATATCTACAGGACGCATCAAATTGAAAGGTAATACATATAATAGGCCAGTAATAGCCGGAGACTTTACAGTAAGTCAGTAAGTAGGTTACAAGCGTATATAGCATAACTGATAATGCATGTAATTCGTAGTTCCCGAAGGTGTCAGATGGAAACAGCAAATGTGAGCTTTGTTATTACGGTAGGTAGTAGACGCTCCGTGTTGCACGCAGTTATATATCAATTACAGCAAGCAAATTCTGAGGAACAATAAACCAGCTGATGACCCAAGATATTAAAGACAACCCTCGCTGGTCTAAACAATTGGGAAACCTGCTGAAAGAATCGTGGCCAACAGACTGTTCCAGTGGCTTGGAACCAACCAAATAATTGACGATAGAAAAACACTTCAGAAAAAATACTGCAGAACTTAAGATCAACTTTTTCATTTTGGGTAGAAAACATCAGACGGTTTCCAAGAGGTAAAACACATCACAACAATTTCCTTGACCTGCTGGAAGTATACGATAAAATATAGAGACAAAGATATTTGAGTAAGTTGACCAAATGTGCATAGATAGAAACAAATGGGCACTATATCAACCAAAAAACCACAAGAATGGGGATTACCCCAAGCTGTGCCATGTGTCTTATATACATAAATGATTTTCCGTTTCACACCCACTCCCTCCAACAAACAGATAAAGTTGTCAAGATTGTTTTAAATTACAGTATGAAGGACCTACTCATCTGGGCAATAGATAAATACTGTCCCAAGCAAAGGTTAATAGAGCCCTAACCAGAATATATGTGCACTGCAGGTTTTCGAAACTACAAATACACACATATGTAGATCTTTATACTTGCTCTTCTTCGGCGTTCGTCATGAAATTGGCGTTGTGTCGTAGTTTATAGTGATTCTGCGCCTTTCGGCCTTACCTATCCGATTTCAGCTGGACATTTTGGGGTACCAATTTTTGGGTACGTTTTGCCATTCCACTGCCACCTTATTTCATTAGCAAGATTGCACTTTGCAGTCTGTTTCCAGGTCCTCTACTTGTAGGCGGAATATGGTCTTGTTCAGCTCTGGCTCCCTGACGGTTATGCAAGCAGCCAGCTATGAGTCGATGACTTCTGCCACCTCATTCAATGTGATGCATTGTCGATTCCAAACTGTATATACAGTCTTCACAGAAGAATCACGAAAACAAGAAAGCGTACTAGATCAAACTAGATGGACAGCTACTGACCAGGAACGAGGGCCCATCCATCATACTTGGAAGTCGAGCTTGACAGACAACTACTGCGCACAAAATGAAAGCCAGGGCCAACACACACACCTAGTCAAACATCTTGAAAGCGTCATCTGGGGAGTAGATAAAGGCTATCTAAGACAGATGTACCTAACTTATGTTCGATCAGTTATGAACTATAACTTGTCACTGCACACCATAATGAGCAAAACAACCCAGCAGACATTACATCGAATCTAATTCAGGCTCTCAAGTTGACACGCGAGAGCAGAAGACCACATCAACAGCTACCAGCGAATTGATGCTAACATAGAACATATAATACAAACGCGCAGTACTTGAGACTACATATCGATATGAAAGAATTAAATAAGAACACCCAAATAGAAAAATGGCAATCAATTAACAGATTAATACATGAGATTGCCGAAGACGGATGTGTCGGACCGAAAAGTTGAAATATGGAAGTCAAACTGTAAACTAGCGACACAACGCATTTCGTTATCTGGACTACATCCTGCTACTTGCAAAGCCCTGCTCAGTGTTTGGTAGTGGGAGATTGAGAACGAACGCAGAAGAAGAAGAAGAAGAAGAATACATGCCCCCATTACAAACAGCAATAAGTTTAGCAGAAAAGAAAAATCTCCCAAACAGACGGAAAATAACGCAAAAATGGCCAATCCTTTACCTTGGAAAGTAATTAAATACCACCTATAGTAAGAACCCAACTTTAGGAAAGTACAATTACAGGAGAAACCAATCCAATAAGACTAAAGACAGCTATCTTAGAAACAATAGACAGTTACCCAACACTGTGATACTTATATATGCAGACGGCTCCATTTTTAAAGCCACTTTAAACACCGGACTTGGAGCTTTTAATCAAGTACGCAAATGAATATAGATGAGAACTTTGCGAACCGTATAGAGAATACTGTAATAACCACAAAGCAAAATCACAGCAATAAACAGCACAATCCACGTACAACAAGTAGTTCTAGCAAAGAACGCAAAAACCATCCGACATTGTAGTTTTCACCTATTATTAACGCTACAGACGAAGGACACATACCTGCAGACTAACAATAAATAAGTTATAAAGCTGGTTGACACGATTGACAGGATAGAAACAGCACACAACATCAAATTTCACCCTCTAGTGGATTCCAGGACATATAGATATATCCAGAAAAAGGAAAGAATACTAGCAAACCTAGGTGCTGGCATAGTTAAAATAAACACACCAGACAAAGTGCAGACAACGATACAAATAATTTAAAACAACTTCAAAAAGGAATTGATGAGCTAATGGAAGGAACGGTCTACTTGACGTGCTATGTATTAAGAAACGACACACCCAATCCGTAATAATACAAACTACAACAAACTACAATGCAAGGAACAGTTCATAATCTTCTAACTTAGAACATAATACATTGGACAAGTACATAAACAAGTTTGCACACGAACATCAATGACGCAACTACACCTCCTTATATCACGCAGTGCAATTTGTGTGTCAGGACTCTCCACAGAAAGAGACAAGTTATTCCGGAACCTCAACAATCACTAAAATAGACTACTGAGGAACAGGGTAACGAAAGATCTTACATCCTGGATTCACGGGCACTATTGGCGAGTACACTAGATATTGATAGGAGTGACATTTAGAGTCTATCAATGACTGTCTGCTAGATGATGACATCGTAATAGATGAATCAACAATTCACAGACTGCAGATCTTTGATACTGAACGATGTTCCAGCGGGCTGGGGCGCCACATAGGACGGAGCAGAAGTGTACAACCAACAACCTGTAAGAACCATCAGTAGCCAGACCCTTCGCCATTTACTATGAGAGACTGAGCACCTATGGGTATTCCTGAGTGCAATGACATCAATTCTTAGGAACAGAACGGAACAGCTAACTAGGTATAAAACACTTGTAAATTCTTCTCCTTGGCATTGACTGCGACAGGACGAAGAACTCAGTATCAATCTTATCAACAACTGTTTAGGAAGAAAAGGCATGGAACTGTTCACCCGCAACTGAGGAATGAGACCCAAAGGCCCCAGAGTAGCTGACCACTGTTCTGGTAAAGCGTATCGCCCAACCATAGTTAAAGTGACGGTGGCATTATCGATGAAAATAATGGGGTGTAATAAAAATAAGCGATGGATTGATATCTCGATCATTGCTAGTTGAACAAGAATCACAACTGCATGCTAGTTACTGCTACTATCAACCTTCCCTTCTTGGTTAAATTATAGCATTGGCCTTTTAATACTTAAGCGCGATCTGATTATTTTATTGGCCGTCTTCTAGAACTCCGCACATGAAGACCTGGAATCTCCAGCTTTCTCTTCGACTGTTATTTGGCAAGTTATTTTTGACCTCCAAAATTGTCTAAAGTTGACTTTGACCTGCCAAATTATCTGAGGCTCACTTTGACCTATCAGATTGTCTCAGTCTTTCTTTGCCCTGCCAGATTGTCTGAGGCTCACTTTGACCTGTCAGATTGTCTCAGGCTCACTTTGACCTGCCAGATTGTCTCATGCTGTCTTTGACCTCCGAACTTGTCTGATGCTGTCCTATGCCATCCAGCTTGTCTGATGCTGTCTTTGACATACCAGATTGTCTCAGGCTGTCTTTGACCTCACAGCTTGTCTGATGCTGTTGTTGACCTTTCAGCTTGTCTCATGTTGTCTTTGAACTCACAGCTTGTATGATGCTGTCTTTGACTTCCTAGCCTGTCTGATGCTGTCTTTGACATATCAGCTTGCCTGATGCTGTCTTTGACATACCAGATTGTCTCTGCCTGTTTCTGAACCTCTCAGCTTGTCTGATGCTGACTTTGACTTCCCAGTTTGTCTAATGTTATATTTTACTTCCCAGCTTGTCTGATGTTGTCTTTGGCCTCGCATCTTGTCTTTGAATCCTAGCTTGTGCCAGATTTTCTTTGACCTCCCAGATGGTCTGACGTTGTCTTTGACCTCGCAGCTTGAATTAGACCTCACAGCTTGTCTTTGGCATCCTAGTTTGTCTTTGACCTCCAAGCTTGTTGTTGACCTCCTAGCTTGTGTCAGATTATCTTTGACCTCGCAGCTTGCATTTGACCTTCCAACTTGACTTTGATCTCGCAGATTGTCTTTGACCTCTCAGATTGTCTTTGACCTTGCAACTTGTCTTTGACCTCGAAGCTTGTTGTTGACCTCCTAGCTTGTGTCAGATTGTCTTTGACCTCGCAGCTTATCTTTGACCTTCCAGCTTGTCTTTGATCTCGCAGCTTGTCTTTGACCTCGCAACTGGTCTTTGACCTCGTAGCTTGTTGTTGATCTCCTAGCTTGTGTCAGATTGTCTTTGACCTCGCAACTTGTCTTTGACCTCGAAGCTTGTTGTTGACCTCCTAGCTTGTGTCAGATTGTCTTTGACCTCGCAGATTGTCTTTGACCTCGCAGCTTGTCTTTGACCTCGCAACTGGTCTTTGACCTCGTAGCTTGTTGTTGACCTCCTAGCTTGTGTCAGATTGTCTTTGACCTCACAGAGTGTCTCTTCCTTTGTAAGATCCTCTCTCGTTCGTGAATCTTGTTATTGTTAGATTCTTTTTTCACATGTATGTCTTATCTATCTCAACTTTATCTAATTTAAATTCCCACTGTATTGATTACTATGTTATTCGCCTCAATGCTATCGTTGCTGTTTCTTCTGACATTATCATACCAAGTACGCGAATTTGAAATATCTTGTTGAGTGTCTACAGTTTGAATGTGGTAGTAATGGTTGCTTCCCAAGTTCCCTGGTCATATACCAACCCGGATTTGACATGTGCATTGGAACAAATATTATTATTACTGGATTGCTGGACGACCCGTTTCTCAGAGGAGGCTACGCCGCTGCCGGTCCGAATTTCGTTTCCATTGTCTTCTGTCTTTGGTCACGGTGGACTAATGGGTGATAACTTTCTCGTCTGCAGCATCGTATATATTGTTTCTAAGTTCGAGGGAGTCAATTAAGCGCATACGTGGTCTTCTCCGTGGTCGTCTTCTGTCTATTATTGTTTTATTATTTTTATTATTATTATTATTATCAAACAGATAATAATCAGCCAACATGTCTGAGAATAAAAGAAAATCTGATCAAAGTAATTGTTTTTCCAATAATTTTCAAATCACAACCCCAAAGTGTGCATTAATTCCACAGAAACAAATGTTTTGCTATGCAGTATGTGTATGTGACTTTGACTTAAGATGCTTACTGACAATGAACATCTGAAGCACTTACTGTAATAAAGCATCCGCCAGGAATAATAGGAGCACAGTGTTACACTATCCTGAATGGAACTCGGCAGCTCGATTTGTTTCCTCTGAGAACTTTGAATTCCACTACTTCGCTCTTTTCGTCAATGAATGAACATACAAATATGTGCATCGATTTAAATTAAATGAACAGCTAAATATAGCGCAGTGTTTATTGCTTTAACCTGAAATGTCTATATCCATATACAGATGCGGACATAATCGAAAACAGGACTACAGGAAATTAATTAAAACAACACAAAGAGGAAGTTTGAACTCAAAATTTGTTCCAGTAATCCTCTACATTTGTCAGATCCTGACATGTCTGCAAGGAGTTAACTGTCCTTCTATGATATTCATCTGTGCCTTTGTTCATTCATTTCCTCTACTGTGTGTGCAGTGGTGCGCAAAACAGAGAGGGCAGGAAAGCGGATATTATCGATTTGAGATCCAGCGCACAGAGAGTTGCTGTACGGACAGTTTTTAGTACGTGTATGCATTCACTTTGATTCATCTTTTCTGGGACATCCTCTGATTCTCCTTTCACTTATGTTACAGTAGCATGTGCCCGAGCTATCGAATGTATTGCTGTCAACAGAGCCCCATTCCAAATCATCTTACCCCTGCACTTCGACATGTGCCTTTAATGGTTACATTGTTATACTTCTTCATGCTGCTTTAAAAATACTTAGACGGTATATCCGTTAAAGTATTTCCGTTTACATTTTTCGCACAATAGTTAACGCATTTTATTTACTCATGTCATTAGAAAATTTCGTTTTCATTTTTCCCAATATTAATTCTAATCTCTTCAAAGTTGTCACAGTTTTATCTCTATCTCTTTTCAATTGCCCCAGTAATATCAATACCGTGTTCATCTATTCCAAAAGTATATCTATCTCTTTTCATTTATCCATATAGTATCTCTATATCTGTTTGGTCGTTTCTATAGTATCAGCATTTTTTTTAATTTGTTCGCTTCAATAGTGTCCCCCATCTCTCAATTTTCTTTTTATCCCAAAAAGTAACTCCATAATTTTATTTGTCTCAAAAAGTATTTCCACTTCATATTTCTTCAATAATATATCTACTTCTGTATTCATTCATCCCAATAGTAACTTCGTTTTTAATTAAACCATAAGGTATCTAATTTTTTTGTATTCTTCGTTTCACTTTGAGATTTTTTATTCATTTCAAAAGCGGTGTTTTATTTTTTTAAATAGAATTCGCCTCACAATACCCTACTTCTTTATTCATGCTAACATTATTCCTCTTATATATTAAAAAAATATTCCGAAACAGAATCATTTTACTGAAATGTGTCCTAGCAGTATCCTGTTCCTTTCTCGTTGCAATTAGATCAGTTTACACCAAAATAAATGCTATGATCACCGCTAAGCAGTACGTATTGATGTGGGTTTGTTTGTTTTGTTTAATTGTTATTATTTATTTAATGGCAGGAGTCTACTCATTCAAAACAAAACAAACAAATGGGAGTGATGAGCTACTACCTTTGCACGCAATCCCTTTTAATATCTAAAAAAAATCCCCAAGAATGAAATTGGATAAAATGGGGATATATCAACTCACTGTATCTGAAAGATACGAAGAAAAAAAGAATGGAGACGGCTAGAAGGTGCAGAAAGGCATAAGGTTGAGGCTATGTTTGCCTTAGCTTACAGCAATGAGAGGGGGCGCGAGGCAGACAAAAAGTGTGTGCAAGCATGCACAGAAAAGACAACGTTTGCGGGAAAAAGAGGCATATGAGAAAACACACCAGGCAACTATGCTTTTTAACTGAAGTGTCCAACAAATGATCATTTATAAATGAGTAAAATCAATAAATGCACAGGAAGACTTCCCACAGCGCATGGTCGTTACAAACTAAATCCGGGAAATCATTTAACGAGCACTTTGCTAAAATTAGGTTAGCTTGGAATGCGCGTGCATCCTAAATAAGCAGTATCTTATAAGGTTAACTGCAGATCTATGTATCGGAACTCAATCTGTAAATAGAATGGACATTTACCTCAGATAAGGGTCTCAAAAACGCGGCCCGAGGGAAACATGCGGACGCAACGTCTTATCCTGCGGCCAGCAATTTAAGTGGTTTTACAAGATTGACCCAGAAATAACAATATTTTGCGAAAGGCATTACATTGCAATTGTATATGCTTTCTATAACGAAACCCTGGCGAAAATAAAATAGATACCCCAGCGAGAGCAAGGTGTAGGGATAAACAGATGAGGAATGTCAACGTTGAACGTTACAAAAGTTCTCAGAATAGTGCTGCAAAGCTAGAGAAATAAGGGAAACAACCATATTTCAAAGAATCCTATGTAAATACTCATGTCACTTTTGTTGTATCATCAAGAAGGCCTTTGGGTCACCAAACATACGTTTGTGGGACCCTTGAAGTAGATTGAGTTTGAAATCTTCGCTCTAGACAATGTATTGTCATAACATGAAATTAATTTCGCTATCAAAGTCATAAGATGCAAAGTGACAATAGCACACCTAAGATTCTTAGACTTCAAATACAGCTAATTATTGCCAAGCTTATATATAGCTTTATAAAGGTATTTCAAATAAATTGAGTACCTATTATTTCCCTTGTAATTAAAAGGTGGTTGTTTGGTCATGGTGGCACTATGACAGGTAAAAGAAGCACACAGAAAACAAAGAAGGTATAGCAAGCTCCAGACCGACGTGGGGATCATATAGAAGGCGGTAACATTGTAAAATCTGTAAAGAAGTTGGACAGTCGGTACTACATGATAATATCAATGTTTACAAGAAAGTAAATATAACAATTGACAAGACAATTACAATGTAGGCTATTACAAATCAAACTACCAAATTTTTATAATAAGCGGGTCTTTCTTTAGACATTCACTAGGTCCCAGGGATTCACTCTTGACTTCAAACTTATTCTTTTAAAATCCAACATAATTTACAAGATGTTAGTCTTAATGTCCAAGACAAGAAGAGTCATTTATGTGTTTCGTGGTTAACAACAACAAAGGATATTATAACTAACATTATAATTTTTGATATGCGACACGGTGTTTCAGATCAACCGGACTATAAGTGGTGCGCTACTCTAGTTGACTGCAATGGACAAATTTTGACTGTAAAGGGCTATGAAAGATATCAGCAGCAATCAGCGACGAAGAACAGGTATTCCAGTGTACTAAAAGACAACTAGCTATTAAATCTGACAGAGAGAAAGAGGTAGGGAAAGAGAGAGGGAGAGAGAGAAAGTTAAAGAGAGAGGGCGGGAGAGAGAGAAAGATGAAAATCAGCGAGTCTCCATATTATGTGTCTCCCAAATTTTATACAAAAACACCAGATGATAGCATTTGATAGTGATGAACAGACGTCAGACAAAAGTGCATTAACACTTTAATTAATAAACGTAGAACCGGTGCAAATTGCGATTTCATGAGAAGCAGATAACATCCTAGCTGAAAAAAATGGGCATGCTACCAAAAGTTGTCCGTGTATCTCTTTGTGATTGCATGTTAGTTTGTTTTGTTTGTATTTTCATTAAATTGTTCTTCCTTTGAAATAGCACGACAACGTGCGTATATCAAATATGTCAGATAATTTATCTACGTGAATCCCAAATCACAAGAACATATGTTCATTATATCAATTCCTATAGCCGTCTACGTAAAACAAGTAAAAGTCACACCAGGTGCTACAAGAATCCCTCACAAAGATTCAGTACGACCTCCTGAAACCAGACCAGCTGTGAACAACACAGTGACCACACTTTGGTGAATCGCTTGATCCGGGCAGCGGTACGATTGCTACAGACTTGACAGACGATACAATACAAGTCTGTTTATGGTGGCCCCACTGTACGCCATCCGCCACCGTTGGTCGTGCGATGTGAACTGTGCAAGTGGCTTCCTCATCCCTGATCCCGCCGTGGCGAGGACGTTCTGGGATGTGACAGCTCACTTTTGCGTGCGCAGACTACTCGTGTTTAAGTTGTGATAAATGATGCGAAACGATCAATTGGGTTGCGTTGTCATATCAAGTGAACTAAGATAGAACTAAGACGGAATTAACAGAACTACACGGAACTAGTGATGAAGAAAAAGTAATATTAGCCGAGCTTTTGGTGCAAGTTTATGTATGTATGTAGGTGCGCGCGCGCGTGTGTGTGCGCGCGTGTGTGTGTGTGTGTATGCGCGCTCGAGTGTGTGCGCGTGTAACACTAGAAGCATGTATAATCTTCTCGTTCAGTAATCATCTTCCGATAAGATTAAGTGGCCAGTGCGTTACCGAAAACTGAAATGGGAACAAACAAGCAACACTGTAACCTGTCTGGTTATATGCCGCTGGAGACAACCGATGACGTGTGGGGGTCATGCCAGGACAGCTACGTCGTCATGTATAAGCCATAAAAAACAAACCTTGTAAAAACAAGTTTTTTAAATCTTTAATAAAACCATTACAACAAGGTTGTCTCTTTACTAATACCTATGACAGAGTACTGGTAACAATGGGGTCATAGGTAGAAGTGATCGAATCATACACGATTCCTAGGGGGCACAAGATGGGGTTACCTGTAACGCAGTTTGGAGAAGTACTCAAACGAATAATTTTAGAACTTGACCACGACGAACTGTAACTTGTTAGTGTACATAATCGATCGAGGATAGAGATTAAGAAGAGTTTACCAAGATGTCATAGACAAGCTATCATAGTTCAGTGACTAAGGCTATTCTAGCCTGAGCATGCGGTTCCTAACTTGTTGACCGAAACATTTTTTTTTCATCAAGAAGTCAACCAGAGTGTAGCGAAATACACACACACACACAAAACAGGAGACTCGTCAAGGTCAGGTCGAGATGTTCGGATATAGACTTGGGTCGATAAAAAAATATTGGGGTGAGGGGTTACTTTTCAGACGGGTAGATGTGGAGACAGAACATAAACATGATTTGTCACAGAACGGGCAATCACGACAGGCTTGAACACGTGTTTGGGCCCATGCCCAGCCACGGACAACAAGGGGCAGAACTTAGAACCAATACTGAAATAAGTTCGATTTATGCACTCATTTCCTTGAATCGTAGACCAGAGCCTTGCGCTTACTGTCTCGAGAAAAAGGTTTCGGTGCTGTAAGAACTGGATGACTTCAGAATCGACAGGGCCACGCAGACGTACAGACCTGCCTTACAGAAATTGCAACTAAGCATATTGTAAGAAACAATTTGTGTACGAGGAAATGCATTACAGCTATAATCCCTATATACGAAAACCATCACAAAAAGGTTTAACTATACTAAAACCATTACAACAATATTTGCTACATACTAAAACCATTACAACAAGGTCATGTATACACTAACACCAAAACAAAAAAATAGCATATATACTAAAACCATTACAACAAAGCTCACTACATACTAAAACCATTACAACGGCATTTCCTACATACTAAAATAATTACAACAAGGTTATCTATATACTAAAACCATCTCAACAATGCTCTATATATTCTAAAACCATTGCAACAATATTATCTATATACTAAGACCATTACAACAATATTCCGTACATACTAAAACCATTACAACAATATTCCGTACATACTAAAACCATTACAACAATATTCCGTACATACTAAAACCATTACCACAAAATGTTATTGATACTAAAACCATTATAATAAAATTTACTATACACTAAAACCATTACAACAAAATTCAGTATATACTAAAACCATTTCAATAAAAGTTATTATACCAAAAGCATTATAGCAAGATTCCTTATATTCGAAAACCATTACAAGATTGTTTATTACTAAAATCTTAAAATGCTCAAACTGAAAAAGAAATGCTTTTGTATTCGCCAAAACGGTTAAAAAGAAAATTTACACTTGGAAAAAAATCGTTTAAATAAGACTTGCACTTGACTAAACCCGTTAAAACAAGATTTAAACTTAATCAATCCCGCTAAAACAAGATTTGCGCTATCTAAGCCCGTTAGAACAAGATTTGCACTTGGCTAAAACCGTTAAAATATGCTTTGCACTTAAGTAAATCCGTTAGAAAAAGATTTGGACTTGGCTAAACCCGTTAAAACATGGTTTGCACTGGGGTAAATCCGTTAGAACAAGATTTGGACTTGGCTAAACCTGTTAAAACATGGTTTGCACAGAACAAGATTTGACTTGGCTAAACACGTTAAAACATGGTTTGCACTGAGGTAAATCCGTTAGAACAAAATTTGCACCTAGCTAAACCCGTTAAAACATGGTTTACACTTAGGCAAATCCGTTAGAACAAGATTTGCACTTGGCTAAACCCGCTAAAACATGGTTTGCACTTAGCAAACCCCGTTAAAGCAAGATTTGCACTTAACTATAAGTTTTTGCAATTAACAAAAAACTATTGAAAACGTTTACAAAATATATATATATGTTTCTATGCACGGATGTCTGTGTGGATGCGTATATGTACATGGATGAGTATGCGTTTATCAATGTATATATCTATGTAAGTGTGTACCTATGAATGTGTACGCCAATGCACATGTGTGTATGCGCATGTATTCTATGCATGTGTGTAAATATACATATGCGTTAGCGTATATATATATATATATATATATATATATATATATATATATATATATATATAAATATATATTTGAATGTGGGTCTATGAATATGTGTAAGTGTATGTGCTTATGTGTGTGTGTTTGCGGTTATGCACATGCGTCTCTATGTAAATGGGGATATGCGTGTGTGTGCATTTGTATGTCTATGTGTCCGTATATTCATGTGTACATCTATGCTTATATGTATGTGCATATGCGCATATGTATATGTGCTACTTTCTTTCGATGTGTGTGTGTGCTTTTATGCATGTGTACCTCTATGCACGCGTGTGTGTGTCGATGCACTTGTGCGTTTAAGCATGTCTGCCCCTATGCATGTATTTGTATTTCTATGCACGCGTGCGTTTAAGCACATGTGCCTTTATGCATGTATGTGTCTGTCTATGCACGTGTACGCTTAAGTTTGTGTGCCTTTATGCATGTGTGGGTGTCTATGAAAGTGTTCGTTTAAACATGTGTATCTGTTTCCATGTGTTTCTCTGTCTATGGGCGTGTGCAGTTAAGAATGTGTGCCTTTAAATATGTGTATGTGAGTCTATGCACGTGCACTTTTAAGCATGTGTGCCTGTATGTATGTGTATGTATGTGTATGTGTGTCTATGGACGTGTGCGTTTAAGCATGTGTGTTTATATTCATATGTGTCGATTAATTGACCAACTGTCCTCCTCCTATGGGGCGGAGGTAGTGCTCCAGTGGATACCTGGCTATGTCGGAGTCCCAGGAATTGAGAAGGCTCATGAGCTGGCCAGAAGGGGAGCAAGGCTAACACAGTCAATACCTAGCATCACACTACCGACTTGGGGACAGATGCTGAGAAAACAACTGTAGATAGGAGTAGCTAAATCAGAGGGCTGCACCTCAAACAGGCCGAACAAATTTCAGGCATTAAGAAAAACCAGATCCCCAAGACCAATAAAAGAAATTAAAACGAAGAGACCAGTTTGATCTTCAAGCTGAAACAAGTCTTGCCACTCTCAACAAACATCTGAACAGAATAGAGACCCAACTTGAACTAAACTGCATATCCTGTCCCCACCACAAGGAATGAGCCGAGCATCTTCTGACTCTGTGCCCAGAGCTAGCCGATCTACGAAACCAACTTCTCCTACCACACCGCATCATACACAACACACTCTACACGTCACCTCATCAACTGACGAAGATGTGTGCTTTAGTCCGGGAGGCATTGTCCTATGAAAGGATTCAAGCTCAGAGTTAAAAGGAGTATACCATCATACCCATGAGTGTGTGCATTTTATAGTATAGATGTGTTCATCTTTTGTGGATATGCGCTTTCACGTGGGAGTTCAAGTACATATCACAGTCCAATGTACCGATAATGCAATATTCATTTCAAAAATCTTCTCAAACCTCATCTAAAGAACAAATGCACAATTTCAAACTAAATGAATATATATATATATATACGAGGCGTGTTCAAATAAAACCGGACCTTACTGCACCACGTAAACATACGTACGATGTGCTCGATGACGTAATTTCTGGTGTAAACAGCACATACCAACCGTCAAGTTTGCAAAATGTAAATATCCTCCGACTCATAGTTTCCTGAGCAGACCGTTAAAAACATGGCGGGTGTGATACGGAATCATCCAGAGTTGGTCAGCGAGCGGTGATTCGGTTTCTAATAGCTGAAGGATGTCGACCAGTTGATATTCATCACAGAATACAGGCAGTGTAAGGTAACCCGAATTGCTGCATCAATTTTGACGATGGCATCTTCTGACGCAACAATATGCGCCTGACCTGGTCTCGGAAGATCTTTCGTTAACTCACGTGCTTCTTAAATCATCGTTGCCCAGTTCTTCACTGTTGTCTTCGACACACTTTTGTCACCATACACTTCCTGCATTCTGCGATGAATGTCAACTGGTCGACATCCTCCAGCTGTTAGAAACTGAATCACTGCTTCCTGATAAACTTTTGAACGGATTCCGTATCACACTCGCCATGTTTTAAACGGTCTGCTGAGGAAACTATGAGGCGGATGATAATGACATTTTGTAAACTTGACGGTTGGTATGTGCTGTTTACACCAGAATTGACGTCATCATTCTGATCGTACGTATGTTCACTTGGTTCAGTTAGGTCCGGTTTCATTTGAACACGCCTCGTATATGTATGTATATTGGTAAACACACAACGGACAGAGATCACTTCATTTCTCAAATTAAACAAAGAAGGTCATAAAGGAGATATCTTCGCAGATGTCAATCGCAGACGTCAACATATCAAAAATAATACAAACTCTATTTCATGATCATGTTTAATTGTAGGTTTCAACAAGTACAGTTGTCGGCATTTTAAAGAACAAACAAACACATTAGACAACAAAGCATGCATTTCTCTGACGCTACTGGCATGCTACTGTCGCTTATATAGATCATTATCATTAACCGGGACGTCATTTTCGTTCCCTGTGGAACAGAGGGGGAAACACTATTGTTAGTCATTGATTTCTTATTAGAGAATTTACGGTCCCGCGCATCAGACATAGAACGTTTGCTAGCAGAGTTGTAGTACCAGGTTCGATGCTCGTTATCGATAAGCCCCAATCGACTCTGCTGCAAACGAATACTAAAAGGGAAGGGGAAATAGCGAAAAAAAGGAACTGACCATCGCATCTGCTGCTACCTAATGCCATGAACTCTCTAACACTTCACATCTGAACGCAGTGCCAGCTTTGGGGCTACCTTCAACTTCTTTTGTTTCTAGTGACAAAGAGACCGAGTTCACTTTCAAGTTTCGGCACGTTCTAGTTTGCTAAGCTGCAAATTGGTGCCTGACATTCCTGTATCACAGGCAAGGCAGGGATTGGTAAAACCGCCTCAACAAAGAACTGTGACTTGGTATAATTAAGTCTCTAACACTTTATCCCCGACATCAGTGTATGTGTTATTGAGCTACCTTTACATTTTGTCTACCATAAGCTTTTACTTTCTCTTCATCCGTCCTTCTGCACTCGTCTCCTGATATGTGCGATCTAATGTAAGGCAAATCCAATGTAAGTTAGATCCAATGTAAGGCAAAGGCAGATGCACTATAAGGACGGATTCAATGTAAGGCATACGTGGCTATATTAATATATTATTTATTTGGGTTATGTCTGATACACCTTCAAATGATCTGGTTAATCTACATCTATACTGACTACTGCTTAGCTGCCCTCAGTTGGTCGCCTGATACAAAGATTGACACGGAGAAATCCCCTAACGAATCTTTGGAAGTGATATTCTTAGTAACGTGCAACATACATTGTTTCCGATCAATACAACAGCACATTATTGTCATTAGAGAAGGCTGCAGAATTGCACAAGTGGCTTTGATCATCCACCAGGCCTTTTTTTTTCCATTTCTTTTGTGTGCGGAAATCATAATTAGCATGTGCCATGCTGAGATGAGTAGGTGAGCGTTAATATCCATAACCTCTGGTTCAGGTTAAAGTTAATCAATTATATTGTTGGCTATATTCTATGACTTGGTGTTGAATTTGTCAGCGGTTTCTCTCTTAGTCACTACATATGCATTTTATTGAGTAGTTTTTATTACTTCTGCAATGTGTTTCAAAATGATTATTCTCAGAACATGTACATAGAAACATGTGTGATTGATTTTCTTCTGTATACAATGTTAGTTCTTAGCACATTTTCACATTGTTGTTTTAAACGTATCGATGTATCGTCTTGTTTGCATAAATGTCCATGATCTATGAGCTTACGTTTGGAAGGACTGACTATACATAAAAACGAGAGCATTACAACATGTCAAGTAAACAAGGCTAGGCACTTCAATTACATAATCCCCTTACACACTAACTGCAAACATGTGCTATCGTTCACTCACACACTAAATATCTGAACATGTTTTTATTTTACGTGCCCCCCCCCCCCCCCCTAAACACTGAGCGTTTATGTGCCAGTACGGTTACAGTGTTTGCCACTTATGAAAAAAGGATCGGTTACACGCTCCGGTCATGTAACCGTACCAGTCTACCCAACTGTAAATTGATGCCTGTCATCAGAGATGATGTCAGCTGCTCATTCCCTCTAAAAAAAACGCTTAGACTTCTATTAATGAAGTCTTTAATACTTCAAACCCAACGAATGTGTTTGCTATGTAACTACCTCTGCATTTACCCTTACACACAATAAGCGTTCAACCTCACCTACGCACTTAACCGTACAAACGTATGCATTCACGCAGTTCAACACAAAGAAACACAACAGACCAACAACAACCACAATCCCAGAAGCTTAGGTAAAATTGCTCTGGGGAGTGCGCAGTAACTGTCTTTGCTGTATTGGCTGTAGCGATAAATCTTCATTAGGATAAGTAAGTTCTCATCTGTTTCCATTGTCCTGATTTCAAAGTGTCTCGACACTAAACTAGAACAACACTCGAATAACGAACACTCGGTCTTTCTCTGTCAATACTGAATGTAATTTGCCTTAGGCAAACTTGTTACTTCTTTCTACTCTTTAGACAATGATAGAAATATTGGTCTACGAGCGAGACAGGACAGTATGGGTAAATTGACGTTACACACTTAACGCTGACCTGGTGATGCTAAAAGTGTGTATTATAGAATATATATATAAGTAAAACGTCGCTTCTTACGACCGTTAATATATATATATATAAATATATATATATATATATATATATATATATATATATATATATATGTATATATATTATGAGAAATGTTCGAGAAGACGAAAACATTGAAAGTTTCGACCGATTTACGATTGGCGGTTACGAGATTCCAGAGTTACGATGCGCAGATGACACAGTGATACTATCAAGAAGTGCAGAAGATCTAGAGCACATACTTTCAGCCGTTAATGGACATAGTAAAGATCTTCTTCTTCTTGTACGTACGCAGTCAGACATCAACCATTATTTTTTCGAAAAAAGCAGCGGTCATCCTGAGGCTGTCAACACTGCCATAGAGCTTGTCTAGTGTTGCAACTGGTGATGGCCACCTCTGCTCTCTCTGATCCTCGTATGTCGGGCAGTTTTGCAGCAAATGTTCAGCGATCATTTTCCCGGTACCACACGGGCATTCGTCAGTGCCACCTATCTTCAATTTGTTGAATAGGTGGTACCTCAGTCTATTGTGGCCAGTGCGAAGTCTGAATACCACGACCTGCTCTCTTCTGTTCAACTGGTAATAGGCATCGTTTTTTGTGTAGCCAGTCTGTTCGGTTTCCCATTTGGTCATGTATCTAGCTCTAATAAGCCGTTTTGACTTTTCGTATGTCATACTAGTATCTGGTTGTGGTAGTCTTGCACCTTCTTTTGCCAGTCTGTCTGCCTCTTCGTTGCCTTGGATGTTGCAGTGGGATGGAACCCACTGTACCACTACCCTTTTTGGTGCGGACTGCTGGCATAGTTGACAGAGTACTGCTCTTAAATCATTAAGTCCAGATTGAGAGAAACCGAATGAAAGCCAGAGAAAGAATGGCGATCATGAGGAAACTTGCTGGCACAAGCTGGGGAGCAGACGAAAGCATACTAAAGAAACTGTACACTGGAAGAGTGAGACCAGTTCTCGAGTATGGCATTGCGGCATGGACAACAGCAGCGAAGGCAAACTTCGATAAAGTTAACAAACTTCAAAACCAAGCCATGAGAATTATAACAGGTGGCATGAAGTCAACGCCAATTGTAGAACTTGAAAAGATTACAAGACTGCAATCCATGACCGATAGAAGAGACTGCTGAGCCCAGCTGCAGTCAGAGAAACTCCGAAGACTGACGGACCATCCAATGTACCAGAGACTAAACAATCTGGGAAATGGGAAACTGAAGCGGAGAAACTTTGCAGAAATAGCCAAAGCAAAGATGCACGAAGATCCCATAAACGCACTAACAACACCAAAACCCATCACTACTGTACGAAAACCTACTTGGAGGCAGGATATATTTCCAGAGGTGGTAGAAAATATACCAGGTATTGCAAACAAAAACTGCCAGAGTGAGAAAGAAAGGAGAGACACTACCCTAAGGTTCATAACGAAAAGCTACCCAAGCATGGACTGGGCCCATGCATACACCGACGGTTCTGTAACAAACACCACACAGAACGGAGGGGCAGGAGCATTCCTGAACCTACCAAATGGCAGAAAAATAACACTGTCATTCGCTACTGGTAAGTACACAAGCAATTTCAGAGCAGAGGCAGAGGCACTGAGGGCGGCAGTGGAAGAAATGGTAACACACAGTGAAAATGAGAGCCATATAGTCTTGCTGACAGATGCTCTCGAAGTAGTCACAGCGCTAAAAAGCCAGAAGAACACTGAGCTTAATGACTTAAGAGCAGCACTCTGAAAACTGTGCCAGCAGTCCGCACCAAAAAGGGTGGTGGTACAGTGGGTTCCGTCACACTGCAACATCCAAGGCAACGAGGAGGCAGACAGACTGGCAAAAGAAGGTGCAAGGCTACCACAAACAGATACCAGTATGACGTACGAAGAGTCAAAACGGCTTATCAAAGCCAGATACATGTCCAAATGGGAAACCGAACATACTGGTTACACCAAAAACGATGCCTATTACCAGTTGAACCGAAGAGAGCAGGTCGTTGTCTTCAGACTTCGCACTGGCCACAACAGACTGAGGTACCACCTATTCAACAAACTGAAGATAGGGTGTACCGACGAATGCCCGTGCGGTACTGGTAAAATGACCACTGAACATCTGCTGCAGAACTGCCCGACATACGAGGATCAGAGAGAGCAGATGTGGACATTGCCAGTGGAACTGCAAGACAAGCTGTATGGTAGTGGCGAGAGTCTCAGGATGACCGCTGCTTTTTTCGAAAAAATAATGGTTACTGTCTGACTGTGTACGCAGAAGAAGAAGAAGAAGAAATCATTAAGTTCAGTATTTTTCTGGCTTTTTAGTGCTGTGACTACGGCCAGGGCATCTGTAAGCAGGACTATGTGGTTTTCATTCCTTTTACATGTCACCATTTCTTCCACTGCCGCCCTCAGTGCCTCTGCCTCCGCTCTGAAATTGCTTGTTTATTTTCCAGTAGCGAATGACATTGTTATTTGTCTGCCATTTGGTAGGTTAAGAAATGCTCCTGCCACTCCGTTCTGTGTTGTGTTTGTTACAGAACCGTCGGTGTATGCATGGATCCAGTCCATGCTTGGGTAGTTTTTCGTTATGTAGCTCAGGGTAGTATCTCTTCTTTCTTTTTCAGTCTGGCAGTTTTTGTTTCCAATACCTGGTATATTTTCTACCACCTCTGGAAATATATATATTGATCTTAATTCCGCTGTATCCATGTCGCTTTGAAAAATTTATATATAGGCTCTGGGATCTTGGAGCAGTCCTCTTTTGTGTAGACTGTGCCAAAGTACTGATTGAGCAGATTAGCTGCCTCCCTATTCTCACTTATTATTTTCCCTGTACTGTCTATGAGAGGGCCTACTTTGTCTTTCGTTCTTTGTTTATTCCTAACATAAGAGAAGAAGCTTTTACTGTCAGTCTTGATCCTCTGAGCAAGTTTTTTTAGAAGTCTATTTTTGCTGTTCTATTCGCTTTCTGAGATATGTTCTGCTTGTCCAAATATTTTACATATGTTTCTTTTGATTTACCTGCCTCTATATATTTTTCCATGCTTTATTTTTCGCTCTTCTACATTTCACTAAAAATCTAGTTATCCACTTTTTACGCTTGGGGTTTACCTCCCTACATGGAACACATTCCTCTTTTAGCGTTTCTAGAACTGATTTAAAACTCTCCCACTCCTGTTCAACATCTGTTCCTACGACAATATCTTTCCAGATTATTTATGTGGTTCGCTGCCTCTTTCATCCTCTTAACATCTCCTTAGAGTAGTCGTATGTTCGCGTGTTTATGTTTACTTCTTTCCCTGCAATAAGATCCCAACGGATGATTTGATGGTCACTTGAGCCAAACAGTTCCCCAACGGTAACGTTTTCAATCATATTTTCCTCTGTAGTAAAAACTAAGTCGAGTATGTTTTTGCCTCTGGTGGCTGCTTCTACATGTTGAAATAAAAAATTGTCAGTTATGCACTTAAAAAAAGGTTTTGATTCTACAAGTGCTTCTGCCATATCCCATTTTATTTCTGGAAAGTTGAAATTAATAATAATAATTAATAATAATTTCCCTTCTCTTGCTTTTGCTATGCTACTAATCAGCTCCTCATCTTCCTCTTTTTGACTTGATGGACATCTACAGCACACTCCAATCACTGTTTTTTCACCCCCACTTTCTATTTCTCCCCATACACTTTCATTTTTGTTAACACATGATAAATAATCTATGATCGTTATATTAACAGAATTTATACAGTATAATAAAACGCCACCTCCTTAGTCTTGTCTCCAACTATCCTATCTTTCCTTAACATTGTATATGCCTCTATTTCAAGTTCACTATCTGCAATCTCCTCAAATGTCCATGATTCTGTTAATTCTATTATATCTGGTTTTTCTTCTTCTACATACAGTTCCAATTCTTCTCTTTTATTTACTATGCTTCTCACATTTGCATAAAAACATTTTAGTTTGTAATGTTGTTGGTTTTCCTCTTTTTGCTTCTGCTTTATCATTTTAGTGTTTGCTTTTCCACTATTTATTTCACACTTCCCTGACACCAACTGTCCCCTTTGACTACATCCTCTATAGCACCCTATTGTAGGCCTATGTCTCTTCTTTCTTTTTCAGTCTGGCTGTTCTTGTTTCCAATACCTGGTATATTTTCTGCCACCACCGGAAATATATGCTTCTTCCAGGTAGGTTTGCGTACAGTAGGGATGGGCTTTCATGTTGTTAATGTGTTTATAGGTTCTTCGTTCATCTTTGCTTTGGCTATTTCTGCAAAGTTTCTCCGCTTTAGTTTCCCATTTCTAAATCTATTTAGTCTCTGGTGCATTGGATGGTCTGTCAGTCTTCTGAGTCTCTTCTGTCGGTCATGGATTGCAGATTTGTAATCTTTTCAAGTTCTACAATTGGCGTTGACTTCATGCCTCCTGTTATAACTCTCATGGCTTGGTTTTGAAGTTTGCTAATTTTGTTAAAGTTCGCCTTTACTGCTATTGTCCATGCCGCAATGCAATACTCGAGAACTGGTCTCACTCTTCCAGTGTACAATTTCTTTAGTATACTTTCGTCTGCTCCCCAGCTTGTGCCAGCAAGTTTCCTAATGATTGCCATTCTTTGTCTGGCTCTTATTCGGTTTCTCTCGATCTGACTTTTCCATGTCATGCGCCGATCAAATGTGACTCTCAGGTAGTTTGGGTTATCGTTTGGCCGCAGATATTTGCCGTTAAGACTTATTTTGGTGTTATGGGGTTTGTTTAAAAGCGAGAATATCGTACATGTTGTTTTTTCCTAATTTATTTTGACCAGCCATGAGTTCGCCCACTCCTCCAGCGATGTTAGGGCCTGTTGCATCCGATTTCTTGCTATAGTGAGATTTTTTTCCGAAGTCAAAATAGCCAGATCGTCTGCAAACATGGAGCTGTGGACTCTGCTTGGTATATTCTCTGTGATGGTGTTTATATACACCAGGAAATGTGTGGGTGACAGTACTCCCCCTTGGGGTACTCCCTGCTCGTATCACCTTTTTTCTCATCTGCCCTTGTACTTGAACTCTGGCTGTTCTGTTTTCGAGGTAGTGGCTGATCCATATGTACATTTTCCAACAAACTTCACTTCTTCGTAGCTTGACTTTAAGTGCCTCTTTCCACACCTTGTCAAATGCCTTCTCTAAATCCACCCAAACCGCTACAGTATGCTTTTTCTCCTGGTAAGCATCCTCTATTTCCTGGGCTATGAGAGTGATCTGGTCATCAGTGCTGTCTAAAGCCTACTTGCTGTGGAATTAGTATGTGTTTTTGCCTCCAGATGCCACATCAGTCTGGTGTTTATCATACGCTCCATCAATTTGCCTACACAGATCAGTAGACTGATAGGCATGTATCCATTTGGATCTGCTCTATCTTTTTCTTTCTTTGGAACTGGTATAATTACAGCATCTTTCCATGCCTGCTGTATAATTCCCCTTTTCCAGCTTTGGTTCAGGACTGATAGCAACTTCCTCTTTGCTGTTTGGCCCAGCCCCATCAGCATTTCGTTTGTTACCCCATCTTTTCCGGGCGATTTCTTTTTCTTTAAAGTTCTCATGGCCTCTTCCATTTCATTCATTGTTAGTTTTGCCATTATGTGCTCCTCTGGTGCCATATTGATGTTGTCGTGGCTCTTTTGTTCTTCACTAATGTATGTATGCCTATCTGAAAGACATCAATGTGGTTTGCTCTGGCATAATGTTCTATAAAGGCGTTTGCTGCTTTTTTTCCAGTAAGCATGTTGTCGCCATGCTTGATGGTAATTTGTTTATTTGATGGAGTTTCGTCATTCATGGCTCTGACTAACTTCCATAGTTTGTTCCCTTCTTTATCTAAATTGAGGCTTTCTGTTTTGTTTTTCCAGCTGTCTCTTGTTATTTGGTTTAGTGTTCTTTTGTATTTCGCCGTGATGGCTTTGAGGGCGATATTTGCCTCCATAGATTGTTCTCTCTCTGCCATGTTCCTAGCATTTGAGACTTCGTCTTCCACTTTCTGCAATTCATCATTCCAATATGGCTTGTAGTTTTTCCTTGCCCCTCTTGGGGTGGTTTCGGTGGCTGCTTGCATTATTGCTTTGCTTAGGCTTTCCACCATGGGTTTCATATTGTTATTCCGTGTGTTGATGACCTTTTCAATAATGACTGACCATAGGATGATAAGATCTTGGATTAGTTGTTGTTATTTGCGAATGCCCACAATGAGGTTACTCTTTTGTGCGCCCTGAAAAAGACGTTAAGTGGAGAGCTGCTGTAGCTTTCCTCACATCCCGTGCGTGCTGATGAAGATAGACCGGGGTCTTCAAGGCGGTTGTGCTATGCCTGGTTTTATCTGTGAGTCACTCACTATTACGGGGATTACCTCGATCCCTCACCTCGTTAGCCAAGCTGCCATGAAAAAAGCCCATTGTCAGCGAGAGCTACCAAGAAGCCGAGGTGAGGGTCTTGGCCAGTATTTTTTGCCTGACCCTGACTAACATGTCTGATTAGTATATTTTGCCTGACCAGACGTTAGTCTTCCTCCCGCTTCAACCCCACCCACCCCCACCCCCTTTTTAGAGTGGTAATTATATACTGGGTGGGGTGGTTTTCTTGCGGCGTTATCTTTTCACTTCTTTGTGTTGCAGGATTTTCTTTTCACCCAGCATGCGCTGCTTCGTCAGGGAACATCTCCACATGGATCGTTGTGCAGCTTCTTTTGCCCATGATGTCAGATCCAAGTATAGTGTCTTCATGTCCCGCTTACACACATCTTAGAACCTCAGCTGTGGTCGACCGACTGTTTGTTTGTTTTTGTTTTTTTGTTGTTGTTGCCATTCCGGAACTGTCCATAGACAATATCCTTTAGTATGCTACCATCTTCTAAAGATGAATATTACCAAGCCATCGTAGACTTCACTGTCTAAGGAGAGTGTACATGCTTGGGAGACCGGTTGGAGAGCGTACCTATAAATTTGTTACTCTGTCCCTTCATTTGTTCCTGTTTAGCATAGGTTACCCAAGTTTCATTACCATATAGGAGTGTACTGATGATACATCGTAAACCATGGCATTGTTGTTACTTGTAAGTTACTGGGTTTTCCCAAGCACGCGTTGTGAGACGAACAAATGTGCCAGAAACTGGCTACACTAAAATACAACGTCGTTAAGAATGTCGAATGTACCAAAATGCCGTATAACAAACGAAACAAGTGTGCTATACTAATCACTAAACGTCTCCTTTCAGCTCATATTTGTCAGCTTCTGGCCAGAAGAAAGAATTTGTCTCTAGTGATACCTAACTGTTGAGCAGGGGACGTAATTGCTTTAGCTATAATCTTACAGCGGCGTGACTTCTAGAATGGGGTCTCTATCGCGCGGTTTGAACAGAAAATTTGACTGGAGATAATGTGGAAATAAAGTGAACGAGATGCTCATTTTGCAACTTTGGCTTGACTGGAGTCGTCATTTTGGCGAGGCACAGGAAGGATTTGGGATCAGGAACTGGTAAATTTGTCAGCAACTGATCGATAAACTGTTCAGCTCAGGATACAGCACTTATGGAAAAGGCACACGAAATACTATGATAGCAGTCACAAAGGTTATCTAAATGTGCCATTATCTGTTAATGCAAAACTATTTTGGTTACTTTTTAACTTCACCGTTTAGTTTAGTTTAGTGTAGTCGAAGAATCAATGTCATTGCACACGGTTTTACCCATAAGTGCTCCGTACTTCTGCATGTACAAGCGTTGAATATTGAAATGGCTATTGTTTTGATGAGAGGTCAATAATTCGTCCATAGGAAGCGAGTGTTCATTTGTGGTTGTTGGTGCTGTTGTTATTAAAACATGCATACACATACACACAAAATGTATTGGTGTTGTTGTGAGCACATACATAAACAAATCATATATTGCTTACTGACTACCTACCTACATTTTCTATCTGTCAGTTTACTCATTTAACTATCTATTCTTCTTCTTATGCGTTCGTTCTTAATGTCCCGCTACCAAGCCCTGAACAGGGCTTCGCAAGTAACAGGATGTAGTCCAGATAACGGAATGCATTGTGTCGCTAGTTTACAGCTAGACTGTGACATTTGCATCTTTCGGTCCGACACATCCGTCCTCGGTAGAACTATCTTCTTCTTCTTCTTCTGCGTTCGTTCTCAAACTCTTGCTACCAAGCCCTAAACAGGGCTTGTCTGTATGTCTACATATTCACCCACATGTGTGTATATATATATATATATATATATATATATATTTATACATATGTATATATAATATATATATATATATATATATATATATATATATATATGTGTATATGCATATATATACATACACACATGTGTATACACATACATGTATATACATATATACAAATATTCCTGAAAGATGGTAAAGCGATCTAACAAAAACAGGATCTTATTAGAAATATAGATTGGCAGAGGCCATAAGTAGATCGTGTGCAGACTAGACCGTTATGTTGCAAATAATAGTTGAACAAAGTGTGAAATGAAACTCATTACTTTATAACGGATGGGGCTATGAAAAGGCATTTGATAGTTTAACCAGGGAGTCATTATTGAGTGTACATGAAGTTCAATAGCATAATTAAGAAAACGTATGGAAATATGAAGTTTAGAGCTATGAGCAATAAGGTATATTTTCTTGGCTCTTCGAGATTTCTCTATCATTATTTATCGTTCTGTTGGATATTGACTGGATTATGACGAACATAACTTCAAACAACCAAAATGTAATTAATGAAGTGTGACAAAACGGCTTGGCGATCGGGGTTTTGCAGGCGACTTGGATTTTCTGTCTCATAAAAGCAACAATGTGAAAAATAAAATAAGAATACTTATCGAATGGTCACAAGAACTGAGACTGAGGATATTCAGAGAAAAACACACAGATCATGATAATAAAAGCACCTAACGACAAACAGATTGTGTTAAGGGATGTGGAATCATTCATGTATCTTGGTAGAAATACAGACAAAGTTGGGGGTACAGATAGAGATAAATTAAAATGACAAACTGTTAAAGGGGCTTTCATTGCGTTAGGAAATTTGTGGAAATCAAAAGAAATTAAGTCCATTACAAATAAACAGATCTTTTCCTGTAATGCAAAGTCTTTCCAGTTGTCTGACTCTATAGCGTGAGAAGCAACAAAAACTACAATAAACAAGGTTTCGACTTTGATCAATGAATTCATACGTCCAATGGGTGGATTAAAATGGTAACATAAAGTCCCTATGTGGAACTGGTAGAAAGAACCGGAGAGATACCAGTGGCACGTGACGTAAGGAGTAGGCACTGGCGCTGAACAGGACACACGTTACGGAAAGCAGTTGATGGCAGTGCATAGTAGTCTATGTCCTAAATTTGAAAGGCCAAAGAAGTAGAGGCAGACTTAAACATGCATTGAGAAGAGGGCTTGCGACAAACATAAGGGGAACAGAGAAGAGGTGGACAAAGCTGGAATGGATGGCACAGAGCAGGAAGACATGGCACTTGTTTGTTAAAAATGTATGCTTAGCAAGAATGTGTGTGTGTTGTGTGTGAGCATGTATATGTGTGTGTAAGTTTAATATATACATAGTGTCCCAAAATAATTGTTACACTCTTTGAACGTTAATAACTCGAACATAAATAACAGGAAGCATATACTTTTTTTTTATATCATATATAAAAGGTGTTCAAAAAATAAAATCAATAAAATTGTCAAAAGTTGAAAATGTTCACAAACCACTTACACAATTCGAGACGCCGTTCTGGGTCGTCCTCATTCATTGCGTGAAGGAACCTGGCAATGTAGGACATAAAACTTTGATTACACTAAAATTCGACAGAGATTTGATTTGCTTACACCTGACTTACGCGAAGCTTACGGTATAGATTTCCGTGGGGATCTTGTCGAAGTCTGCAACACCGCCTCTGCACTTCTTTCTACCATTCTTCACATCACACAGTTCCTTTCCTCTGAAACGTGTCATGTAATCTCGTAACTGTTGCACGTGTCGGTGGCGCAGTTTCATGATATATATATATATATATATATATATATATATATATATATATATATATATATATATATATATATATATATATATATATTTATATATATATATATATATATGCGTGTGCGCGCGTGTGTTGTCAATTAACTCATCACTAAGAAAATCTACAACCTCTTATATTCCTTTTAAAAACTTGATGTTACCGCTTATCTCTTAGCGAACGAACCACTTTAGCTAATACTAGTAGTAGTATCAAATAACAAACAACATCAACAACAATAATCCCATATGTGCTCATTTTTGTTATCTAGTATGCCTGCCATTTCTAAATTTGCTCTCTCTCTCTCTCTCTCTCTCTCTCTCTCTCTCCCTCCCTCTCTCTTCTGTTCAATTGAGTTTCACATTTTCCAGTTCTGTAACAAAACCCAAAACATTATTGTGAAGTGAGCATTTATCGCACCGCTGGGGATTTCTGTTGATAACACTGCGGCTTTCGTCTTGACTTTGTCATCCAAACATCGAATCGTAAAATCAATGCCTAGAGCAACATTTCTCAATTCTTTTATCGTGTAGAAACACCTTAGATAATTTTCAAGTCACATTGAAGCATACAAATTCTTATATCGAAAGGGTAGTGTTATCAGTTCAGTTCAGTTCATCCCGTAACCCATCAGGTCGTTGGAAACACATGAAGACACTCCCAAAATCCCACGGCATCCCTCTCTGTCTGTTGCCGCATGTCGTATCTCACTCGGTGATGTTGTCCACCCATCTCTTCCTTGGACGTCCTCGCCCTCTCTGTCCCGGTACGGAACCAAAGAGTATCGAGTTGGTAATTCCGTTGGACCTCTTGACGTGCCCGCACCAGGCCATCTTTCGTCTTTTGATAGTTGTGAACAGATCTTCAAAAGGACCAATAGCATCTTCAACTCTGTGACGTATTTCTACGTTCGTGACACGATCTTTATATGTAAGATTTAGGAGTTTTCTATAGCACCTCATTTCCATTGCATGTATTCTGCCCTGGATATCTGCTGTAATGGTCCAGATCTGGCAGGGATACAGAAATATTGATATCACCAAAGAGCGCATTAGTCTAACTTTTATGCTGAGGGCGAGCCGCTTGTCTTGCCATATAGGTTTCAGCCGAGTCAGCGCCGCTTTGTTTGTGCTATTCTTGCAATTACCTCTGGCTTCGATCCCTCTTCACTGATAAGGATCCCAGATATTTGAAACGTTTTACCACCTCAAGTTCCTGCCCATTTGCCTCTATTACAGATTCGAACCCTGCTATGTTATTGGTAAATATAATCTGGCAAAGATGGCGCCGTAACTGGCTGCGAGTCTACATTTCTCTACTGTTTTGGATCACTATGGATGCCGCTAGACCACGGATTTGCCTGGAATTCACACTAGTCGACGACTTACACTTGTGTTCACGGATACGTGGAGTTGTTTTCCGTCTGGAATTGTTATTTCGTTCTTTTTTTTTGTGATTTCTTCCATCCGTTTATCCTGGTCTGGACGCCGGCTGAATGGCGCTACGCTTAAACTAGTTATACCTGTGTCGTATCTCACGGGTTAGTTCTGCCGGTTCACCTTCACGAATTTGGCGTGTGGGAATTTTAGATGCTACTATGATGAACTGAATACAGCTAAGGAGAGATGCCAGACTCACTCACACGCTGAGTGTTGTCCATACGACCTCTTGTGGTTATCGAAAAGGCACGACAAACTTAGAACTGCGTTAGATGCCTTCCCACCTTTCTACCCTGCGGGTTACATGTTTACGGAAAGGCTTCGGTGGTAACCCTGAGGCAAAATCTGCATCATATGCTATCTCCAGCCGTCTCGATGAATGTCTTGCCACTGGCAAAAGGTAGCTTAGGCTCTGTGAGTGAGGTTGACAAAAGGCGCAGTTTCTTCCTCACTTTAATCCAAATCTCCGCGCAAGTCCCCCATTTCAGCGGACACAGCAAGAGATACGACTGTCCACACGGCTGAACAAAGAGAGTGGTCTTCATCACTTGTGATGGACAAACTATCATGTTATTGGTCATGAGCTTTGTTTTATCTGCATTTATTTCCATACCAAAACTCAAGGCCGCTCTATCCAAGCTACCAATCAACTCCTAGAGTTCCCTTTCTGTGCCTGCCAATACATCAATATCATCATCAAATCTTAATAGTTGTTGCATTTCATTTATTTAATTCCATTATATATTCAAGAGAAAAGCTTGTAGACAATTGTAGCTAGTACAGCTACTAGAAATCATAGATCACAACCATATGAATGAACAATGAACCGGCAAACAGAACTGATCGGTGTATGCCGGTTGGTCCGAGTCAAGTGCTAGTATTTTATTATTTTACTTTTTTTTTCAATGTATTCAATCACGTTTTCTGGCAGGAAATAATGGAGATCGAAGATCACTTGTTGAGAGACCAAATAGTACCAGTTGAGAGACCATAGAACACAGTTAAGAGACCACAGAACACAGTTAAGAGACCACAGAACATTAGTTGAGAGACCACAAAACACCACATAAGAGACAGGAAAACATAATTTGAGACATAAAAAAACACCAGTCTCTCAACTGGTCTTCTTTGGTCTCTCAACTGATGTTGTATGGTCTCTTAACTTTGTTCTATGGTCTCTTAACTTTGTTCTATGGTCTCTTAACTTTGTTCTATGGTCTCTTAACTTTGTTCTATGGTCTCTTAACTTTGTTCTATGGTCTCTTAACTTTGTTCTATGGTCTCTCAACTGATGTTGTATGGCATCTGAGCTGTGTTTTATGGTATTTCAATTGTAGACCACAGTTGAGATACCATTAAAAAACTGTTGAGATACCATAGAACCCAGTTGAGAAACCATAGAACACAGTTGAGAAACCATAGAACACTAGTTAAGAGACCACAGAACACCAGTTGAGAGACTATAGAACACCAGTTGAGAGACTATAGAGAACCAGTTGAGAGATCATAGAACACCAATTAAGAGACTGTGTAGAACACAGTTGAGAGACTGTAAACCACCAGTTTAGAGACTATAGAGCACCAGGTAAGTGACAATAGAACACAGTTAAGAGACCACAGAACACCAGTTGAGAGACTGTAGAACACCAGTTGAGAAACCATAGAACACAGTTGAGAAACCATAGAACACCAGTTAAGAAACAATAGAACACAGTTAAGAGACCACAGAACACCAGTTGAGAGACTGTAGAGCACCAGTTGAGAAACACATTGGGGTTATAATACATCATACAGGTTAGGTGAGTGAGCAAGTCCAGATAGCAGTGAAGAAGGGAAATGCAATATTTGGTAAGATAAATAGAAATATTAAACATTGGAACAAGGAAGTGATATTCAAACTGTATAAAGCACTAGTTAGACCTAGATTATAGTACTGTGTCCAGGTGTGGAGTCGGAATCGTAAATTGGTTATAAATATTCTGGAAAGGACACAACAGAACAGCGACAAAACTGATAGTCCTTCTTCAATTAT